>JAQMCX010000046.1:2800191-2831351 GCA_029814765.1 Acanthurus leucopareius
GTGTGTGTGTGTGTGTGTGTGTGTGTGTGTGTGTGTGTGTGTGTGTGTGTGTGTGTGTGTGTGTGTGTGTGGGAGGGGGGGCAAATGTTAGTGTTTGATCTACGTGTTTTGCATTGCCATTGCATTTCCATTGCAAAGGCTGAGCAGAATTTGTTAAATTAACTACTTGAATTTCAAAATTTCAATCCACAAAATTATCTCTTTTAAACCAAAAGCTATGCTAAGTATGACTTCATTCATTTATCATTCATCAAGTTACATTGAATAAAGAAAACAAAAATCTAACAACTCTTACTCTAATCAACAGCCCAGAACTGACATACCACTGATAGTAGTTAGATATCATGGTGATGCTTCAGTTATTATATATCTTGGATCAGGTTCACCTGACTCATCACCACCATTAGAGCTGGTTGACAGCTTACCTTGTCACCTGAGTCCGTGTGTTGAAGTCCAGGGAGCGCATTGACTTCAATACTTCAATGCAGCCCATGTACTGCAAAAAAACCCACACCAATCAAAAAATTAAAACATGGATTTGGACGGGTTTCGTTCAAGATTCAATGCCTCTTTCAGTATATTTATGAATGTGTCATGTGGATCATTGTAAACGCACTACTGACCATTTACAGTTGACAATAAAGAGTGTTATTTAAATGTTAAGATTATGGATCTCAAAATTGTAAAATCATTTCTAAAACAAACAATGCATTTGATATAAAATTTCAAATTGCATGTAATTTAATTACAAATCTTTAAATAAGTACATCACCTGTAATCCTCTTTTAGGAATGACTGTTTCTAACTCTAATTATATTCTAACTCAAATTCACATGTAGGCCATCAAAGCGTTTCCCAGCAGGTAGCAGCCAGCTGAGCAGCTTCCCTAATGGCTGTCATGTAGAGGTGCTAATGGCACCTTGACCAGATTAGAAGCACTAAGAGCTCCAATTTATGGACAAACTGCAGCTTCGTGGGCCTCTGGGAGAGTGTTAGTGTTTGTGTATATTGTCAATATGTGTGAGGATGTCCTGCCTTTTATGAGCATAGCTGTGGGGTTCGAAAAGATGGAGCTGTGAAGTAAAATGTATGAATCCATGTTTCTGTATACACACATTATAATGTTCCATCCATGTAATGAACATCTAAGAAAACTAAGTTTCTTGTATTGTAAATTCAGACCATCAATTGTGAAATTATTAATTACTGGTCCTGTTGTTTTTCACCCATTTAAAAAGAACTTTTAATTCATCTTATATCTTGTAAAACATTTAGTGAAGCAACATACATGATTTTATGTGATTAATGAAATCTTTGTGAAACTAATTTGTTGATACATAAGTTATATTTTCTCCTGCAGCACTGTGACTCAGTCACTGTCATATTTAATGCAGCTTCCAGGATTGTTAGGGGCTGCAACATACAGCAGACGGACAACAAAACAGAGAGAGAGAGAGAGAGAGAGAGAGAGAGAGAAGAGACCTTTGAGCCTCAGAGCTTAATGAGCTTTCTAACCAGATTTGGAGATAGAGGGAAGTCTTCCATCAGGAAAATTGTCTCCCCCGTTTTTTTCATTCCCTCTCTCTGCCAATGCCTTCATTGTCACACAGTCATCTGTTAATACAACGCATCCCCTCTTCTATCACTCTATCTGCACTCCCATCCATTTGGTCAAGTCTTGAATCCAAGGAATACAGGGACACAGACTTTCCAAGAAGCATTCCTTAAAAATTTAATAACACTGGTGATCAAACTTTGTGATTCCTTCACCCCCAGTTTGTTATCTATCATCTTATTTAACTTCTAAGAAGAGACCTGTTAAAAAAGTCTGCATGTTGTGAAATGAAGGGATGGGCAGATGATGGACTGAATGTTACTTAACTGTTATCTAGAGAGTGCAAAAAGTGAATGATTGTTTTTAAGTTCATTACATAAAGTTCTGCCTTTTTTTCTAATTTATTTGATAAGCGATAACACCAAAGTGTATATTATTTAAGTTCAGGATAATAAAGTTTCTTAAGTTTCATACTTTTGGCACTGCTCACAGAATATTTTAGACCACTGAATTTACTTGCTGCATCTTGAATGGGCATTTCTGGAAACTACACCAATAGCAACAACAACAAAAAATCTTACAAATAATAATTTGATTGCAAAAAAATAAGATTCCAGGGGAAAATGTATAGAATGCTTGCACTGCAGTGCTTTGTTTGATGGTTGCTGCAGTGTGTCAGCTGTCAAAGATGGCAGACACAGAGTCTGATGGAGAGAAAGTGTAAAGGAGGAAACCAACACTGAGAATCATATTTGTGTTTTGCCCAGCAGAGGCACGACTGTTTGTCTCTGTGTGTGAGTGAGAAAGAGAGAGAGAGAGACACTGAAACAGAAACAGAGGGAGAGCGAGCTGTGTGCTATGGTAGCTATGCTGATTAAAAATGGCACAGCGCAGCAGAAATCTACTGCCACTTTGACACTAATACATGCAGTAAATACTCCTCCCTGCATAGATTTACCACTGAACGGGACGTATTCTACTGCTTAAGCTGTTGTGAAATACATCTCAAATATTAACTCAAAAAGTGCCATCTACAATTATTATAGTGCACCTCTAGATGAGCTGTTCAAAGCTTCATTTTCTCAGATATCAATCAAATATTAGAGCAGCACTTGTTATGAATCTCAGAGAGCTTTGCATGACGATAAGACCATATACATACTCATTACTGAACCCCTCCCATACCCATCCAACCTCCCTTTTCCACATCACATGATGCAAATGACTGTGATTAACTTTAATTGAATATAAGAATGAATGGTGCCTGTATAATGCCATTAGAATGTGTGCTTGAGGCCCCAGCCTGAGCTAATCAAGAGCCATGTCATTAGTTTGAGGAGGAGAAGAAGGAGGAAGAGCGGCACAAGAGGGGAGGGGAGGTGAACAGGCGTGGGGGATCGCTGAGGGGAGATCATTCACATTGACGTCGAGCAGTCTGCTTGGGATGATAGCCCTTTGTAAACATAAATCACAAGTACACACTGATGAAGAAATCTCTTCAGAGGACATATCTGTCTGCTTTTTTATTAAGATTCACTCCTACCTCTCTGTTGGGACAACTAAATATCTACTTCTCTGCGCTGTCTGATCTTATTTTGAATAAAAAAACACAAAGAGTGTGTACACCAATTGTCATTCCAGCACTCTTAAACAATACTAACTATGATAGAGATCAGGATTCATGATGCTGAGGGATTGTAAAGCAAATTTTATGGATAAAATCATTGTTTACACAAATGTAAACAATCACAAACCACACAAAGATCACCACTCCCACACACTTACAGAAAAAGCTGACTAGCAATCATGGGCTACACTATAAATACAGATAGTTATTGTTTTGAGTATAGTATATGATGCATACAACCTATGGTAAACAGTGCAGCAAAATAATGATCCTGACTACAGTCTGCGTACATAATTTCATGGTTTATCTTTCCCCACCCTGACGCCTGTGTGCTATTCTGACGCAGTCTCCCTTCCAGCCACACCACGCCATCAATCCTGGATTAAATTATGTATTCCCTGCTCTCACCACGTGAGCTGCATAACAAACTGCCTGGCACTGTGGTGTCCTTTTGTTTCCCACCTAGACAGTAACCTTTAAGTGAGATCATTAATGTAATGGGGCTCACTGAATCCTATGAGTTAATTACTGAGCAAATGAAAAAGAAAAGTTACACTTAAAAACAAAGTATGTACCACAGATTAGTGCTCACTGACTTACCCTGACAATATAAGAGGCCCCTGGTCCTGCGATCTTCTTGTCAGGGTGCAGCCATCCTTGAGAGGGTTTGTGGATGAAGCTACCCTTCTGGGTGAAGTCATCTCCCCCCAGCCACATGCCTTCCACCCTTGTCCTGCGGTTTGTTCCTGACCTGGAGCTGCTGGAACTGCAAGGGCTCGCCATGGCCTCTGTGGCCCCAAATCCGTGGCCCCCTGGACCAGCAGAGTTTGCTGCTGCAACTGCCCTCTGCCCTCTGATAGCCTGCAGGGAACATGGGGTGACACACACAGGGTCACAGGAGTTAAGCACCGCTGCAAGTCTGGCTACTGGGCCGCTGCCTGAGGTCACACTGCTGACACTGTGTGATGATGAAGAAAGGGAAACAGGGGCCTGAGAAGGAGCTGCTGCTCCCTTGCCCGAGTCCTTGCTAGAGCTGGAGCTGGAGCTGGAATTGGATGGGCTCCGGCTGAGCAGGGAGTTGGAAAACTTCCACTGGGGCATCTTAGGGATGAGCATACAGAAGGTAGTGGTGGCATCTTGTTCCCCATCCAGACAAGGGGAGTCGGCCAGGGCTGCAGCCCCAGCAGAGGAGGATGGTCTGGCACTGGGATCCAGAGGAGGCAGGGGAGGCAGAGGAAGGCTTGGAGTGGAGGAGGGGACCACCGGTGTGGCCACAACTTTGCCGCTCATGGCTAGGCTCTGCATCAGGTCGTCAGAGGAGGTCACAGACTCGTTGCGAAAGCGGCCATACTTTGGCTTAAGGAGCATGCCCGGAGGAGCCGCCTGAAGCAGGAGCTGAGAGGGGGGATGATTGCCAGAGGATGAAGGGGGGGAAAGGGAAAGGGGAAAGGGGAAGGGGGAGAGGTGAAATGAAAGAAGGGGAGAAAACTAGAGAGATAATCTTCCAGGTGGAGTCCTATATCCTTATCAGCTTAATGCTGTTTGGTCCCTTTCCATTCACACAGACGCACACACACACTGTCCCGCTCTCATGCCAGTCTCCTCTGTGTCTGAGCTGGCCTGCTTCCTTTCACTGCCTTAGGCAAGCTCACTCGTGTGCTCCCAGTCTCCCTCTCTCTCTCTTTGCATGATGTCATTGAATCTATTAGCCCTGCCCTGCCCGGCTGCTCTCAGACTGTATTAGCTAAAACACATCTGCCTGAACCACCCTGCACTCTCTCTCTCTGTCTCTCTCTCTCACACACACATATACATCCCCACTTACAAACAAACACCCTGAAGAGCATCTCTTTACTAGATATAAGGGAGATTCTGCAAATGAGTTACCTGTATCAATGAACATTATCTTTAGGTTGAGTCAGCAGTAATATTTTAATCCAAATCAAATAATGCCCTCAATTTACAAACTGTGAGAAGGAAAAGGAAAATGGGAAAGATATTAGGATTATCAAAAAGATTAAATTAAACAGTGTTACTCAAGGCAAAGTCAATGCTGTTTTGAAAAGTAAGCAAACAGTCCTTGGTTACGTAGAACAGCACAGTATGATTGACCTGGACGCCCAGTATTTGGTTCCCACAATCAATCTATTTTGTAATTTTTTTTATCCGTCAGTTTATTTTGTATTTAATTCCTTGGCATAGTTTCCTATTTTTAAAAAAACATCTATCATAATTAGTCTTAATAAAGGTATGTTATTCATGTCTACAGAGGTCAGAATGCAAAATCTGCCTGAACAAACACAATGTACTTCAGCAATAGCCATGACAGTGCTATGTTGAAATACAAAACAGAAATATTAACTAAAACATTGAATGTGAATGTGAGTTAATACTAGAATGAGTCTCTTCAACTGGTTAAAGTGTCTTTTGTTTGAGCTGATGCATGTGTGTGTGGTCAAGTGTGTTGCTCCATTTGTCCTGGCAAAAGACAAAACCTTAACTCAACAAAAGCAACAATGCAGTCACACTCATAAGGGACCATGAGTCGAAAACATCCACCCTATCCCATCTGTCTGAATTCTCTTCCCATCTTCCCTCCCTCCCCTGAGAGCAATCAGCCATCTCAGCACGATCCTTTCAGCTCTTATGTTGTCTGCATCCCCCTCTTTTCCTTTCCAGTCCTAATTCTTAGTATAATCATTTCCACGCTGTTTGTAATTCTCTATTTTTCCCATACAATTTTCCTTTCCCATCTTCCACACAGGCAATGTAAGATATGCATAAGCATTCAGGATTCTCAGTGTGAAACACAAAGTGGGTTAAGCAGAGATTTGCACAACCTTGCAGTGTAATCTTTTCTTTTCCCTTTATGCAGTGGTCAGATCATGCACACAGGTGGGAGCAAATGAAGGGTTTAAAAAAATAAAAGCTTGATGTCTTTTATTCTGTCAGGGATGATCCACCACAGAGTAGTATGAAAGAAGAGAAAAGTGACAATAGATGCTTAAAGAACAGATCAAGAGACCTTGGTAGTCAAAAACGAGCATCTGCAGAAACACACATGTCTGTGTGTGAATGTCTGCACTGATTTTGCAATAACAGGCAGTGTCCTCTGTTACACAAAAAGAGGAGTAATTTACTCACTAAATAGTGCCACCTACACAGACAAGAAAAGGCTCATTATGTCTCTGTCAACTGGTTGAATTCAATAAAGCTAGTCATCAAAGTTCGTTTCATCCCATAATTAGCTTAAACAGTGGTGCAAGATCATGTTGTCCATCCAGAAAAATGTGAACAAACTGCACTGACTAAAATAGGTTCAAAGCTTGCACAATTCTAAATATTTGTATACTATATGTGTACATTTTTTAGAAGGTTATCAGACATGTAAAGCTTACCTTAATGTCAGTCTATGAGAAGAGGATGAAAATAAGATCCAGTTCGGCGTAATTTCAATGTTTTTTATAGTTGAAAAGCAAACTTCAACGATCAGGTTGCAGCTATGAATGAATTAGTAAATAAACAAATTTCAGTAATGGTGAAACAACATTATAACAAATTATACACACTGAAAAACACCCAGACCAACTACCACCAGCAATGCTGCCACTGCCAACCCACCTTCCTCCGAACAGCCAATCAATTGCTATAACTTGTTAGTAGAAGAAGTTACTGATAAACCAGATGGAATCAATGCATGTTGACAGATGCACAAGAAGCTGGCCTTCCTCTGTACGCCGTGTTCCCTTTTCTGTCAAAAAACAAATAACTGATCTGGCAACATACTCTACTCAAAAGTTTGACAGTTATGAAGCCATTCTTACTTCTAACAACCCTGAATTAAAGTATTTAGAAGTAATATTTGCAATAAGAGTAATTTAAAGACAGTACAAGATGTAATAACCATAGATACCAATAAATTACTTCATTATATTTGATTGTACACTACAAGTTCAATCATCATTATATTATCCTCTGTAAAGAGTCAACACCCTGAGGCTTTAGCAGTTTGCATGTACAAGTGGAACAAATCATGCGGTGAATACACCACCACTCATTAGCAGACATTACCTTAACAACAGTAATTACAACTAAGAACAACAACAAAGGTTTTCTGCAACACAAAATCTTCAAACTATACTGACTTGTTAACATGTAAAGGATGACAGTTTACTTCTGGTGTACTTATAAATCATTAACTGAGAAAAGTCATATATTTAAGTAAGGAAAGAAAAGGTGGGGTAACTAATGGGTAATGTATAGCCTATTATTATGTAACAATAGTAATAGTTGAATCAAAACTAAAATCTATTAAATCAGTGCAGTTAAAACCAATATAACTGAGGGATCTTTTTTCTTTTTCAATCCTTCTTTAACAGCCAGTGTGGTCAGGTAAATAATATATGCCAATGTTTCTCTGGTGCAAATAATTATGCTGCTCTAAATATACAATCCAAAAAAGTTATTACCAATAAATTGGCAGAAAAATAATGACAAACTGCAGCAGCTACAGAAACTAAAGCAGAAAAATGAGTGTAAAAAGGTGTCAGCTGGAAAATAGCGTGAATAATAACAGTTTTAAGTCAAATACTACAGTAATATACTTTTAAATCTTCTATTAATAAAGTATTCCATTGAGCTTTCGTTTCTAGATGTTTTCAAACAAGAATCCCACGTGTGTAGCCCTATCAGTAGTAGTATGCTTTTGCTAACTATTCCTGCTTTCCTGATGGATTTAATATTTTTATAATTCATTAATGTGTTTTATTTTTACTGCATACATATACCTCAATTGTCATAATATCACTCAAAAACATACATGCTCCGGCATGATCGATACTGTTGGAAAATTTAATTTTTAGTAATCTGCTTGAAACGATCACAACCGAGCACCTTATATGCTTCTCTCCTTGCAATGTTTTGCCACCGCCTCCTCCCGCACACTGGGCAGACGCGGGCAGGCGGAGTCTTGATGTAGCAGTGAAAATAAAGAGAGCTCTTAATGAACATCTTTTCCGCTTCCACAAAATTCAAGGTGAACGACCAGAAATGTTACTAAATACGTTAAATATTTTCAATTTAAAAGCCCAAGACCCACTTTAACTGTATGGCACGAAACAAAGATTTAAGATAATACCTGAAATTCATGTTATACAACAAGAAAACAACTTCAAAATACATCCACTGCTGCAAACAGTGATTCCTCGTTGGGGAGCTGTGCTTTCACCGCCGAAGGAATCATCTTATCTTAAGTATAGACGATCTATGTAGATAGATAGAAAGTCCACGTGGTGCTGCTTTGACCAATCCGGAGAAGGTGGGCAGCCGTTGAGGTTTGAATTGTCCTCCGAAAACAGCGGCAGATGACAGGAGGTTGTTAGTTTCTTAGCGAGCTTCTTCACAACAACCGAAAACAAGTTTTTGGACATCAGCTTTGACTGCTATCGTCCACTGAAAATGTCGAAAAAACAGATTTACTATTCTGACAAGTACAACGATGAAGAGTTTGAGTACAGGTATGTTTAAAACCTGAGGCATTTGCTAACATGAACGTTGTTTTCAAGTCAGTTGGCTAAACGTTAACACGTTTAGCAAATCTCGTTAATAGTGGTTGGGTTAGATACTTGATTCAAAATAACTATTACATTTCCGGGCAACTAGATTTTTTTTATACGGACTATTTGTATTGATTTTTTGATAGACAGTACAGTAGCTTTGCGTTACGTTAAATTGTTAAGATGTTGAAGCAAAACAACCCCCCTAGTCCGTTCAGCCGATAGCCTTGCTAATTGCTACATAAGCTAAAGCTAACCCAGTGTTTAAATTAGTTTGGTTTGAATGTTGAGAGAATGGCGTCAGTTAACTTACTATCAGTGTACATTAGTGTTTAGAGAAACTCATAACTGCTAACCTACTTGTACCACGGTTTGATGATTTGACTACAATTGCCTGAAATTGTCTTAGGTTACATCAACGTTAGTTACCGTAAGTTTCTACTGTCCTTTTGAAAATGTGTTTACTTAGGACTAGTGGGTCATTTTTGACAGTTTCAATCTTCCTTCAGGCATGTCGTGCTTCCAAAGCAGCTGTCTAAACTGGTGCCCACTGCCCACCTGATGACAGAAGAAGAATGGAGGGGACTCGGGGTGCAACAGAGCCAGGGCTGGATTCACTACATGATCCACAAACCAGGTGAGTAATCAAGATAGGTTGACATATTATACAAATTTGAAACAATGTTGCCAAGCCAGTGTCTGCATTCAAGGAGCAATCAGTCATTATAATCATTCATTAATCAGTCGTTTTGAAGGGATGCTTCTTGACACATGTCTAAGAGATGAGGAACAAAATCTGCAGCCAAAATTCTGTGCAAAAATGCATGATAATGCTCAGCCAAAGCAACTGTATGATTTCAGTAATCCTTATTAGTCAAATGGAATAGGTATTTCCAAACCTGCTGTGTTTTCAGTTCTTATTCATGTTATAGTATTATATTCCACTGGAGTTCAGCAGCAAAACTGTCAGAAAAATCCATAATAGACTTTTGTAAATTTGAAAACAAAAATGCTCCTTGTTTTCTCAAGCTTGCACCAGTGAGGCATCATTTAACTTAGGCTTGGTTTTACAAGTCATTTTTTGCACAAGAGCACTCTAGTCTACTGTAATAAGAATCCTTTCATGACCAGGGAGAAGAGGGATGATTACAGTAATCAGTGACTCTTGATTTACAACCACTGTATGTCAGGATTTGAGTGTTTTAATAAAGTAGGCATGAAAAATATATGAAGCTATCCTTACTCCTTTTTTGTGCTTTTTGACTGTAATGATAGTTTTATGCACATGGACTACAGCTATGTCGCATGACACTGTATGGTGTAACCACTGTACTGTGAGTAATGCTGACAGATGCTTCTTCTTCGCTTTTCTCTCCAGAGCCACACATTCTGCTTTTCAGAAGACCTCTCCCAAAGGATTAAATGGGAACCATCTGTAAAATGCTTGCCAATCTCAACTTTGCCGATTTGTATTGTCTTAGGACCATGCATCTCCCATACATACATCTCTACACGTGTTCTAATGTATTGTGTAGAAAACATTTAGTTGTGTTTTTTTTTTTTTTGTCTTTTCAAATTCCCTCAATTTTTAGAGGTAATAAGAGGCAAATGGACCGATCCCAGCTGTGAATGATAACCTTATTACAATATGAAGGTGAAAGTTTGCCTGTCAGTTGTACATTTTAATACATTTTTTAAATGTCTTGATGCCATTTTGCTATGATTGATTTATTTACTAAGTGGTCATACAAGCACAGGGTCTTTTTTTTCTCATGTCCATTTTTATCCTAAAAGAACTTTCCTTGTTTGAACACTTTCTGATCTTTAAACTTATGTTTGTGTGCTGTACATAATATTATTTCTAAATATTATACACTCTGACAGTGAGTAATGGTTGATTCAACAGGTTCTATGTTGTTGAGAGAACAAAATAAAATGTACTGTTACATATGTCTGGTCATTTTTATTTTTTAATACCAGGGAATAGAATTATACTTAGGTTGTTTGTGGTAGTGGATGAGATTTAGTCAGAAACACTGACAACCAGTGGAGTTACAAATTCTGAGTGTCTGATGCCCAGGGAGTAGGCTGGTGCCCTAGCCTTGTGAATTGTCACTTTCTCTGAGCAATAAGTCCCAGGGCCAGGCTTTCTGGTGGCATCTCTGAGTATGTTGTGACGTCCCAGCATGGAATATGCTGGCTGCTTGGGCAGATAAACATTGGGGTCTGTACTGTTGTACTTGCAAGGCCCTGGTGTCTTGGCCAAATCCACAGATGGTCCACCTGCGCTGTAACTGCCTGACATTGTGTAGCATGCACTGGCTGGTTTGTTGGGTACTTGAGGGCCCATGAGTGGAGGGAGGCAGTACTTGTTAGGAGCAGGTAATGCATCGACGCCCCGGTAGTGTGTGCGAGAGCTTATTGTGTAGGATGGTGGTTTGCGCTGGAGGTTGCAAGGTGGGGCTTTCTCAGGACTGTAGGCACCTGGTCCAGGGGTCTGGAACAGCTCCTCTTGTGAACAGAAAACGGTTGAATAATGTAAACCATCAACTCAACACCATATGTTTGAGTGTATAAAGCAGGGATTCAGATTGTCAGTTACAACAGCTGACACTCGATCTCAAGAAGTAGCGTCAAAATCAAATGTTTTTGCACAAGGCTTTTTCCTTTAAAAATAATGGAGCTATTACTCTGGTCTCAAGAATTAATTTGTAAAATAAGCAAAACTTACTCTCTCCTTTCATTCGACCCAACATTGAGTAAGCCGGTGTGCCATCTCTTCCAAATCGAGTGATTTTTGCATCAATATAATACTGCGGCCCTGGACTGGAGTCAACACAATACACTGCAAGGGAAAGTTAACACCTCTGATCAGTTGAATACAATGTATCAGCTGTAAATTTTGTTAGATCTTGCAATGGTCATCCAAGAAAGAGATTGAGAATCACTGGGTTAGATGAACAAATAGTGAGAAATAGCAACAGTATTATGAAGTGTTGTGTCCCCCTACTGGCTGTAATTTGACATTGCAACATGTTCATGTCCACCACTCAGTGACTTAGCCTCTAGTTGTATGAGGAGATGAAATCATCTTAAAAACCCGAAGACACCAATAATTGTAATTATATAAGTTGTCATATTAAAAAAATATTGCGTTGTTTCTTTTAGCGCCTGTTTTTTATTCTTAGCAAAGACAGGACCTATGGGTTTAACCAAGATAATATCAAAGCTTTAGATATTATTATATAAATAATAAGTGTTTCCTGTCTATGTATGTGGCTTTATTATAATCTTAAAGTTTAAAAAAGAAAATTAAACTCACTATTGTCACTCATCCTGCCATGGAAAGAATAGGCAGGGCTAGTTGGCTTGGTGAAGTCATGGCCAACATATCCAACGGTGGGAGGGAGCCCATAGTGTCCAGGTCCTGGCCCTAGAGACACGGGCAAATACCAAACACATTCGCATTATAAATTATGAAATACATTAACAGAGTGCATATGCAGCTTTGTGTGCTCAAGAATGATAAGTTTCTGTGCAGGTAAGTTTATCTTTTAAGCATCAGTTAGAGTAACTAGTGCTATGTGTACACTGATTTTGCAAAATCATCAAATTTTTTCATAACTCTGAATAACTTTGACAAACTTTTTGACCACATAATGAACTAAATAAATCAACAAAAGGATGAGAGGATGTACATGCATTAGATCTGCATCATAATTCTGCTCATAGACCTTATCATTTGTAGCCAACTAGCTGACTGCACAAGATTGTAGATCAATAGCTAGCAAGTAGGATGCAGCACACATCAAGACCCAGCCTAGGGCAAAACATGACATCAGCACACAAGTGTTTGGGGGCATGAGCGCAAGTGGAGCAAGTGGGAGCATTTTTTACAGAAAGGAGCGAGTCCTGGCAGGTCTGCACACTGAGAAATCCTCTACTCTGCACAACTTAGTGTTCCCCCTTTGAAGGTATGAAATCACCAAAAGTCACCAATTACATAGCTAATGAAACTGATACTTTAACACTGGATCAACGGTTTTATTCACATGAGGTAACTTTTCTTTAACCCATCTTAGTGAAACTTACCTTTTTCTCTTCCTGCAATTACTGGGTACTTTTTTTCCATCGGACTCTTTGTAGAAGTGAAAGATACTTCAGGGATCCTTCAGTAGTGGCAATTCTACTGAAATATATTCACACAATGTGTCAATCTTAATAATGAAAATGTGGCCAAAGAAATAATGATTGGCAAATTTAAGATCATTAAAACAAACCTTTAAGGCACCTTTCCACAGGTAACTCCCCTTTTTTTAGCCAGAACTGAAGACGGCTGCAGGAGAATACTTTGAAATTCAGTCATCTGAGGATCAGAGGAGCACCTCACTCCTTAATCCATATCCATCCTGGTGGTCTATCTTCAGATATCAGTATTGTATCCCCTGGATCTAGCATCACCCACGGCCTGGCTGACAGTGAAACTCAGAACCCTGGATGATCTTGACTCAATCTCTAATTTCCTCTGAAAACAATCAGGAAACCTGAGATGTATAATTCATTTCAAAGTGTCAGCAGCAGAGCCAGCTTTACCTTGGATAAGGTTTTATCAATCTGCCTGTTTGTCCTTTTGTCCAAATGTTCCAACTGTGGTGGCTTGGACAGGTGAATAGCCCTTCCTCCACAGAAGTGGATGTATAGGTGCACTCAACTGGTACTTAGGAACAATGTCATCACTCCAATTCACTCTCATGTAATGCTAGCTCCCCTCTGCAAACCATGAAACCAAGATCCCTGTCTCTCTCCTTTATCTTTTCACTCTTCTCTGCTCATCGCAGTGTGGAGACGCAATATCACTCTTCAGCAATGAACATGGTTGCCACAAAGACCGCTGTGGATCGTTTGCTTCGTCCAGCCCCCCTGCAGTGCTGGCCTGTTACTACGGGTACAACGCTTTTTCCATTTTGACTGGAGAAATAAATCCTGCTGCATTTGTGTAAAGAATAAATGGGTGGTGTTTTGAAGTTTCATATCTTTTATTTTCACTTTTACCTGGAGATAAACGTTGTGAATTACATGCACAATACTGCGTTAAAACTACACACAGTGTTGTACCTTTTTTCTTCTCCTCAAATGCACATTCATAAAGCCCCAGCACAGATGCAGGGTCAGATGCAGTGCAGCACACCTGGAGCAGTTACAGACCCCATTGAAGTGCCAACATCCAGCCCTCTGGTTTTTTCATCTTTAACTTAAGGTCAAACCGATTAACCAGATGCAGTTACAGTTTAGCCCTCTTTGATCTCCTCTAATTCCAGCGATGATTTGTAGTTATGTGGGACTTGTTTAAAGGCCTGAGCTGCCAGAGGCCACAGCAACTGAGGGGGCTGACAAGTGACATAAGCAGAAAACAAACATTAAACTTTAACAGGCTCTGACTCTCCTGGGCTGCTGCTTTGGTAACTAAATCTGTTGTTAGCGGTTACACAAAACACACACAGTAAACATTCAAACTTAATAGATGAATACAGTGTGTGCAAAACTGATACACACACATGCACATGCTTTGTGTCTCTAACACAGAAGCATGCCAGGGATCAGAGTCAGTTATCGAGGCAGAGGGCCCTCTGAAGCAGCAGGGTTGTAATACAGCTCACTGCTGACAGGAAACTAGCCTTTCAAAGGAAATGGAGCAACACAGCTTTCATAAACAACTGCACTGCAGCTCCTCTATGAGTGGAGCAGATACACACACTGTGCTTCATCTGCAGAGAGTGTACTATTCTTAAGTTATGTTAATGTATTTCTTTCCTTCTGTTGTAGCTGGACAAGCTAAGAGAGAGGCAGCAAGGACATAAAGCATATCTTAACCAAGTAGCTCATAATAATGACTGAATGCATGAGCAACTCCTGTCTGCCTATTAACCACAACATCAAATCGGAGAGAGAGTGAAGGCAACAAAATCAAATGCTCGGATTGTATACAAATTTTATTCTCATTTGTTTTAAAAAGCACAATATTTGATATGAATAGGGGCTACATTTCATCAAATTTGGTACATTTACAGAAATTCAAAACTTCATTATTGATTTTTTTTTAAGTTGATTGCTTCACGAATCAAAATTTAACAAAAAACAGAATAGCTTATGAACTGTACAATCAAATCTCAAGGTAGGTAAGGTGAATGGTGACTTGAGAGCAGACAGTGACTCCAGAAACATTTGGGCTGCTGAGTCCTAAAGGACCAGTGGTCTAAAGACACATATTTCATAGCTGTAAAGTCTGTGGTCTGAGTTGGCCAGAGACCTGCGCTGCATGTCAGTCTCCTCCTGTTTACTTCTCTCCTGTGAATCTTTACTGTGCTGTCAGGCAAAATGCCCAAGAAAAATCTTAAAAATGAAAAACATTTAAGCTTATGTTTCTGTAAAGCATATGGTTAGCATATGTTTTTTTCCAGCAGGAAACCAGCACAGGTATTTCATCAAACATTTCAAATAATTGGGTTAAAGCTTGCTATGAAAGAAAAAAAAAACATCTTTGACAGCACACATATATTTTGTTTGAACTCAAAGAACCACAAGGGCAAAACGTAGACTGTATGGATGAGCAGGACAAAAAGAAAGGTAAAAAGATATGGCGTCTAGCTACAAATAAATACCACAGATAGAAAATATAACAAAATATTTTGTTTAAAGTCAGGTGTAATTACAAACATAAATACTTGATTATTTCTTCTAGTGATTATAAGGCCAGTACAGTGAATAACAAAGACGCTATGGTGCCTATTGGTGACCAGGAGTCTGGAGGAAGAAACATTAAAGTCTGGAGGACACTAGCTTAATAGCAATCATCCACCATCACCACACACACAAATGTATAAATGTATCCACGCAGACTTCATTCAAAACACCTTGAAACAAACTCTCACACTCAAAGTCACACTCTCATTCTCCAGACTCCACAATCTCTTCCTTTCAGGCTGAGCAAGTCCCAAGTCGTTCTTCTCTTTCCATTCACTAGCATATTCACAAATAATGTACAATTTGGAGTTGGGTATGGCTTCCCTCTGTAAGCGTTTCTGTGGGTGATAACAAAACAAGATAATTCCATTTTAAGATCATCTCAGACACTGTTAAAACATCTTTCAAAAAACAATATAAATCTGGATTTAGACCCTGTGGAGGGATTATGCTGTTTAACTGTCATATCATAAGAAAGCCCTTCCTTTTTAACATTGTCCCCCAAAAAAAATCATATCTTCAAATAATTACCCATCAATGGTACAACTTCTGACCCAATAATTTAGCTGAGATTACGCCTCATATTATTTTTGGGTCCACTACAATCTGCTCTAAGAATAAGGCTGGTTACATTCTACTTTTTTCTTGTTGTTAACAAGTGGTATGAGCAAATTAAGTCTGTGTTAAAAGCTTCATTAAAAATACTTCAGCCAAACTGTTGCACTGGTTTAGTCACACACATCCCCTCATTATGATGAACACTGTTACTGCAGTTTAATTTAAATAAATCCCACATACATCTACCTGCAGCTGTAAATACTCACTGAAGGTTTTGGCCTTTTCGTGTGGTTGCTAACAGAACAAACCAGCATTATGCATTTAGCTCCAGGCAAAAGACACTACAAACAAGTTAGAAAGTCATCAATCTTAAGTCTAAAAAAAAATGAATAAATAAAAAACAAAAAAATGATGAAACTGGTCATACCATCGCTCAGGGGTGTTTTTTGTGTCCAGTGTGGGTAGATGGGCGTTTGCTGGCA
This sequence comes from Acanthurus leucopareius, assembly GCA_029814765.1. Classification (NCBI taxonomy): domain Eukaryota; kingdom Metazoa; phylum Chordata; class Actinopteri; order Acanthuriformes; family Acanthuridae; genus Acanthurus; species Acanthurus leucopareius. Next base: position 2,816,710 of record JAQMCX010000046.1, read on the forward strand.
GGAGCCCCTTCTGATCTACATCCCCTCCATCGTCAGGAAGGTCAAAATGGGCTCCTCCCTCCGCATCAGCGAGGAAAGGCTCAGAATCTGAGTCGTATTCATAGGAGTAGTAGGACACCTCTGCCATGGACCCCTGCTCCTCTTCACCTGCAGAGATCGAGACAAAAGCACATTAAAAAAAAACATATTAAAACAAATGAGCGTCAGCAGAGATCAGGTCATGACACGGCAGACACTGACTGGTGGCTCACAATATCTAGTTTACAGTAAAGAAGTACTTAAATAGGTTACTGATGATTAAAAACTGGGTGTCATGGAGACCTAAAAGCACCCTGTGGAGGTTTTGATCACACATAGCGTTACAGGCAGTGTTGTTACATATGTTTTGTCTCAGTTTGTCTTTTGATTCGTCTAAGAATGCAGATCTATGTGGGTATTCTGTTACACATTGCTGCTTATGGTTTTACTTCATTTTGCTGATCTACAGGTGGCTTCAGCACACAAAGAAACATAGCAAAGAACTGCACAAGGCGGGGGGGGGGGGCAGTTAACATATTTCATTAAGTTGCTTCTGAAAACATTTAACATGTTTTTGTTAGACCTCAAGCAAACGCACAACACTTATTGCTGAGAAACACTGCATGTAAACCTAACTTATGTTTGTTAAAAAAAAAAGCCCACAGGGCACATTTAGTATCCTGTACATTTGAAGCTCTTGCAGCAATACCCCTTTGCAAACAGTAGGGGTCCCTCCCTGCTCAAAATGTTGTATTTTCACAGAGCTTGCTATTTCAAAATTATACTTTTTGGATAAAGGTATATCTTTACTACACACTCAATTTACTTTGAGTACCTACTATGAGTCTACAATAATCATATTTTAGAATCAGAAGTTTCTAATACACACTGTACTTAACTGTAAACTCTAAACACACACATATACATATACAAAAAATATCTAAACATTTGTCGCATAAAGTAGGAAATTTAAGCTCACATGGCTAAGGCATACGCACATGAAGGAAAAATGTCATCTCAAGTGAAGCCTGCAGAGGTCTGTGTATCCGTTATACCGTATGCTGTCTTCTAGTACAAGTTCACTAATTAGACAAGTCTGCACAGGGAAGCTAATTCCACAGCTTCAGCTTCCTCTGCTGTTCCAGTGGAAACTGTCATTTCCTTGGCACAGCCTGCGTTCACCTATTAGACTCTCAGTGCACTTAGTGGGCATGTCGTCAACAATCTAATGGTTTACAATAACAGTGTTTTTACAGCACTTATTCTATCTAATCATCCCATGGTCATCATATTGTAGCTCAGTGTGTCTGTCTGTGGGAGCATATTTGCTTGTGTGAGCATGCAATATGTGTATGCGTGTGTCTGTGTGTGCATATGTAGAGATACATATGTGTGTATGTGTGTGTGTATGTGTGTGCATAGCAACATTCCTGTGGTGAATGTGAAGCGTTAGCTTTTGTACTAAAGAGACCTTTGACTGAGAGCAGCTTTGTAAGCTGCAGTTATCAGGAGCTGCAGGCTGGGAAACAAGTCAGTGCAGGCTGTTCCACATCTCACACACACACCTGTACACAACTCAAACAGTCATATAGACAGATCTGGAGGTTTTATGTGAGTAAAAACGTTCATGTAACTATATACAATCCATGCATACACAGTGTACAGATATAGGAAGTGAACTTCTGCAACTTGTGAGTGACTGCAGTGCTTTTTTATGTTTTTGTTGCCAAATGTAACAAAGCTACATCCTCCCTTCACATGCAGCCAAACATCCTATCAGGAATTGTCAGGCTGTGTCTCTGGAAGTGGCAGCTGATCTAAGCTCATAGCAGAGCAAAAATCAAGCCAACAGTGTGAAATCCATCCACCTATTTATCACACCGATTGTAGACATGATGCGGTGGCAAGGGAATGTGCTGCCATGCACCCTACTTGTCTACTTTCTTTTTTTCTCATCCTCTCTCTCTTTCCACTCTGTTCTTTTTCTCTCTCCTCTTTCATCTCTTCCACTGCTCATCCTTCTTCCCCTTGTTTTCTCAGTTGCACGCCCCCCACACACCCTTTCATGTCTTTGTCTCTTACTTGTTTTTCATCTGCCCCTTGAGAACTCTCATTCTCCACATTACAAAAGAAAACACACAATTTGGTAAAAAATATGCAACCAAATGACACATGATGTGTCTAAAATCTTGACTCCACATTTGCATTAAGCTCATGAAACATAGAAAGACCTACATGGATACAGAATCAGCTTAATCAGAGCTGTGGCATTCAGACAGCATATATGGCATACTCTTAGACTATATATATATTAGAACATAAACAACAAGTATAATCAATAAAACTGTCTAGTGAATATGGAAAAACCCAATCTGGGCAAAAAAAATAAAGAGTAGTACTGCCTCTGTAGCTGGCCTCAGCACAAAGATGAAGAGAAAGTTAAAGAGCAGGAGAGAGATTGACGAATATTAATAATAAAAAAAATCAAGAGGTGAGTAAATGGGGGAGGTGGTAAGGGGTGGATAGCTGTGTACGAGCAGGGGAAGGTGTGTTGGATGGAGTTACCTGTGTGTACAGGCACTGAAGGCTGTTCAGTTTCCTGACTTGGTATTGGTTGCCTGTCCTCCACTGTGGTTTCTACTGGAAATACAAACAGACACTCAAATTAGATTATTCACATTTATGTGGGAGCCATAGTAACTAAAAACCAGAAGTAATGAATTCAACAGCGTTTCAGTGTTGCATAATCTAAATACTGCCCAGAAGCATTATCCACCCCACTGAGCAACACTTCTTGGCAAAACAATCATGTACACTCAGTCTCAACAGAGGCCTGCATTAAAATCTTTCCAAAAATAGCAGGGGCCAAACCAAAGCCAGGAGGGACATGTGAGGAAACCAATTGTATCTTTTTCCTTTTCAAAACAGGGAAACGGTGGCATGAATCTCCCCCACACAACCATACACAAACAAACAAGGTCAGGGTGCTTGAAACAAAAATACGATTCTTTTGATAATATACAGCATGAAACACTTGGCACAATCTGAGGTCTTTTCCCACCAAAGTTTTGTCTATGCCTTTTTCCAATCTGCTCCACAACATGAAGGCTCCTTTGTTGTTGGGCTGTGCGTTGGAAAGGAATGTGACAAGGATTTCAAAGGGCTGGACAAAAGCACTCTGTCATTTGGAGAGAGCCCTGTAATACAGCAGAGAGCGAGAGAGGGTAGAGGAGTGGAGGAGGGAGGTAGGGATGGTGGTGGGGTACGACGGGCAGCTCTCCTCAGAAAACTCATCCAGTAATCAGCTCAACACCTGAACAGCTGTTTCTACAGCTCAGATCATGGCACACACACACACACACACACACACACGGAGCAGCACAGACACAGTTTGGATGTGCATGTGAATAGACACGCATACAGATGCAGGAACAACGGATGTGTGGACGATTACACACACACACACTGAATCGCAGCAAAGCCAATTGATTGCTTTTGATATGATGCACAAATGTCACAAGAGCTCCTTTGAAAACACACTCAAACAGAGACAAAGTGATTTATGGGAAATACTGTCAATGTCTGCAAGTCACAGCCCATCTGCTGTATGAACAGTTTACAGTTGATTTAAGCCTGAATTGAGCAGCAATTTCCTGCTTTAGACCTACACTTCTACATTACCTAAATTAAGGATGGATGCACACAGTGAAATATGATAAGCAGTATGATTAGATGAGGCTGTTTTACAGTAAATTAGACATGTAAGCAATAATTTCCAACAAAGTCTTGTAGTTGGAATGATAATCAGACTGAATTCCATTTTATTTTAATTTATTCATTCATCCCTACATTGTGTTAATAATGGCAATTTTTTTGTACTATGTGTTTTTTTTTTAAGTTGCATAGTAAATGTCATTTTTTTTAACCTGAGAGCTGCCGCAGTGGTTGCTAGGAGCGGCTAAATTTATTCACATTGATTATTTTACTGTCACCAGATTTTATGAATGTAGCTCTGTATTTAGCTCCCTTTCTAAGAGGATGACGCCCCCGCTCATAATCCTGCCTGCTAAGCCCTAATCAGTCAACCGTTTCTCTTGAATTGATGAACAAATCTAAGGTAAAGGTCTGGATCCAGGTTGCAGCAGTGACAAAATTATAAAGCCTGACTGCTGCAAGGCTGAAGTCTAGATGTTGTGTGGTGATAGAGCTCTTACTGTTAGGACACTGGGACAGTGGAACTTGTTTGATGCGTGTCCCATTTCGACAGGCAAACACCTCCATCTGACACTGGTTCTGATAAAGCTGCCCATCCGACCCACAAACTGGTTCCCCGTCATAACCGCAGTCTCTGTAACAAGTGCAGCGCTCAAACTGCTCCTCCTCCAGACAGCCAAACACGTTGTTGCAGTGGTTTGCCTGCACAAAACCTGCAGAAGGAAATGTGTTTTTAGGAGACTGATGGAAGCGAGGCACCCGTGAATCATTCAGGACGTAGAATAGGTCTCACCTATCCACTGATTGGTTGAACTTTCCACCTCATTGCAGGTGGGTCCGTCACACAGCTCTCGTGCCAGCGGGCTGCTCTCGCTCACGTTGTAGAACCGGGTGGCCTCGAAGGCTGCATGACAAGCACAGACCCACAGCCGCACATTCAAACATCCACACACACACACAAAACAATGATGACACTCACCATAACTAGGTCATAAACTTAAAAAAAAAACAAAACATTCCCATTTCCACAAAAAAGAGGCTACTTCATAAATCACGGTGATGGTTTTCCTGCTCTGCAACTCTTTAAAGAGCAGCACTTAAAATATCATCAGAGGCACACCTGGTTCGTAGTAGTCATAGATCTTGACCGGAACAGGCGCTGTCTTGCCCACAATGTATTCCCTGACAGCTTGAAAGGCCACACACGTCATACACTGGCTGGGGATCTGAGAAGGGGTGACAAACACAGAAAAAGTAAGATCAAAAACAACCAGACAAGTATACTAATGTAGAGAAACACAAATATTCACACTAGCGCTTTTTTACACACAAAACTCATCAACCCAGTAAAAAAAAAACAAGTAAGTAACCCTTTCCTCATTCACCATCACCACACATGCAGTATTCCTCAAAATGAGCAGAGTACGATGGGGACACCGTGGAGGGATATGATTAAGACTCACCTCATCAAAGTAGAACAACACTTTTCTCCCACTCAGCTCGTATCTCTTCAGACCCACTCGCTTGTCCATTAGCAGCTGTGGAGGAATACACACACACAAAAAAAAATCAAACTCAGTATGTAGAATAACACTTAACACAACTGAACTGTGCAGACACAAGTTCAGAGATGCTGGCTTGGCTTAGTACTGGAGCTGATCAGTAAATGTTGTAGATTAAATGACCACGTGTTATTTATGTCCTTGGTAAAGCATCACAGTGGAAAATAATGTTTTAAATACTTTTGAGATGCCGCTAAATATTTCTTATTATTACCCTTTGAAAACCAATACAGACAACCAGTTTCATATAAAACATTCAATGAACTTCTTCAGCAAAACAGTTTTACCTGGTATAGCAAATTAATGAAAAAATCCCAAATTAATCCACAATTCTCTCTCTCCTTCATGCATTATGTTTAAATCGAGGAAGTAAACACTATGGCTTATGCTAATGACAATGCTGTTGCTGATGAGGCTTTAACTTGTTAAAAGAACAAACTGCATGTTCATAAACAGAGAACATGTTACCAGCTGTACATGATTCTAACATTAATGGATAATTACTAATCATCTACATGGAAATGGATATGGATAGTAATCAGCACCACAGTTGACTGGACAGCTCCACCTCATGCTAACTAGAGTTTACTATGTTAAATATGTATCAGAGCCCTGAGTCATCAATCACTGTCACCATGTTACTTCCTCTTGTTATTTCTTATTAAAGGACTGTGAAAACCACAGAGACAATAACAATGTGATAAAAGTTGCAAACATGTGATAAGTGTGTGCTTACCCTAATAAAACAAAAAAGTTTTGTACTAGATAAACCGCTAACAGCTTGATTTAGAAACACACTGAACACAGTAATGTTACTGAACTGAGAACAGTTGAATTTGGTGCTGAAAGGTGATGTTTTGTACTTTGCACTTACTGACGAGAATTGAAACAGAGGTGTGATTACTTAGCTCAAATAAAAAGTGAATAAACTGCATAATCAGGGCCCCCAAAATCTTTAAACTGACTGGACTTTGATCAGCAAAGTGATATTGTAATTGAAACTCCTTGAACAGTGTCCTTACTACCTAACAATCAGAGGCCACATGATCTGCATTTGAATGTGCTCTGTGAAATACTGCTGGAATGCAAACCATATACATTCTACCATGACATGACGGCAGGGGAGGAAAATGTACAGGTCGCAAATAATGGAGACCGCAAGGTTATATTAGTCCAAATCAACAAGGGGCCCCGAGCTTTCCTCTGGGACCGTCTGATTAGTGTTATATACCATGAGAGAGTTCCTGGTATTTTGTAAACCTTGTACACATATGTATAGTTGGGTTAGATATGCATGACCATATCTAGTAAATATGAGAGCATGAATGGGTAATGGGGAAGCTGTTTACTGCAAATTTCAGTGTGCTTAGTGGGCCAGCAGAGTTTTTTCCCCCAACGAGGAGATCTTTCATTCTGTCAAAGGTGGCAGCCTTTGGACAGCAGGGGTTTATGAGGTGCTTAGCCTGAGCTGGCGCCACCGAGACACACACACAGACACACAGAGACACACACAGAGACACACACACGCACACACAAACGGGCTCTCTGTTTACAAAAGCATTGTTTGTCTATCTAGCGACTAAATGTTTCCAACGAACTCCCATAGCTCAAATGTTATATCCAGCCTGTTCTAAGTTGTTAAAAATAAGCTCATTATATTGGGTGATAAGAGGCCGTGGCTGTGGTAGCTCCCAGTCAGTCAGCGGACTAATCACTCATGACTACAGCTTCCATGAAAGCAACTAGACATGACTGTATAAGCCAAGCTTGCCACCATAAATTGAGGAATGTAAGTGGCAGTCGGGCAGGCAGCAGTAAAACTCCAAGGGAGGCTAGAAGGGGTGTAAACTGAGCTTGTTAGCCACTACAGCTTGGGTCAGCCTCAGCTGAAACACTCACAGCAGCATATGTGCATGTGTGTTCAACATCTCCCCAGGTAGCCAGCGTGGTGGCTCTTTTAGGGGTGGAAGCCTGCAGACTGAGGCCCTATAACCATCCAATAATGAGGGGCAGGCTTGTGATCGGTGGCAGGGGACAACTCCAGACCCAGCTACCCATTACACCCTGAATTTTATCATCAGTTTCTTTCACTGCTCCATCAGTATTAACCATTTCCTCTATTCAATGATCAGTCTTACATCTGTTCCTCTTTTAACCGAGTCCTCTGTTTATTACAGAACATCACTCTCTTTCACCTGTCTGTACAAGTCTGCACCTTGCGAGGGCCCAGTGACTTGTGTGTTTTTGGTTCTGGAGGCCCAGAGAGCCCCAGTGACCTCTGACCCTGAGACACTGTAACCTTACAGTGCCTTTCTCCTATCATACCAAAAAAAAAATGACCCTCACAATAATGACCTTTCCCTTGACTATGACACATACACACACATGCAGATGCATGAAATACTTCCACATTGCACGTGTGTGCATAAGTAGGCCCGTTCCATTTGTAGGAAGTCTTCAGGAGCTGCTCTGTCACACAAACTCTCACAACAATGGAGGGAATAACAGGTAAACACTTGACTCCTTCCTGTTCTGACAAATATTTAAACAACACCATCTACCACAGGAATAATATCCATACCTAAAGTATGTGTGCGTTTGTTTACCCGAGTGTGTTCAGGGATGCATCCTGTGAGTGTGCGTGTGTGTGTGTGTGTGTGTGTGTGTGTGTGAATGTGCACACGTGAGTGGGTTTTTCAGTGGGTCTGGAAAGGAAACAGGGGGAGTTTGATGAATTCCATGACATACTGCTTTTGGTCAAATGGCCTCCAGATGTGTACTCATCTGTCTCTCTCTCTACCTGCCATTTGGTTTGAGAACATACCTGATAGCTTCTCCTGCCTGTCTGGCAAAATGTGAGCCACTATGACTAACAACACTAGCCAATGTGCATCCACGGCTCTGTATATTCAGGATATACAATCTAAAATACCATTGAGAAAGTTTATGCATGTGCTTTGATGTGATTACGTACCCTCTCTAGACTTTCAACATCTGCTCGGAAACCAGAGATCATAGGAACTTCTATGACAGCCATGTTGGATGAGCCGGAGTGGAGCCACCTAGCGAGAGAATCGGATTCAGGATGGTTAAAAGCAGTGCAAATGTGTCTGTGCAACTTCTTAACTTGTACATAATGTGTGTATTCTACCTGGCACAGACTTCTAAGGAAATGTGGAAGTCCATTTTGTCCTGGTGGGCTGCTGGATCGTCATCATCGATGGGTGCCCGCCGCTTGCGGTTAAGCTCAGAGCGGTTGTCAGCACGGCTCTTGGAGCGCAAGGGAGGATGGCGGGAAGAGGAGGAAGAGGAGGAGGAGGGGGAGGAGGAGGATGAGGATGAGGATGAGGAGGAGGAGGTTGAGGAGGAGGAGGAGGAGGAGGAGGAGGGGGGCTGCAGGTGTCTCTCTTGAAAAGGCTCTTTCAGGTCCACCTTGAGCTGGAAGGCTGGCTTGGATACTGGGTCAGGTAGGTTGTAAGACACATCAATCTATGGACACACAGGGAGCAGTGGAGGTGCAGTAATTAATAGATATTTCTATAGAAACTGAGAGTTTAAATGCTCAAGTAGAGCAGCCTCACTGACTCCTCCAATCAAAAAAAACATCTGTTCAAAGGTTGGATCACCATTTTGGTTTGAACTACAATATTCAAGAACTATTTGATGAGGTGCCATGAAATTTTGTAGATTTATCCGTGGTCCATCAGAGGAGTGAGTCTATGATCTTTGCTGATTTCCCTAACTTTTCCTTCAGCTCCACCAGCCCTGTGGCATTTTTTAGGGAAATGTCTCATCCAAATCTTCCATGAGTTGGCATGAAATTTGGCACAGACATTCATGGTGCCCAGAGGATCAATCTAAGGAGCCTACAAGATTCCCATTTTTGCTCCCAGCACCTCCTGCGAGTCGAAGTTTTCATCTGTCCTATGGATTATCTCAACATCTTGGATCTCCAGAAAATAGTCTACAGCTGCGAAGACATCATCATCCTCATCATCAGTGACCATTGAGCTTTCTCTTATCTCAGGGAAGAGGTAGTGGTCTGAGGGTGCCAAATCAGATGAACAGGGTGGGTCTTGGTTCACATCCACATTCTTGGACGACTAGATGAAGGCAGATGTTGATGATAATCACAGACGGTGCTGACTTGCAACTTTTAACTACCCAAAACAGACATACCACCAAATTTTTCAAACCTCTGCATAATCACTCAAAGAAATGAACTGGATGCATGTACTGAGGGCTGTGTAACTCATTTCCTTCGACCTTAGGCCAAAAACTTTTCAATCATCCCTTGTATGTCAGATCAGCTGATAGTTTGTCATGATATCTGCTGTTGCAGCCAGTTTTCATTTGTTTGCCAAATGTTTGGTATGTTTTTGAGGCAGCTATTCGTAAAAAGAAGGAAAAAAATTGTGTGAAGACACAAAATTTATAAGTTTTGGCATCATGGGTTGGAAACAAACTACTCTGAGTTCAAATATTTAAGACCTCCGGCCTTGAAAATACTAGAAAGTTGGGAAAAAAAGACTTTGGCAGCACTTTAAAGCAATAAACCACAAACCATATTCACTGGACACAAGACATGCATTCAGAGGACTACTATTTCAGCCTGAGGACAACTCGCTGCTTTGATGCCCTTTTTAATTTCACAGAAGATTATTATTCCCAGAACTGTACACCTTCTGAATAAATCATAGACTCTGATTTGAGACCTTTGCAAAACTACTAAAAAAATAATCTTTAGGCACAGGATGTATACTTTTTTACATACAGTGTGTCTACAAACACACAAACACACACACAGGCAGGTCTCTTTGATTGCCCTGTTCTTGTATTTCATTAGAGCCCAGGTGCTGCTGGCCTGAGGGCTGTCAGAGGGGTGTGTTGACGCATGGAGAGGTGTGGATGGAGAGAAAGTAGAGAGGGAGAGAGGTGTGAAGAAAGAAATTGCTTGTTTGTGTGCAAAAAAATCTGCTCAGGAAAACGAGTTGGAAGACGTTCCAGGCACAGCAGAGCGGAGCACAACATCCGCTGCTGCTGCTGCTGGCTCTGCCTCAGTCAAATCAAGTCATATCTCACATGCAGGTTTCCGAAAACTGGATTTCAAACATCCTTGATCACACATGCTTTTTCATTTATGCCTTGTTTGGTTTTAGGGCAGACAAATGTTTAAACATGGGCGATAAGAAGAGAGAATAGAATATCATGACTCCTGCTGTTTATGGAAGGGGTTTTTGTTTTTCTGTGACAAGGTAGGAAGTAAGCAGCACCCTGTCCGGGGAACCACAGGAATAAACAGGAATGATCAACACATTCCAATACAACTACTTAAACTCTACCAGATTTCTCCAATTTACAGAGAGGTATTTGGGCATCGTGAGGCAATGAGACTGACTCTCCCGTACTGCCAGATTCTTTCAGATGAAGTAAGCATTACAGTTCCTTTATAGGCAATGCTCAAGCCTGCAAATATGCCTGTTTATGTGAGCTGGTGTGTATGTGTGAGCATCACAATACCTGCATGAGACAGCAGCCTTCTCCTTTAGCGCTGACGAAAAGGCCTGTGGGGATACTGGGGATCTGAAAAGACATAAGAAAGAGGAGAAACAAAGAGAGTCAGAGGGGGCAGGGAGAGGTGAATGAGTCATTTATCAAGTGAATGAATGCTGTAGGCCACTAGTGGCAGCTGTAGGCCGCCACTAGTGGTTCCCTGGCTACAAACCAGCAGGCCTTAATCGCCCCCAATTAAGCTGACACCACTAATCACAGCAAAGGAACATGCCCAGCAGAGAACGTACTGCACTCTCACCTGACTCACTCTGACTGTCTGCTGCAGCACTTTTACACACACATACACAGCAGTGCTGACCTGACTCTACAGTGCTTACCCACACTGTCAGATTTGTACCATGTGGGCAAACAGGCCAATAAAATACAGTTATTAAATCAACAAACCAACAAGGTCAGCCCAGTTAAGCCCGGTTTGGTTTGGCAGCATGATGACGAGCTGCTTCTCATCAATCACTGTCATAAAGAGGGAAAAATTTCTAAATTGTATTAAGCAGCCTCTAGTTTTTCTTCAGTGAAATGCCTCCATCTGAAGCTACTGGAATAATAAGTGGAAATGACAATTAATGATATTTAAGTTCTGTTAACCTAGATAAACAATCTGAAGGCAGCAGCGAGACAAATGGTTTCAAACTGTCTAATCTGCAGTTTGAAATGATGCAGCTAATCTGGGTGTGACCTGATTAGCTGTGGAAAACGCTTGTCATGAAAGAATCATTTCTGTTACTTGTTATTTCCATGGATGTGATTACCTTGGCACTCTGGAGGAGTTTCTTGTTGTCCCTGTTGAGTTCAAACGTCTCCTGGAAGTCGAGGTTGGTGGAGGCCAGAGAGATGGTGAGGTTGACCCCTCCTACGTAGGACAGGATGGCGTACTCTGAAAGAGCCTGCAGAGCCACACAGGTGTCCTGCACACAAGTTAATGAAAGATTTACTTCAGACTCTCAGTTTTGGATCTATGAAATATGTTTTATCTCAAGAAGTAATAGCTTGTTTTTTTGCATCACCGATTTTACAAAAGACAGTGGAATAAAAAAACTACAGCTTTTATTTTTATCTATTTGATTATAAAACTGAAGATATGATTGGAAAAAGTGCAGTTTTTTTAAATGACACTGCTACATGTGACTGAACAAAATGGCAGAGGGAACTGGAGAAACAGGGACACCTGAGTGGAGGAGAAGCCACCCAAAGCATTTCTCTGCTGAGAGAGCCATTTGACCACAGGCAGGGCAGAAGCCACATCCCCTAGGAGGGTGTAGGTCAAAAGACCGTAGGCTGTCATCTCCACCTCTGCTGACACCACTGGGAAACACACAACAAATAATCATAATTGTGCATTTGGCTTTTTATCTCAGACAATGAGAGATTAGTCTCATTGGCCAACTGGGTGACAGGAAGCAGCCAATACTAATGTTACTGTCAGTGCTCTACTGTCTCCTTCTTTGTATTTTCAATAGTATTTAAATGTATTTGTAGTGCAGTATACCTGACTGAGAGAGGCCGTCGCTGAAGCCCATGAAAGTGTCCTCATCTGTCATGGTGCTGCCAGTCAGACTCCAGTGGGTGAGTCCATCTACAAACACAAACAAAGTGAGGAAGACGGAGAGGGCACAGGGGCAGCATCTGTCATGATATGACTCATTGTATCAATATCCTAACTTTCTGAATGTTTCAGCAGCTCTGCAACCAAGCCCTGTGTCCTGTGTTGTACTTGGGGGGAAATAGAATTATAGGGATCAAGTAAGAACACTGTCGTGTCCTCCCCCAAAACTCCATCAAATGTGCCAAAACTTGCAGAAATTTTAGTCGAGAGGAAGAGAAGGAAATGGCCAAAGGAAACCAACAGTGAGATAAGAAACAGAAGGGGAAAAGGGAGGAGGGGACTGAAGCACCGCTGAGGACTTCAGCAGCTCTCACACTTGTTTCTGTCCTGTATCATGAGTCTTCTCTATCAGGCTGCGAGCAACTTTAGTTCAAAAGGCTTTGATTGTTCAGTTGTAATTTTTAATTCTTTTGCAAATTCTAATAATAAGGACATATATTTCTACATATAAACATATTCCAGTTTGTTTTAAAAGTGCTTTGGTGTTGTTGTTAAAGAACATTTTCATTCAACATCTGGTCTTTGCTTTTCACCTGGTAAAACATCTGCTGTCCAGGTTACTGAGCTCTGAATAAATGAACCTCCGCTGACTTGCTCATCATGTTGTTCAGAGTGATGAGTGTGGCAGTACCTTGTGTGATGGCCATGTGGTTGAGGCGGCGCAGGGCCAGCGGGGCGTAAGGGCTGCGCAGCAGAGCCAAGGCGTATGCAGACAAGGCCGTAGTGTACGGGTCATCGGCAGAGTAGGTGTTGCTCTCCAGGAAGTCTTTGGCTTTGGCCACCGCCACCTTCTCCTCCTGGACCAAGACAGGACAGGACATGTGACACACACAAACAGCTTGGAAGACATGGCACAGGTGGACCTTTCTGACACATTTATGTACATTTCATCTCCCACTGTGATAATCTGCTGTTTTAACCTTTAAATGTGTCATTCAAAATTCACTTAATACATTTTTTTGTTTTTCCTCTGTTTTTTATTACCCATGAAAGAAACACACTCATCAGCATTAGAGAAGGAAGTGCTGGATTTGGATTAAGACAGAGATTTTTTTGATCCCATCATTGCCTGCAGCACAATCCAACCACCCAGCCAGACCAGCCAGATCACCCACGTGGAGAAGGAAGAGAGCTGGGAGAAAAGCCACTCACCCGGCTTGGACTCAGGGCAGCTTCTGGCTAATGTCCCCTCATAGGAAAATTAAACTGACAAAATGGGACCCCTGCCAGCCAAGCGATGAGAAAACAGAGACTGTTGTGCCACATCTTTGCAGGGACGTGTCTCAAACACAACTGGATTAAAAGTTGTTGCACTTGACAGGCGAACTGCGTTCAAAGAGGACAGAGTGCAGGACTCTGGCAGGAGGAGAGGAGACGGACACTGTGTTTTACAACTGTGATGCTGATGCTTGAACACAGTCAACAAAATGTTTCCTGGATGTTTAATCTAAAACATAAACCATTTTATCCTCAGAATTTAGTTGCTGCTGTTTAAATTCCCCAAGACAGAAACTGAAAAATGCACTATAGAATACTTTTCTTAGTATGCACATGTATATTTTTTGTATTTATATAAATAACGATATTGCTCTATTCTTTTTTTTTGTTATATTAATTATTTGTGTAACCTTTATGTTTGTATCAATAAAGTCAATTTCTTATTTGTGTAATTCTTTGTTTTACAAGGACAAATGAATAAAATATGTTCCATTTTAGTTTATAATATAGCATAGTTTATAGTATAAGTACATACAAAAATGTGTGTATTTATTTTTTTTATAGTACTGAATTTTTCTTTTGTTCTATTCTGAATTTCTGCTGCGACGACCAAAATTTTCCTCTGAGATCACAAAACATACATCTTATGTGACATGACCTTTGGCAAACCTCTTCAGCAAAAAAGCACACACACTCTCTCTCCCACCCCCACCTTCCTCCTCCATACACACACACACACACACACCCACACACACACACAAACAAACCATTGTCACCCTCCTCATCATGTCTTTCAGTTTTAAAATGTTTTGAGGCCGTCCCTTCTAGACTCACAACCACCTCTTCTGCTCAGTTGCAGTTATTTAATAAACACTCATTTTTGCCATTAAAAGGTTGAGAGTTGACTTTCATCTCATGCAGATGTGACCTTCCCTCATCCCTGAGATGATAGT
>JAQMCX010000046.1:2831451-2850386 GCA_029814765.1 Acanthurus leucopareius
GACATGTGAAACACACACACACACACACACACACATGCACACACCCACACAGACGCATACACACACACACACACACACACACACACACACACAAACAAACCATTGTCACCCTCATCATCATGTCTTTCAGTTTTAAAATGTTTTGAGGCCGTCCCTTCCAGACTCACAACCACCTCTTCTGCTCAGTTGCAGTTATTGAATAAACACTCATTTTGGCCATTAAAAGGTTGAGAGTTGACTTTCATCTCATGCAGATGTGACCTTCCCTCATCCCTGAGATGATAGGCCTCCAGAGCCACTCACTGTAATTGCAGCAGTCTTTTAATGAAGTGAAAGGGGAGGGGGGCTGAAGGTTCTGCTTTGATGTGAAGGATACCTTTTCAGTTTTTATCAGTTGTAAAAGGACAGACTCTCAGAAAAAAAAATCCTTTAGGATAGATAGCGGAGGAAAGGTGGGGGAGGACAGATGGATAGAGAGGAGCAAAGGGAGAAGAAATGCTAAATAAAGAGGCAACTATATGCACATAGGAGAGCAAACACCAAAACAATCAGAGGTTTAGTGGCTGTCATGTTGCCAGAGTAAGCAATTCACGCTGAGGACCATTTCACCAGATTTATATTGTATATACTCCTCCTTTTCCCATATCTTCCACTAATTGAACAGCAGCACATATGGTGCAAATGCTAAATAAGTGAGGGTGGCTCTTAGTGACAGAGTAAAGAAAAATTAAGTCAAAATAGAAAAAGTAGAGCAACAAGGGAAAAGCAGAGAGGATAAATACAACGGAGATGTCTTTCACAGAACTTAATGTTGGTCAAAATCTTTTGAAATAGTCCAAAAAGTGATAAGATATTAGCAGCAGTGGAGCATAACAGATATGAGTAGGCTGAATGCCAGCTCATCCTTCTTCACAACTAACAGGAATGCAGAGATTTGTCCATACAGGATCTGTACATATAGTCACAGCAGCAGATTAGTAGGATGGGCTCCAAAAGTGTTTCAAGTTGAGTCAATTCTACTTCAGAAGTGTCCTGCTGTGGTTTCCCTACATTGTCAGTACAGGATCTGTTCACTAGGGGGCAATAGGGATAACATAATATTCAGGGAGTGTCATCACTGTATGCCAGTGAAATGCCAGCATGGATGACTTGGAGAAGAGAGAGGAAACTAGTTATTGATTAAGGATTTAAAATTCCTCGTCACTTGTGCTTATTAGCGGGGCACAGCAGGTGGACATGCTGCTCCAACAGAAACATCTGTAAATATACTGTAGGGCTCAGATTCTAGAGATTATTTCATAAAATCTTAGTTCTGATATTGAGTAAATTAAAACTGATTTCATTTAGTCATATTACATCAATGAATTGTCGATATATGATCTGATTGTCAATCAGCAAAAGCTTAAGTTCAGGTGGGACAAGAAGCACGCTGTGTGTTGCTCTGGATGATAATAAGACTTGCAGCTTTAAACCAGTTTGTACTGCATCTGCTGTAAGTGAATTTTAATTAATTGGGTTGTTTTAGTACCAACATGTTAAAAATATTAAGTTCAACATTGATGTGATTTTGTGGGACAGCTTACCTCTGTGGTTATTCCAGTCTCCAAGAGAGCTGCTACCACATAAGCTGTGAGTGAGATCTTCCCATGGATCCCTCCCTGTGGACAAAAGCGCACAAGGTGATTTTGACTGCTACAGAGACACCCGACTCAAAAAAATCACAGAGGTCTAAAGAATGTTTTATTGAAAAAAGTATGTCATTAAATCATGTGAATAAGGAACAGCTGTGGGGTTGCCACTGAGCCTTGCCCAGGAATGTTTGGGCATGAAATGCCCCAGAAAACTGTCCTTCACCTGACACACAAACACAACAAAAAGGCAACATTAAAAAGATGGATTTATATTTGTACATAAGTTTAAAGAATTGTAGGAATGCTGCTCTATAACTATAGTTCTAATCCTTATTGTCTTTGTTTCAGGGATTGATTTGCATCTTCATCTTGCAACTGGTGCATCTTTGTTTGTTTGCTGCTTTGAACACACTTTCACCTGACATCCACAGAGACACGAGCATACCTGCAGGTCTTTGTTGAGGATGCGTCCCATTGCGGGGAAAGAGCCATCGTCTCGCTGATGTTTGATGAGCCAGGACTTGGCTGCACGGAGTTCCTCAGGGTCGATGAAGATGAAACCTCGAGACTGAGCAAAGGACTTCAATACAAATGCTGTCAACCTACAGAGAGAGGAAATGAAGGTTGGGGAGGTTGGTGTGACAGATGAAGATGGGTGAAGGGAAAGAAGAGCAGAAGGAGACAAAGGAGATAAGAGAGGAGAGATCCTCTAAAACATATGCTTGCAAATCCTGCAAAAAATACTTAACTATTAAGAGTTTGAGGGCATCTCTTTCTCAACAGAGTGAGGAGTTTTCCAACAAGTCACACTCTTTTAATCTGTCATCAGAGGGAAAGGGAGGCTGATAGAGAAGAATGTAGATGAAGGGGATGTTTTTGTCAAAGATAGAGGAAGAGAGGACTGGTATGTATAGATAAATGTGAGGAAATGGAAAAAAGGAAGTAAGGAGGGGAGCAGATGGGTGCGGTAAAGTTTGATCACCGCTCCAGGATTCAGCAGCTGTCTCACTCACTCAAGCCTATCATGCATCTTTCTGCATGTATGTAGGAGATTCCCCAAAAGCATTCCGCAACTTATACAAACACAGATCCCGTGGACGAAGGTTGTGAATTTTGGTTGGCCTTGGGAGTGCAACTGAAAGTTTATGAGCCATGTTTTTTTAGTGGGCCATGGCAGAGAGGGACCAGAGGAACCACAGAGAAAGGCCAAGGTCAGCCCTGGGGGGACATGGCTGAGCTAATAAACACACACTCATCCATAAACAACAGACCTCCCGGTAGTGGTTCGAAAGCTGCAGTCTTTGGCTAACAACTCCTCAGTGACATCAAGACATTCCATTACAGCAACCCCCGACCACAAGTGTCTTACAGGATGAGGCAAGCTGCTTACCATAAAAAGAAAGAAACACAAGATGGAAATGAAAAAATAAACAAACCGGTCATGCTCTAGTTTTTTTTTTTGTTGTTGTTTTTTTTTCTCAATACAGTTCCTTGGTGAGAGCACAAATTCAAGAAAGAGCATCGAGGGAGATGAACAGGAAAGAGAAAAACTTGCTCTCATAAAGCGAACATTAAATCTTCTCTAGCTGGAACCAGGGTGTTATTCCTCCCCGGAGTGAAAAAGAAGGATGAAGGCGCAAGCCCGTTGGAATTTTTATAATGTTAAGTAATATCGTGTCACAGGCCCCAGGAAAAAGGTACTGGAAAGTGTGTAAATGATTTAGTTTGGGGAAGGAAGGAAGCACTGGACAGGCTCACTTCCTCCTCTCGGCCCTTGGCTGGGGTTACCGTCTCCGGATCCCCCCCTTATTCTTTCTGCTGTTTTCCTGACTTCCCACTTCCAAATCCCCTCTCTGAGCTACCCTTATCCAGCTCCAAGCTTCAAAGGGTAGATCTGAAGGATTTTTTTAAGACAATACATGTGTGTGCTCCATGATAAAGCCTAGTTTGACAAGCTCAGAGGCGGTATGTTATGAGTTGGACTCGGAGAACGTGTTTCCCACTCATGTTTAAGTGTTTTACTGTTGGGATGCTACTGATGTGTTGCACTGGAGAGCATCCAGAGGTCTATCCCTTAAACCTAGATTAAACTTGATTAAGGCAAACATATTACTAACAAGGGGTTAGGGGTTTGGGGGTAGCTGCCAAGAGGTTGTTGAAGCTGAAATGATGGATTAGGTGCTACTGCTGCTACTAAAACTGGGAAATTAAATCAAGACACAAGTAAAATTTTAGCAAATGTCTGGCTTGGGGCAATAATTTCTCTATTACCATTTAGTGGTTTTGACTATATTTTTGATTACTTTTGCCGTCTGTCTGAATAATAGCTTTGTAACAAGCCTTAATATTTGAAGGATATACAGACTATGGATGGCTTCAATTTCACAAATATACACCTCTTCAATGCCTGGCTTTAGGAAAAGAAAGAGCTTCCTCTTGCCATTTTGGAACAGGACTGCAAATAGCTATTAGGCTAAAGGCATAATATTCAGCTATTGTCCATCACTGTTTGCAAACACAATTTTCCAACTTTGCCCCTCCTTCCCAGTTTAACTTGACTGAGAGAGCAGCACTAGTCAAGTGAGGTAGAGAGTCAGTAAAGACAAGGAGCCGCATTAGCCAGCACAAAGCAGGGAATCAGTGCAGAACAGCGTTTTTTTCTGATTGTTTCAGGGCGACGCTGCCCAAAGTCTGATTCTTAGAAATGTCTTTAACACAGCAAAGAAAGACAAAAATACAAAAATACAGACAGAGGGCAGCATCCCTGCAAACACCTCTGATGGGTAATAAGTGATGATCAAGAGAAAATACTATACATTGTTTTTTTTAAGAAAAAAACCTGCATATTATTCCTTTAATACAGTAGTAACAGATATCAGTTCTTTGAATCTCTGGTATTCAGCCCCCTCAACCCCACTAACACTGTCAGATCTGTCTCTGGGCAGAAACAAATGCCATGCCAGCCTCAACATGCAGAGCCAAGGACTGAGACTGTCAAAGAAAATGAAAAAAAGAGAACTGCCCCGCTCTTAAAAGTAATTTTGAAAGTAGGAAGAAGGTTTTTGACAAAGTAATTTATGAGTTTGGTTGAGACTTTTTCTGTTAACTGTAATGGATTAAAATATGGAAAAGAGGGGCTTCCTTCATTAGATTAAACAGAGACATGAGGCAGCAGGGCTGATGTATACAGTGAGAAAGAGGGACAGGAATGTATATGTGAGTAAAAACCTTGTGAGGTTCGCTGATGGTAATGATAGAAGAAATGCAAAATCCAAAGGGGCAAATGTATGATTTAAAAGGGGTTGAGGAATGAATGCAGTCAATGAAAAGTCTTCAAGCATGGCAATAAAAATCTGTTCATGTGTGCCAAACCCACACCCAACAATATTCCTCACATCTGTGTTGCTGTATTTGCAAAATAGCAGGTAGTTTTTAACTCTTCGTGAAAAGGAGCCAGGGGTTAAAAACATATTCTATTACTCTTATCTTTGCACTCTTATCTGTCTTCATCAGTGTCTCTCCCTGCTTTAGATCACATGAAGTCAGTGAACTTTCAGCCCACTCTGTGATGTGTTAACAGCCTTGGCAACGGGGAGAGCCAGCGCTGCACACCAAACCATTACTGCCAGCCCTTGTCATTACGTTCAATATTTTCATCAGATCCTGTCAATTTCCACTCAAGCTGGAATACATTAACACTGCATTACTGGTGCTTTAAGCAGGCAGTAAATGCACTGCTCCACTCATGAACTCTGGAACTAAAACAAAAAGTTGGGCTTGTTTTGGATGCGAACGTGTTGTTGATGGATTCATAAAATGTCTGATGCAGGTTTACTGAAGGTTCACCAACTTGGTTGTGCCCATAACCCACACTTGTTGTGCTGGGCGCCAAGGAAAACTCCAAACTGTTGCTTGTTACATCCTCATATCCTCTCCCAGTCATCACGGGAAGAGCTCAACGTTTCCACAGCAGTTTAATGCTGCTAATTACACTTAGGTAGCGAGTCATTAAGAGGCATGCTCCACTCTTATTCTCTAGGCAATGTCAGAAAAAGGTAAAAAGCCATTTTGAAAGGTGGCTCCAGACGAGTTATAACACTGTCTCCAGTAGTGGCTTAAGAGCTCATCTGTGGGGCCAAAGCAGCATGGGCCATGGTGCCACGGATGTGAACCCTGATTAACTGCAAATAAATCTCGACCGTTTTGCCTACCTCAGGGATCCAATTATGTAGTTTGTTTATGATTCTCCCTTGTTTATGTAACCTGCCGTTTCACAGTGTTAGCTCTATTAAATATCATAATACCCACTTCAGCTCATAAATCAACGAGAGGTATGCACATCATGCGTGGGCCTCAAAATGCAAGCAGTGGAGCTTCTCGTTGAGAGCATTGATTTCAGTTTTATAAATACCATGAGACGGTTCAGTCTGCCTGCCTGCCTGCCCCCAGGGAGTGTAAACATAGAATAAACTCTCACCAGTGATTTGAACACATCAACAGGAATAGATTAATTTGAGCACAGTGTACTGAGATGCCGATAAAAAACTTCATTGCTTTGGCCAGCATCCCGCGCCCCAGTTAAGCTGAAGAATGTGGCTACAGCTAAGCACAGTTAGGCTGGTATGAGTTGTGTAAACTTTAAGGGCTACACCTATGACGACTTACCACATACTGCCAGAGGAATCCCTTTCTCCAAAGGCACTGTAGGATCCATCCTGCCGTTTGTAGGTCAGTTGTCTTTGGTAGCCTAGATATGAATAAAGAAAGGCAGAGGTGATGGAAGAGGAGATTCAGTTAGAAAGTCGCTCAAAATAACAAAATTATTTAGATACTTTTCAGTTCATGGCCTGTCAAGTCCATAGATACTCCAACTGAACATTTTTACTATTCATCACTGCAGATACATTGTTAATAAAACACTCTTATCACTGCCACTGCTCAAAAACACATTCAATAGGATCTTCACATTGTGTATTTAACAAATTAAATGCACATTAACTTCAAGAGGTGAAGTCATAACAAAACAAGCCTAAATAGATCACATATCACTTTTGCTGACTTCTTTCTCACCCTCTGACTAGTGTTAACTGAGAAGTTAGCTACACGTGATACAACGTCTGTCTTCCTCGAATAAAACTGCTAATTACTGGAACTCAACAAAAAATATAAGAAAGATACTGTTGTTTTTAATATTTTAATGTAGAAATGTGACATATAACAGGTAGATATGGTATTTTCCTGACATTGAAATGCTCACTGGCCATCATTCATGTTTTCAAGCAGTGAACATAATCCAGACTTGGGAAGAGGGATGAAATCCATCTTCATGCAAATGACGTGAGGTCAGGTGAAAGTCTTTTGTGCAGAGCGAGCTGCGTCAGCATTTACGTACTAAAATACCAGGTGTGCTGGGACATGCCCTTGTTGTTCTTGCATACAACGTGCTTTGCACCCATCATTGCAATCGTGCAGTTATAATATAGTTACTTGTAGGTGCTACATGCTGTGATCACAAAGAGTGATTGTAAAAATAAAAACAACATTCAGTTCATACACAATTAATCATAGGAGTTTGTTCCTATACTTTACACAACCTCAATCTGATACTTACACAGCCAAACCACTGAATTCCCATTTTATTGAAACGCAAACCTCTATCACTTTGTGAAGTATGTATGCAGTGGTTAGACAAGAGTATAAACTTTGAATTCTTCTGAGATCCTGAGGCTCCAAACACATTTTAACGATTCCTCCAAGTCTGTTTTGTTGGGAGCAGCTGAGGATCAGCCTTAATGTCATTTCCAGTGTCAAGATGGCAGGAATAACTGACCTTTGCCAGCTGTTCAAGGCTTAAATACAACTCTTTTGCATTCATCTACAGGACAACTTGGTGAAGCATAGTGAGATTTACTCAAGGTGAGTCAGTCTTTTTGAGGGGAAGTGAAGAAAACAGGAGGTGGAGAGAAAACTGGTCTGGGTGACTGAGCAACAACATCCAGCCTCATGTTCCAGTCCATGAGCCAAAGTATTAAGTGCCAGCCAAGCCAAGGCTCCTCTGTCATGAAATCAACAGTTCCACAAACAAAAACCTTTGTCCAAGGTAAACTTTACTCCGATCGTTTCCAGAAAACTGAACAACAACAACGTGCACTTGCCAACAATTAGAAAACATTCCTTCCGCTTGGCATTAAGTCACTATGCTCACATTCGAGCCAGAACGGATTTGGCTTTTTGAGATTCACGGTACGTTCTGAGAGCCTAATTGACACTTTTGTTTTCCTCTGCTGAAACAGCTGCCAGATAATTGAAGGTGGGTCTGTGAGATTTTGAGGAATGCAGCACATCTTTGGATAAATATGCAATCAGTTATCTAACCACTGGTCCAGACTGAAGGAATCTGTGGTACTGAAGGCAGTTCTTCATCTCAGTGTCTAATATTAGATCACAGATTTGGGTATGTCCACAGTAAATAATCCATGATAACAGTTTGTATGAATTAAGAGCTCTTGTTACTCCAAATACTCAACTTACACAACCATATTAGAGTGGGTACATCAGCGAAAGAAGACATGTGCAAAAAGAAACTAGTGACCAACTTGTGATGGGATCATAACAGCTGCGATGCTTTTCCAAACCATGAGTACTCACTGGTTATAACTGTATTATTACATAAGTTATCCATACTGTTTGTTTAAGCATATCTACCCTTGAACCTGGTCCTCATTTTGATCTCAACTACACATCTCCTGGTTTCATGACAACACTGAAAAAACATCTGTCTTCAGACAGACAGACATACCATATAAACTCCTGGCAAAGTACTTCTGCTACAGTCAGTGTCTCTTGGAGCACATTTTATCATGATGATACACAAACACAGACTCAGAAGTTGATAAAAAATAACTGACACTGCTAATTAAGAATTAAATGTTAAAACTGGGTAAATTTTTTCTAACTGAACCTCTTGAAATGTGCATGTACAGGAATGCAAGCAGCACTAGCTTTGTGATTTTTTTTTTTTACCACAATGGCATTAAACTGGGCCACCTCAAAAGTTAAGAGTTCATCTGCAACACATATATGTGAAAAATCTTAGGAAAAAACCAAGGGATAACAGTGAAAGAGAGGTGGGTTACAGTTCCTTTACCTTGCAACAAGTAATCAGTTGCTTCATTCTCAACCTCAGGACTGAGCTGCCTGGTCTTCTGCAGGTACTTGAGAACGAAGACGTTGGGGGCAAAGTGGATCATGTTCTGCTCCCCACATCCAAAGGGCAGCCGCAGCAGCTTGTCCAGGTTATTAAGAGTTGGACCCATCACATCTCCTGTTGCAGGTGCACACACACACATAAACACACACAGATAACATTTACTTAAATTGCAAAATGTAATTTTTTCCAAATGTAGGCCCTCTGATCAAAACTAAAGATTTATATATTCACATAGTTGTATAATGGAAATAATAGATAAGTTAATGTTTCCAACACACAGTAACAGTATGCATGGGCAAACAAACAAAATATACCAATCATAAATGCAGTGGCCCTCTCAGATCCAGGCACCATGTTGTGTGGGACCCCGAGGGTGAAGGCCTCACTGTGGTTCTCATCAGAGTCTTCTTTCCTCCAGATCTTAAACTCCCCAACTGAGCCCCAGCCTGTTGAGAAGCCTATGTGACGCACCTGGATGAATAAACAAATCATTCTTTTAAATGTTCTACGATAAATGGTAAAACCGATATATAAATGCAAAGTAAAGTCAAACCTGTCCATTGAATTGCCCACTGCCTCCTGCCCACTGGAGGATCACCGATTCATTGGATGGATGCAAACCATGGCCAACCTGGAGAGAATAATGCAGAGACACTGAAGGCAAGAACTTAAGGTGGAACTCACAGTTAAAATCAATAGTCCACCTGTCATGTTTCATTTGTTTGTGCTCTCTGGTTGTTCTACAGCTGTTTCCTGACTCAGCACATGAATCAATATCTGTTAACAAGAAAGAATCACAAATTCACTGAATCCACTTATGAATGTAGCTGGTGCTTTTTTTTTTTTTTAATCCTCTCATACTGAGCACTAACAATGTCCCTCTGCCAAATGTCGGCAATGCCAGGGTGATTCACTGCCCCCACCCACCCACCCCCGGCCCCCCACAATCACAAACACAAGCATACAAACAGACCAATGTAGAGCACATGTCCTCTTCAGTACTAGAATTTCATTGCACAATCACATTAAACCAAAGACCATGCATGGCCGAGCCCCGTGGATCATCCAGCCCAAAATGACCCCTCCTCCAAAAAAAACAAAAAACAAACCCCGAAATAAATTAATCCTATTGGGCTGTAATGTGCACGCTTTTAACTGCCCTTGGTGGATGGTGCAAAGGCAGGGGGAGCAGTTTTCCAGCCAGATAGTGCCATGTGAGCACCAGGCCATGGATCACTGAGTGTCCTCAGTGACATCAGCCCGTTAAGCGTGACCTTACAGGAAGGCACGCCAGTAAAAGTGGCGCCAGTCCTCCTAACACACAGACCTCATGGCCTGCTGAGTCTTTTCCCCACCTCCTCTCTTTGTGTCGGGTGCATCCACTTGTGATCTGATCTCAAATCTGTTACATTTATTCACGCAGGATATTCCATAATTTTATGAGCTCATCTGTTCACTTGCTCAACTGTTTCCCACCTGTCACACTAAACTATGACATACCTACATTTAGTGAGTTACTAGAGTACTAGAATTGGAAGTTTTTGATGCATAGCAATAGATGCTCTCTTGCTTTATATTACTGAACAATATTCTTATCTTCCTTTATTCCGTACCTGTATCACGCCTCCCTTCCAGCTGATCCAGAAGCTGCGGAACTCGTCCCAGGACAGAATGCCTGGCGTGGCGGCGCTGACCAGGAGATCACCCATCTTACCCAAGGAGATCCAAGAGCGAGTGTTTTGCCTCCCCCCGAGCACAATCTCTAACATCTCCGCACTATCATGGGGGCTGGCAGAGAGGGCAAAATGGGCATCGTTGTGGGTCTTGACTGCCACCTGGAACTGGTTCATCCGGGCCGGTTTCTTCACATACTGGTACTCATATTTATTAGGGGTGGAAATGTGGATTCTCTCTGCGAATGAAAGAAATAAACATACTCAGCAAGTCAAGTGAAACAGACATTAGATAATATTCTAATTCAAATACTATGCATAAATCAGTTTAAAGGGTTGTAATTAGAAAGAAGATACAAAAAAAATCATTTCTCCTTGTGTCTCCTGAAAAATTTTTGAAAATGATATGACATCAGGGACATGCAGCAACACTGACCATTGGGGCAGAAGAAGACACTGTAGGTGTATTCTCTGGGCAGGCCTTCTGGCTACAAAGAGAGTGAGAGGAGGATAAAGAGATTTACAAGAACATGAGAAGAAGCAACAAAGAAAGATAAAGTTGATTAAAAAAAAAGCTCTGACAGATTATCTCAACAAAATTTAAAGCTAATGCTCATTGAATAAAATACATAAGAGAAGTCTTCTCTATGATCAGTATCAGCTCTCTTACCTCCACTTGGACAGTCCTGCGCACATAATCCAGGCCAATCGGGGTCCTTTTCTCATCCATATCGTTGCTTGTCTTGCTAGACTGGAGACCGTCTGAACAGCAACTTGGTTCACCGTAGGCAATAGCACGAGCTATAGGGGCAGCAGGGAACGTGATCAGCCTTTTTTCTTTCAGTTGTGTCACTTAAAAACAAAAATTACATTTATTGGTTGTCTAGAAGCTCTGTGGAGGGTTCCCTTAAGCCAGTCACTGGGTCCCTGAAGGACCTGAGGAACATGCAAAGGTGGCATCAATCTCCAAAGCTGCAAGGGTTTCAGATTTTATCCATGTCTGCAGTATCTGTTATTAACTAAAATGTTAATAGTAGGCTGGAAGCACTGGGGATGAGGGAAATATGTCTTGTGTGCCTGAGCTCTTTGTTTATAATCACAGACATACAACCCCTCTCACTGCACACCTGATTGCTCCTGATTGCTGTCCATCAGTGTATAAATGTGTGTATGAGCCACCTGTGATTAGTATGTGTGAATAGGTGAATACTGAATTGTTTTGTAAAGAGAGCTTCGTCTTACTCATCAGTTCAAAATGCCCTAGAGATGTTGAAATTGTTTTAGTTTGGTGACTTCAAAAGCCACTGAGTGACCCCTCGTATCCTTTGGATGATAGTATTGTCATCTGATTTCTCATCTTTTTTTTAAGGTTTTTCCCTCATTTTTTCTCCCATCTGTATCATAACAGTGTTGGAAAATGGTCAAAGTCTTTGGGGAAAACATCACAAAGTGCTTGTGTCATCAAAAATCACTGTTACTTGGATAAGGTAGTGTCTCTGATGTCAACTGTGGACATCAACATACGTTACACAGGACAAACATGTCTGTAGGAGGACTCCCAGTTCTCTTGCTGGGGAGCACATTGGAAACGTGGCCCTGTGCCAGTGGCGTCTCTTTGTGTGTGTGTACTGAGAGGGAAACACAAGGGGCCAGGGGACTAGGAGTGGAGCCATGGGGGGCCCATTGACCGCCAGTGACCTGCAAACTCATCAACATGCCACTGAGTGTCACAGTACAGCTCTGGTTGCTCCCCCACTGCTGGCCTGCTTTGTTCTCACATGCACTCTGGAGGGGACTGTTTGTAACTCTGGGTGGGTGACCAGATCACACACACTGCTCAGCTCCTTGGCTGCTCCTTAGCTCTCTTAAGTGAAAGGCTTGCCTTTTTGTGAGGCACCACACTGAGGGCCCTGACGTCCTGATCAAAGGCTGCTGAGTTGTTTTTTTTTAGTGCCATGCCACTTAAGAATTCAAATAACACAGTTTCCATGATCCAGCACAGTCTGATCTGGATTGTTTACATGAGCATTAAAACACTGAAACACATCTTCAAAACGGACTGAGGCTGCCTTTTTTCTGATCATGCAACAAAGAACATTGGACATGAAATTGAAACTTCCAAAATTATTGCTGGATTTGAACAACTTTTTGTTGTTAAGTAAATAGAGTTTCTTTCCTACTATTTTTTATTTTAATGCAACTCTTCATTTTGTTTTATTTTATCTATTATACTGACCAACAAATATTGATGAACTGTTTGACACTTGGTCAACTTACCTGAATTTACCTGATGACATTGTAAGAAAATGTGCATTTCTCTAAATCGTGAAAATGTGACAATATTATGCTTAAACACTCCCACCCTGCCAATTAAGTACTAAAAAGTGTGAAATATTAATAGCTGACGGCAACATCATGTATCCTCATTCATGCTGGATACAGTTACTTATAATAATTTGACTTATGGTACCTGTGATGTTTGCTGACCCCAGTTCAGTGAAAGATAATACGATGGATGTGGGTGTAGCCTCTCCTGGAGCAACACACTTCTTCCTGGTAAGGTGGTGCTTTCCAGGGTGGCCAACAAACTTGATGCCTTTAGGAACTGAGACTTTAACATGAACCTGTGAGGAGACAGAGGAGAGAGGAAGAGACGAATCAGAAGCAATTGATCTCCTCTGACAGGCAACAATGACATCACTTCGGCCGGCACGCCCCT
Source organism: Acanthurus leucopareius (assembly GCA_029814765.1). Classification (NCBI taxonomy): domain Eukaryota; kingdom Metazoa; phylum Chordata; class Actinopteri; order Acanthuriformes; family Acanthuridae; genus Acanthurus; species Acanthurus leucopareius. The sequence goes on from JAQMCX010000046.1 coordinate 2,844,685, forward strand.
CCCTCATATAGCGTGTTCTCCTCAAAGCTCTGAAAGCAAGGGAGCATTTTTAAATCACATTCTGAATTTTCCATGCTGACTGGCTCATGCTTCTCAAGCTCCCTGAAGGATTAAGTTCCACTCATCGTCCAATTTTCACAGAGGGCTCAGTGATGTGGAGGGATCTCTTTACTGTTCTTTATCCACATGCCACAAGTCATAAATAACCCCGCAGAAAATATAGGAATCACATGTTGCTGGGGTGGATATCAAAGGACGGGCTACGCTGGTTTGTGTACTTACTTAACATGACATCAGGGCAGCACATGCATGCAGGCCATTTAACAGGCTCATCTGCAAATATCATGATATCATCTGTGTGGAGCGCAGAATGGACCCATTTAAGGCCAAGACAGACCTTAGAGGGCTTTTCAAAGTGAGCACTGAAATCTTCACATTACACAAATCCTCTGGCCACCTTTTCCAACCCCTCAGCACTCCTGAGCCTGTCCACCTACAGTTATTCCATAACAAGCCTTATTATGACATTGTTCTGGTATAACATCTGTTTTGCTGAATAAAGAAATAAAAAGGATCATTGCTTTTTATGTTTTAGATAATCACCTGTGAAAACCATCATGTGTTGATGGACGGATTAAGAGAGAGAAATTTGTGAAATTAGGCTGTAGAAAACAATTGATTTGATTTTTCTACTTTCCATGCGGCCCCTGTTATCTACTCATGCCAATACAATATAAAATTAAACTTGCTGAGACTTGGTTTGTTCAGCAGTCTAACCCTTATTTTGACAAATATGATTATGTTTAAATTTCTCATGTTCTTTCCTTAACAGCACTTACTTTACTTTAAGGTGTCTGAGGATTGCAAATTTAACTCAATAACATAAAGTCAATTGAGAAGTTTTTCAATTTAAAGACCTTTTAAGGCCTTTTTAATAGCACATAGATTATAATTCAATCCCTGTTTCACCATCAAAGTAGTCAAAAAAGTAAAAACAATATGTCCTCAAATTATTTAATTATTACACACCATCAGATTTAGTATTTACTTTAGTATGTATCAAGGATTCCTTTTGATATTAATTTAATGACTGATTAAATTAACCTAATCCAGACCTATAAAGTGTCAGGAAATGGTTAGATTAATGGTTCTAATAATCTATTCCCTGGTGTGCATTGAGGATGGCTCAGGGTTGCCTCAAGCACTCTATCATAACTCTATCTGCAGTTGTACTGCACTCTATCATAAAACTGCAGTTGTACTGCAAATAATGACACACAACTCACGGCTGCCGTCTGAAGTGACACAATAGGCTTTCTAACACAGGAGTTTTTCAGGAGCTCAGCAGTCAGAAAAGTCAGCCACCATCAGAGCTCATGATGGAAAGATTTCACCTAGTAAAACAGAGCTCAAAGACACAATTAATGATGTTGATACTTCTTAATGTTCAACCTGCTTGTGGAGGATGTTTCCACAAATGTTAGATTGTGTATTTACTGTGATACTATGTGTGATACTACATTCCCAAATCAGAAATCTTTCATCCCTGCAGATAACCTGTAATTTTTGGATTTATTTTCAAAGCATCTTTCCAAAAATGGCTGACAGTAATGTTAACTACACACAATTCCTATAATGAAGTGGTGCCATCTCTAGAAATAGAGTAGAGATGGAGAGAGTGAAGTTTGTACCGGGTGAAGGTGATGCCTAAGGATCCTCATTGCACATACATACTACACTGTGGAGGAGAAACTTATTTCCTCTGCCCTCTGATTCATCTCCTTACCTCAGAGCAAGTTGGCAGGTAGTTGTAGACAGTGAGGGGAACTTTGGTTTGCTCCCCCCTGATCAGGCTGTAGGGCAATGTGAAGTCAACGAAAAAGGGCTTGAAGGTTCGAAGCTCTGCTCTCCTTGCGAAGCCCAGCCCCTTTTCCTCTGACAGTCCAACAGCTTCTGTCACCCATGTTGTGATTGAATCTGGCACGTCCAGTTGCAGCTCGGCCTCCCCGCTTTCAGAGCTGTGGGTGACACATGTTGAGATACAACTTGAGCAGCGACCAACATCTTAGCATCCTTTTCATGTTTTATGTCAGTAACACCTGTGTCAACACCAACACCTGCACCACTGTAACTACAATAAAGCACTCACACTGGATGGGTGTGAGGTACAGTCAGGTGTTGACCTGATCTGTTTCTTTGAATGAAATGGGTTGAGATCATTATTGGCAACACATATTAAATGTTGGTCTTGGCAAACTGTCACAGGGCATAATAAACTTGAAAAACTGCATGTACACCCTTCCTTTTGATCAAAGTTGCCCAAAAAAACTACGTTAATAGACTTTTAAAAGGGAGATCAGAGCTTTGGACTTCACAGGAAATTAGGCAGAGCTGAAGTCCCATCCAAAGGAATCAAGCGTATGGAAATCTATGGGCAGTTCATTTTTATTGGCTGAAAATGAATGGAAGGAGCTGTTGAGAAAGTGACAGTCTGTTCCAAGATCGCCCAATTTAAATGAGGCACATTCACACCCAAAGGGGGGAAATGCTGGTTGCTGCTGAAGTGAAGGAACATCCGGCTTCTTTCAGGGTTCAGCTCGCACCTTTCCTTCCTTTCCAGCAACACTTTCTTATCCCTAATGCCCATCTTCTCGTCTTCTGCATATCTAGCTTCTCCTCTTCAAATCTAAGTTTTTTTGTTCCATCCTATTCTCATCTCCTCTTTCACTCGCCGAATCCCTCTCATTTTGTCTCCAGTCTTTGTTTCATCCTCATGTTTTCACTTCTCTCCTCTTGATTCCTCTGTTTCCCTAAATGCTTTAAACTGTGACTAAATACTATGTAAGTACAGACAATCTGCTGCACCTGATATGTCTACCCAAAGGCATGTAACTAACACACATACACACACACACACACACACACACAGATACACACACACGCATAAATATTTATATGAAGACTTAAAATACCTGACGTTGAGGCAGTGCCACACCCAGGTCTCTGGAAAAAATGTGCGCCTACGCTTCTCTGCTCTGCAACCAAAACACAAGCTGACATCAATAAAAGGCTTCAGCTGCTCACAATAAAACAATACCATAATTGGAAAATATATTATTCTGAATTCCACACTGACATTCTCAAAGGCACGTGGTGTGTTTAATGTTCATCACTAAAATGAGAGGTATTCATGGCATTAAGGAATGCAGACCTAAAATAAAATAAAAAAAATAAAATAAAATAAAATAAAATAAAATTAAATAAAATAAAATATGAACAAACTAACAAAACTAATTTCTTTTGTCATGTTTTTCTCCGCTTGTCTATTACTCATAATGGTGACCTTTCTCAACTAAGACAGGACAGACGATGAAATGTGTATTAGAATATTATAAGTAATCACTGCTCTTTCGCGGGATTGCTTACAAATGGTTTTCATAAATGTGCCTGTGTGTGGTCAAATCACAGTATCAATAAAACTCCATTAACTTCTGCCATCCAACATTAAGAGGAGTGAGATACATAGTAGGGTAATTTATAAATTAATATATTCAAACACAGGATCCATCCTGACACATGAAAGTTCATCCTGACAGAGAAAGTCACAATTTAATCTTTTAAATAGCTTTTATGTTCAAATTAGCAGCTAAATTTCCTTGAGAAAAACTCAAAATCTAAACCAGATGGCTCCCCGGTGACATTAAGTTTACTTTGCTGTACATTTATATATTGTAACTTCTTATATTAACTATGGGATTTAAAAAGATATACACTCTGAGCTTTTTATGTAAGTGAAGAAAATATTTCTAAAAGCCACACAAATGTATTTTTAGGCATCTTGCAGTCTTGTGTGGTTAACTGCTGCCCTTTGACTATCTTTGACCTCTCTATAATGAGTCCTTTACCTGGCCGTGGGTCGAGAGTGCATGGCAGCCACTAAGGTGGAGGTGTGCGGCTGGAAGGCGGGAACAGCCTCGTCTGTGTACATGCCTCCACTCTGTCTGTGATTTAAACTCACCATATCTGTCATCACAACCAGCCCTGTTTCCTGAGTTAAACATACAGGAAAATAAAAAACACATAAATACACTAAAATTATTAATTTATTTTTTTATCCCCGCACCATCGCTGTGGGCTCTTTAACTAAGTGTGTGTTCTCACTGTGAAAGCAAAGCATGCGTCCTTGGTTATGTCCCAGTGCCACGGGAACACAGAGGACCGCCTGCGCCTCTTTGACGACAGTCCAGGCCACCAGAAGTGTCCGTCATCTTTGGGAATGCCAAAGGCGTCGGAAATGTCAAAGTCTGCCAGCTCTTTAAACACCTGCACAGAGGAAACACATTCATGTAAGCAGACGGAGTTATTTATACAAATGCAGCTCCATGTTAGGTTAGAAAATGATCCCTTGGTAACGTCAGAAATGTTGATACTTCATTTAGACTTAATGTTCCATGCCACATACATTTATAAGCTGAGTCTCTTTTAGACCGAGAAAAGAAGTATGTAAAGTATTAATGATATGGGACAAATACGTAAAGCTGATTTTCTTTGTACTTGTTTTAAGATAAATAACAGACAGTAAATGAAGTTTCACTGTAAACATGGGACCAACCTTGTCTGGACCGAGCTGGAAGTCGGGCTTTAATAGATAAAGACTCTTATCCACAGCGGCCACACACACACAGGAGCCTTTTTCTCCCCGGACGTGCAGAGTCACAGGGTCGCCTGGCATGGACTCGTTAGCTGACAGAGAAACAGACACCTGCAAACCAACAAACACGAGCCAAGAGAGGATTTGATAACCTTATAACAAGTGCTGCTATGGACTAGTGTGCATCTATTAAAAACAAGTATTTTCGACCATGATAATGTGCATTAAACCTGAACCAACAGCAGACAGTAGAAATGCAACTTAACATTTGATTAATTAGTAAATTTATTTTAAAATTAATCAAATAACCATTAGGTCTGTTAACATCTCAGAAAACTGAGAAATATAAAAGGTCAAATTTGCTTGAATTTGCTTGTTTCAGTTAAAATTATTGAAAAGTGGAACCAACAGTTAACATTTTTCCTGATAAATGACAGAACTGATAAATCATAATGTTATTTTTGATCAATTTCCAGTTTTACTACCAATCAATAAATTTATCAGCACTAGTTGGCAGCACTGACCAAAAATTCTTCAGCAGTGATGTTGGTATCATATACAGCAGGAGAACATCAATCCTGTCCTGTTACACAGTTAAGTTGTGGTGGGAAACATAAAGACAGAGTGGAAAACTACAGGCTTTGAAAGAAGGAGGGTCGGAGAGAGTCGGCCATAAACTTTCACACATCAAAACTGTTTTTCAGCAGTGTGAAGTCACAAATTAGCCCTGTTAATCGGTTCTGCTGCCCTCCTTTCACCACTCTGTAACCTGTCATCCTCTGCTGTCACGACCCCACTCATCTGCCTGCGGCCTGCATGGCCTCTGTCTAATCATGCCCTCACAACCCCCTCCTCCAACTCACAACTCACATTCACACACACACACACACACACACACACACACACACACACACACACATACACAGTGTTGTAATGGCATACCAGTGAGCTGTAAATACTTCAGGGAGTTAACTCCACCTAATGCAGGCAGTAACTGAGGAGCTCTCCCAGGCCAGCACAGCTGTTTGTTTACAGACGTTACACTGTGTAC
>JAQMCX010000046.1:2855088-2880332 GCA_029814765.1 Acanthurus leucopareius
TTGAGGAGATAAGAATTGTTATGATCCTGCCTTATTAAGTGCGGTTATGGCTTTTGCATAGAAACTGTGTTTTAGTCCGTTTGTCCGTGCTTTCTGGGCCAGGATGATATGGAAAAAAGTCAAGGTGTTGATTGTGATGTGATAATATGAACAAAGATCTAGACATGTGACATCATAACTTCAGATTATTACCCATTTCTTTAGTGTTTGTTTTCCTGCCATGAGTGGTGTTTAATATTTGCACTGTTTTTAGGTAGGCAGTACAATTTAGTGGGAGTTTTACCTTCTCATTTACTGGCCTCAGGTCGGGGGTGACTGTGTAGACGTTGATGAGCACTAAAGGCAAAGGGATGAAACAAAACAATGTAAAACACAACAAGTTTGTATCTTTACCATTAAACTCAATGCATAAGAATGCTTCTAGTATTTCTAAAAGTCTTGTGGCCAATCACAGAACCAATTCTAAAATCTTTTCGCTTGACTGAATAGATTACATGGACTATCTGAGTCATTTGATGCATTAAATTGCAATACTTCCATTAAATCACATCATAATAACCAGATCAGAATCACAGAATCACAGCACCTATTTCCATCTTGGCTCCTCAAATTAAAACCAGCATCAACATGACATCAGTTTTGGTTGATTAACCTAATTTTACTCCATAACGAAACTCTAAAAATGAACTTTAATTCTCTGCATTTCTGTGCAGTGATTAACTAATTAACTACCAGGTGCACTATGAGGGAACCTTTATGTTTGGGTTTGTAGACAGGCTTGTCCGTCTGGATGAAGACAGCCGTGCCCTTGCTCTCCACTGTGACAGTGGTGTAGTTGTGGAAGATGTAGCCTCCCTCTGTGAGGTGACGGTTCCCCCACACCTTTAGATTAGCCTGGCCTCTCAGCCCAGAGGGAACCTGGTGGCACACACACACATAAACACACACAAGAGTATACACAAAGAGGATCAAGACTGGATTTACCAAAGGTAAAATAGGTCAGTGGGGGAAGGACTGAAATGTGAACTCTAGGCTGCGGTCCACAGTTTGAGATTATTCACCTTGATTTAACATTTTTATGAAGAAAAAAAGGCTACAGTAAAAGAAAAGCACTACATTTAAATACCAGAAGAAGATGCCAAGCTATAACACAGTGCACTATACATTACTGTATTTTACGAGAAGGAGGGTGGAGGTTACAGGGAGGGAAGATGGAGAGAGAGAAAGAGAGAGGGAGAGAGAGGAGAGGAATTAATTTGTGTATACTAGATTGATCTATTCCGGCCTTCGAGGGCGGCGGACCATACATGCACATCAACAGCTGTTGCATATTATATTGAGGCTGTTACCTTATTCCCAATGAATGAGCAGAGACAGATGTTGCATTACAAATAATGTTAGTGTTGATTTGCATGTTGCCTGAGGAATGTGCACACAGTGGACAAGAGGCTCTCACTACTGTGCAGCTGTCACCGCTGAGCAGCACTTTGCATTTTAAACATCTCTAGAAAGCAGCATGCACATACTGTAGGACACTGATGAGGAAACAAATACAAGCTATGTTGAACAAACAATTAGCAACTCACCTTTAGTTTGATGGTGCCTTTGTCTAAAAATAGAAACAATGACATATCTTAATATAGTTATATTTGTATGGACATCTGCATTATGCCATTAATATCCAGTAGGTATTGGAGCTACTAGGTTGGCTGAGTTTTCCTGGAAGTGCTCACCCAAGGTTAACAGGAAATCCAGCTTCAGCCTGTCTCTGTGCATCTCTGAGATGGAGCATGCATCATGTTTTAGCGGTGCAGTCAATCAGATCACGGACTGCATACATTGTATATTGTAGTTGGTGGTGGGGGAGCTGAATATACCCCCTACAATCAAATATGATGTCTATGAAAAGCACATGTAGCTGCACAATGAGGTCCGAGACTCAGACTTATGTTTTGTGTGTTTCTCAGTCTATGTTTTTGCAAGTCTATGTGATCACAACCTCCACAAAAAAAGGGGATGTCTCATAACTAAACATGTTACTACTGTAGTAGTTTTCTCTCTAAAACTGATGTATAGTGCCAGTGTAACCTTAGCTTCAGAATTTATTCTCACCAAGCACTGAGCCGTGGCTGTGGGCGACTGTCTGTCCCTTCACCGACAGCTGCACCTGGACGCGTGTCTCTGCATCTGCATTGAAGATGGTGACGCTCACGCTTTCCTCCACACCTGCTCGAAACACCGAGGGCGCAGCCACCAAATAACCCCTGAGAGATGTGCAGGGTGGAGAAATGGGCAACAGAGGAACATCAAGAGGTGTGATGTGAGAGGAAGGAGGGATTGAGATGGTAAGGAGAGCAAAGGACATGAGAGTAAAGAGAGGAGGAGAAAAAATAAAAAAGCAAAGAAGAAGGAGAGGTGGTGGCAGGAGACAAAGAAGAGATCAGAGGTCAAAGAACAAAGAGACAGAGGTAAATACATGCTGCATATGAACTAACATGAAGTTCAGGATCAGATGCACTGATAACACTTTTCATTCCTGATTTGAAGTGAATTTATTGTTCTGTTTTGCTAAAATTCATACAAGCGATTGATACACAAAGTCACATTTCTCACTCACCATCTTCCTCTTTCCCACCCAAGTGCACATCCACGTGCACTCATACACAACAAACACATATACATGCAAAAAGGGACATTCCACATGGATTTGTGCAGCGAGATCAGGTTTAATTGCAATGGTTACCAGGGACACAGTACCTGTTGGCCAATGAGCTCTCTGCTCGAGTGTTCTCTTTGGGTGGTCTGGCACCTCTGACAGAAGCTTGGCGTCTGTTTTGAAAAATAACGACTGAGATTCCACACAGTCACTCTGACATTTAATTGAGAAAAGGAGCCTGTCACTGAGGTCACAGAGCAAAGGTCACTCTTTGATGCTTATCAACAGTCTGGAAAAAAGGACTAATACGAGTTTTATTTGGATAAAAGAATATGTCATCTGGTGCAGAGAGGTTGTATCTCTCAGGTAACAAAGACAGAATAATAGTAGTTTTTATTTGCATGGCACTGTATAATCAAATTGGTTGAGAATGGTCTGTTAGAGGTGTGTGAAGCAGTTAATAAAAGCATCCGGGCACGTGTGGCAGACTAAAGTATGCACCTGGAACAATAAAAGCCCAAATATCTCTGTGTTTGTTTCATTCCTGATCCAGTCATTCCAACTCACGGGCCTTTCTCACCCCCTGAAAACTTAACTGAAGATCACACAAATTAGCGGTGTGCAAAGCTTCGAGCACAAACCCAATTGCATGCCTGAGAGAAGGATCAGGTGGTTGGCATTACAGCACTACAGCATTACAGCCGGAGGCAACTGCAGTTCCTGAGAGAGAAAGTCATGAGAAAATCCCCTGGAAAATAAGGCTTCAGGAGAAGGAAGATAATACGAGGAAATTGACTCTGTGCGTTTGATCTACAGTGAGTTTAACCAGCTCTTGGATGAGCCCGGATCAGGTGGTGGAGACCACGCTTATTTCAGTCACATGGCTTGATGTACTCAAGTTCTCATTGGTTTTGCCCAACTTTTGTCCTCAGCTGAAAGCTAATTAATGCCTGATAAGGATTTGTGTTCTTTTTTGTAGGTGAAGTCTTTAACAGTCGGTTCTTTTTAGTTCTGTAACATGGTTTCTCATTCTTAGCCTTTTGTTGTTGTTTTTTTAACCTAAACTTTACCCTCAGCTGAGTAGTTTTAATGCTAAATACAAGCTTTATGCTGTCTTCTGTGAGTCAAGCCTGCACTAAGAATTTTCTGTTAATTCACTACATAGAGCTCCACTCTTCACATCTTTCTCCTTTGGACAAACTGGAAGAAATGTTTACAGATTTTAACTATTAAAACAGTCCTCAAGGTCAGGATTTAACTCACAAGCTGCTGCAGGAAAACCGATGGCATTTAAGAGCTAAACGTCAGTTTTACTCATTTTACCTCTTTGTCTGGAGAAATAAACTGAATACAGAAGAAAACCTGTAAATTTACCTAAAATATATCTCAATACCTTAATGGCATGATAAAATTTCCTCAAAAGCTTCATGTATCAACAGTGCAGGCATCTCTCAGTAAATTTCTTTGTGTAAGTGCTAATAAGGTCCAATAACACTAACACCAACCATAAACAAGTGAATGAAAACTTCTTTATAACATTAAAAGTACAATGTCATTAACTGTAATGACTTGATATCTTCACACAGGGTTGTATTCACAAATAACATGACAATGGGGACAGATTGATAAGCCAGAAAATATTTAGAATTTGTGAATCCATGTGTTTTGCTGCAACCATCTGTATTAAACACTATAAACGCTAACCTTGCTACAGCAAACAGTAACATATACTGAATGATCCCTGTCTTTTCCTTTGTTTATTAGAAACTAAGAGACTTAATTTAGAGTTTTCTATGTTATAATTCTCGATAGAGTGGATCGGAAATGCTTGTAGTGAGGTTAAAGCCACAGCAATACACTTCAAAGACAACACATGCAAAAACAGGCTACTTACTGTCTTTCTTGTGCACAAGTTCTGCTCACGCTGCAGATGAACAAAGTCCATGAAAGACTCAACGCTGTCAGAGACAACTGCAACATTTTGGCCTCAGTAACCGAGATAATGCCGGATTATCGGCTCTCCCCCTCTGAGGGAGGCTGGATCTTCCAACTTTGATGTAAAAGTTAAATGAAACTTTAGCAGTCTGTGTTTCTCTCAGCCCTCTCAGTCTATCTATCCATTGAGGTTGGCTGGAGTGATAGGTGTACAGAGCTTCGTCCAGAACCGCAGATCAACTTTTTGTAATCATCCCACCTCGTCAAATCCAGTTCCAAGCAAATCGTGTGTGTGTGTTTTTTTTTTTCTTTCTTTTAGAGCCCTGAGTACACGGACAGTCCTCTCCCATGTGCCTTCACCCGCCCCGGTTCCGTTCTCTCATATTTCAGCATTACAAATTGTAAGCGTCCTCCCACTTCAGCGAGCAGAAATGTCACTGTAAAGAAACGTTTGCCACAAAAAAAAATTCCGTGAACCTTCTCGATCTCCCGGTTGTTCCTGGCAGTCCCTTCCAAGTCGGTGGATCTTTTTTTCCGCTCCTACAGCAGCTAGTCGGGAGGCGATCGGCGTCCGGCTGCGCTTCATTCACTTCAATACCTCCTCTCACTTCTGTGCTGTGAGAGCATGACTAACCCCAATGTAAGGAACTGCATGGAGCCTGCAGCTCAGATCACCATAAATTACCTGCACATTTCACATACTTTCAGTTCAGCTGACAGCTCCAAAGATCTACTTGCCACAACTGGATCTTCTTGCGCTGGAAAACATCAGAAGGCTACCAGGCTGGAAAAAGCAGATTAAAAACAAAAAACTTGAAGCTGGATCATCTATTTAAGTCACTTACTTTGTGCATGTTGGACTTTGTTGATGCCCTCCGCAGATGTCTGCTGCCCTCAAGTGGTATACAAGCGTAGACGCAGTAAAGAAGCTCAAATAGGGAACCAGGATGTTTCTCTTTTAGTAAATTAGGTTTATTGAAATGATTCTGAGATATGGCATTGATAAGAAAACATGTCCACTGTTACATGGTGGATTTCCCAGCAGGTTTTCTTGAAAATTCACAGCAATACAAAGTGGTATTAACATGGCATTTAGCAGCACCAACATAACCAGTAACATTTGAAAAGTAAATCACATGATAAAAGTAATTGTGTCACAGAGAGTATGGCACTTGTACGGCCTCTCAGAGATAGACCATGGCAGACCTGTAGCTCAGCACTTGTGTTGAACATTATAATCTAAACAACATGAAACACAAAACATAAAAACTAAAAATCTTATAATGAATTAAAGAATAAAAAGAAAATAATTTCCCAAGGAATATTAATAGAGTATCACTTGCATAATTGATTTAAAACTCATTTTATTTGTCACATTATCAACCATGAATGATGTCTCCAACAGTGAGCTCTCTCTGTTTCTCAGCCACTATGTTGTGATACAGTTTGCAGTGCAGTTTCTCTTGCTCGGGCTCAGTGAAAGAAGCCTTGGAGAAAACCACTTGGTTGTCCTGGTTAACCTCCAATCCATAAGTCTGACACAGTCTGGCAGTGAGCGATGCGTCTAAAAACAAGAGCCGAGCCAGTCTGTTAAGAGGAAAGCGACAGTTGCGGCTATTGTATCCATGGCTGTATATTAGCAGTAGATCTCTACGACATGCCACCAGGTGACGGTGTAGAGCACAGCTCTGCAGGAAGTTCAAGCTCTGAGCCAATCGGAGCAAACATACAGGGTTTCGCTCCAGGAAAGCTCTGTTGAGGGAAGTAGCAAGTTTGATAGCAGGGGAGCTGCGGAGACGCTCAGGAAGTTCCATGATGTGCTGCAGAGCACGAGATGAACCTAGTGGGGATGAGAAAGAAGAAGGCAAGATGATGTTGTAAGAATACTGTTCAGGATAACAATTTTTTAAATACCTTAAAAAAGTAAGAAATTTTATTACAATGAGAGCACAAAGGCCTTTAGATAAGGTTCAGACTACAGTTTCCCTGCCATAATTATAGTTTTTATTAAATTGTTCCCCATGAAAATGTATTCAGGCACAACTAAAAAGGTTAACTTTTCATCGAATCTCTGCATCAATAACCTGCTTATGCAACTATAAACTATTTTATGTTCCTGGATAATTTATATTATTCGTAAACGAACATGCAAGTTTTAACTAACCCAAGTTGTACAGCAGACCAAGAGCCTGGAACTCTTCCTGGTTGGGATACGGTCCTGTTCCAGCAGCATAGCAATCCAACAGCCAGCTCAGATTCTCCTGTAGGTGTGTGTCGTTAATGCATGGGTCATATACTCCTAGGGGCTCACCACAGAGTCGATAAGAGGCATAGATGAGAAAACGCACAGTCCGTTCCAAAATGGCCACACAATTCATTCCAGACAACCTCTGGATGATCATGTCCTGCTTCACACCACGTAGTCGATTGAAGACAAAGTTGTACACCTGGAAGCACATCTATATTTCAGGTTTTTTTTAAAAAAAAAAAACTGTGTTGTGTGTTTTTGTTATTTTATTTTTCAAAGGTCTTCTTGGTTGTAATATTAGAATTACACTTTTCTTACCAGACTAGTAACCAATAAGCTAATGGACATGGACATGCACAGTATGTTGTTTTGAAGGAGGCCTACTGTGTGTTGCAGTTGAAGAAAAAATTAACTGATGTTTTATCTGTTATTACGGATGAGTAGGTAAGAGCAAAAGTTTAAAATTTACATTAACAATTCCCTTCATACCCAAGTAACAGTTTTTTTGTCTTTTGTATCAAACTCTAAATGACAATGGTAACAATCTGGTTTCTGGAGAGATGGTGTGGAAATACAACTGACCTCAGTCCAAGGATGCAGATGAGGGGAGGCAGCAATGTCATCAATCAGGTAACACACAGTCTTCAGCAGCACAGCAGGTGGACGGAGGTCAGTGGGGTTTGTTGAGTCTTTTCCAGCTGCTGGTCTGGAATACTCTTTCACTGCACACGAGGGGTCTCCCCTGGGCCGTCGATCTCTTTCTGTGCCTGCTAACATCTCAAAACGGTGAAGGCGGTTCTGCGCCTTACGGTCCCGCAGCTCACGAGCAGGGCACATGGTCTGGCAGGCCCCCCTGGGCACTGTGTCCTTCTCCTGCTGCTGACATCTCTCATCTACCTCCACCATTCCAACCTGTGCTCTGCCTTGGCCTCGCCATTGCTCTTGATTGCTCAGTCTAGAGTCTCTCTCTGCTGGTGCATTCTTTCTCTGAGAGTAAGAGCTGCTTAAGGGGAAACAAATGGGTTATAAGCTAAAAATGAAGTTCAATAAAAACCTGATAAGCATAAGCATAAGCATGAGCATAAACAAAAACTCCGAACCCTTATGTAGTCACCTTCATCAAGCCCTAATAACATGTACCTGCCGACAGTTGACAGCCTTAATAGTCAGTCCTGCTTTCACTGATTATTTTCAGGGCTTCACTACAGTTGCATTTTTCTTTGTGACACAAAATGGTTTTATTACTTACCTTACCCTGGAAGAATATAGTAGGGAAAGCCTGTGATATACTTTTTCGTTTTTTTCAGTTTTTCTTTCATTGACTGACACTGTTATTTTAACGTTCAAGTTATTCGTGTTTCACTAAAGGTACTTTAAATCTCTATATTTGAGTTAAATGCGGGATTAAAGTAATCGTACTTTGCTCACTGAAAATTAATATCAAAATAATGCTTCTTTAATAAAAACTATCACTGAAAAACAAACTGTAATAAGTTGTCTATTGTTTTATTTTTATAAGTTTTACAGCCAAGGATAAAACGGTAACGTTGTAGCAGTTACTTGTAACGTTAGCAAGTAACTTACACACTGTAACGCAAATACTTAATATAACCAATTCGGTGAGTATCTTGAGGTAACCTTGGTTATAAGCAGAGACGTTAGAGGACTGCGATATTAGTAACTACCAGGCCAATGTCTCTTACTCATTAGCTAGCCATGAGAGTTAGCTAGCGACCAACGATAAACAACGTGCGAACTGCTATCTGCTATCAAACAATACTTAAGCTATAGTGAGCAAAACGTCCACATATATCAAAATAACTGGTGTAAATGCCATTTTCTACAAAATTATGTGAAATAAAACCTATGAACTCACATGCGACGAGGCGCTCTCCTGCGGTTCATTGGCCCTCTAGAAGAGACCGGTCGTCACTTTCCAGCACAATCCAATAAATATGCGTCTTTGTTGTTTTGGTGCAACGTCACATCCGGATTTTGACGGGATGGTGTAGTTCTTTTTTTAAAATTGAAGGTGGAATTTTCAAATTCAATTATTTCTTGTACTGAATAAACACATGTATATATATATATAATGTTGGTCTCTCTCTCTGTATGTATATAGTCTTTTGAGTGAGTCCTGAATATATACACTATATAAATAGTGTATATATTCAGGACTCACTCATATATATATATATACACAACCCGTAATTAGTACCTTTCGTGTCACATTTAACTGTACTTCACCAGAGGCACATCCGCGGATGTAGGGTAACAAAAAACTGGACTTCGTATTGCTTCTAAATCAGATCTTTAATTGATCTGGTGTTTTTGTTATCAAGCGTATATAAAAATTACTAAATTTATCCATGACTTTTTAAAACCACAGTTTTACTCGTACGTTTAATTTCCTCGAAATAAGATTTACAGAATCCCTCGTTTCCTCTCTATGACTTTAGTAGTTATATCTTTGCCAGGACAATCTCTTAAATCTTTCTTTTTTCCTTTAATTATACTTGAACCCGGGTTCAATAAAACCTCGAAGGTCAAATAAAGTTTTTCCATCATAATTTTATAGTTTCGTTTGGTCATCCGTGAAAGCGAAGATCAATCTGTAGTCAGGATAGCTGGTCTGTTTATTGTTGTAATATATATTTTGGCCACAAGAGGGCCAAGCGCACCACTATCCCACACATGAGAAAACTCCACCCGTCTGGCAGAAATCTTTCTTGACCTTGTATGAGAGTGGTTGTTCTGTTTCCTACATAATCAAAACCAAAAAATAAAAAAAAGTTTGAATTTTTTTTTTAAAAAGTGAAAAAATAGTTATTCTAGATGCAAACCACAGTCTTTTGAGTGAGTCCTAAATGTAACACATTCAGCCATTATATCCTTTTTTCTACCTGGACTTTACACAAATGTTCCTGACCAAATAATATTTTAACCTGTGTTCAAGGATGAAAGAAAAATGACAGAGTAAAATGGTCCTGGAAAAACTTTTCTTTTTTAACCCGGCAATACTTTTTATGGTTGCGGTAGCACAACATAAAACAGGAACACCCACCTATTGGTCATGTAACTTCTTATTTAATTACCTTTAAAGACCATTCATTTATGTTTTCATTGCTTTCATTTCTGTTTATTAACAATGTTACATCTCTGAAATGGCATTTATAGCATCTCAAGAAATTAGCTAAGAAATTAGAGGGTACACATAAAAGCAGACACAAATGACACAAATATATTCATATATTCAAACTGGGGGAACATTTGCTTTGAAGGTGTATCTTAAGTGCATGTACTGCGTGTCCCATGCTGTGTGGTAATCCTTCACTGTTTGGGGCAGTAGAGCTCATGGGTTTTTGCAGTGCCAAGCTGTTCTTCCTCTGTGGACTGCTGGACATGGATTGTATGGTGGCAGACCAATGATGTTAGCTCCAGCAGCTCTGAAAACGCACTAATAAAACAGAAAACACCATTGTTCAAGTACAAGAGTTGGGATGCATTTTTAAGTTGCTGATGAATTCTTGCCGTAGCTCAGATATTTGAAAGTAGAGTAACTGTCTTTTTGCACCTACATACATAATAAATATCTTTTTAAAAAAGGAGGACTTTGCTATGAACAGCTATGAATAAATAAATAAAACACATACAGAGCAGACCATGTATCGCAGAATTAGTAGGTTTTAAAAGAGAGGTTCTCTATTCATGTGCTCACCCTGATAATTGCTGACCAATTTCCTTTGATGACATTTTCATGTGCCTAAGGCACTCTAGACAAGTGCTGTTGTCCTTATGATCCCCCTCTGTGCACTGCTCCAGCAGCTTCTCACTGTCTTTCAGGCAAGCCTCAGCCTTATCTGAAACAGGCAGATAAAGGGAGATGATAATCTGAAAACTAACTGTAAATTCCACTAAAAAACATACAAAATGTCATTTTGTGCTTACAAGAGCACACACTGGTTATGTTACATAGAATCTCAAAAGCAACTTAATTTTACTTCACTGTGTAACAAAGCCACACAATTTTAGGTCATTTTATGTTGCCATGAACAGTTTGATCATATTACACACACACTGATGAACTAATAAATGAATTCATGATTGTTAGTAATGTCATTTTGTCAATTTAACTTTTTGCAACAATAACTTACCTAGAAATTCCCTTCTGTCCCCATCAATGTAGAAATTTTTGAGAGGCAGCTCATGTCGGGTGGTGTCAACAGCTGTGGCAAAAGACTTGTAGTCATTTGTGAACTGCTTGGCAGCTTCTGCCACGGGAGTGAGCGCAGCAATCTAATGGAAAATAGTAATATACACAGGATGAGATTCATGTACTATTTTTTACACAAATATGTGCATATATACATTTTTATATTTTTTTCTAGATTCAAGACACTTCTGCACTGGGTTCCATAGTCAGTTATGTTTATTGCTGGTTAGCAAGGAGGTGCAATCACATAATTTTATTACAGTTGTCAGCAATTAAACTAGAATAAGAAGGAATTTTGTGCTCTTTTATTTTGCTATTTCAGCATGGATTAATATTTTTTTCAAACAAATAACACATCAAAAAAGGTCACAACAAAAGAAGGTTGTTTCCTGACCTGCAAATCCAGCATCTCGTGCAGAAGCCTTTCTTTCTCCATGAGGAGGTACTGGCGCTTTTTCTCCTGGACCTCATTGTGCAGAGCCTCTTCTTCCCTCATCTCCTGCTGGATCCTTGCCTCTGCCTCAGCCTTGAGCTTTGAAATATTGCTCTCCATCTTAAATCAAACATCAAGATATAGAGTCAGATCATTTTCAGCATGACATTCCGACAACATGTTTATTCTTAATTTTTATAACCTCATATTGCAATGGTTTTAAGAAGCAGTTTTCAACTGATCAGATACACTGAAAAACTGACTCACCTTAGCTGTGAGGTAGGCCAGTAGGAGTGTCTGCATCTCAATGAGCCTCTTGTCATTCTCTGGATTTTTCTCAAGTTCAACTACATTTTCAGTCACTGTTTTATCTTAAAGAAACAGAGAAATAGATTTATTTTTATTAAAAAAAAGTTTAGGGATAATCCCATTTGTGAAAAACTCCCAGTGCATTAAGGGTTTAAAACAGTTTACCTTTAATGACTGAAATATCAAAATCTGGTCGAAAGCAGTGTCCATCTGAGAAAGTGGACTGCAGAATACTTTTCCCCAGGAGTAATGGCTCAGTTTCACGTGACATCATCGCTGTAAGGAAGTAAACAGTAAATGATATAAGAGTGATCTCATTTAAAAAATGTTACTAGGCAAATCAGCACTATGAGGAAATAACTTTTAAAAAGGTCTTTACAATGCTAGGTTACTCTGCAAACTGCCTTAGCTAGAATCACACATATTAAAAAAGTTTCATTCACAAATTATACTGTACCTATTGCTTTAAAAAATAAAGATCTAGTATCAGTACTGCTATCATTAATAAAAATATCATACCAATTCAATTTAAATTAACATTATTTAAATAAGAACTTTACTGATCCCCTGAAAAAACTGTCAGAATGCACATTCACAATTATCACCATGGGAAATACTTACATGATGCTAGAGCCTGTGGGGCCATTGATCGTCTTGGTGGAGTGCCCACTTTTGGTTTGACACCACCTGGTTTAGGCGAGGAAGGCCTTGGTGGAGCAGCATGAGACTCATTGGTCAGAGAATTGCTCTGTTAAAAAGTGCAATAAGATAAAAATATGAAACAATCCTAGTGAGTAATAAAATTTGATGCAGTTGGACTACCCCGAGCTGAATGTAAAAAAGGAACAAAAACAGCATTACCTTTGAAAGAGATGTCTTCTCGGCAGACTGCATATATCGAGATTTGACAATAGTCCCAGTTGCTAAAGATTGATGAAAGAGTAGTAAAAAGTGATAAAACTTAGTTAACCTCATGTAAACATATGCGTCCATGTCTAATACCAGAAGCAAGTCAAGATGAGAACAACTGAGCCTGCCATTACCAGCCATTTGTGATATCAAATGATAAAAAATCTTAGGGGATGACTGCACAAAGCTGTGATTAATATCAGTTTGGAGCACATGAAATACACGTATGGAAGGAAAGAGAATGGCTAAGAACTTCCTACACCAATTTTTTTTTTCTACTATTACAATTTCTCACCAAAGAAACATTATAATCAGCAAAATTCAAGTTCATTGTCGTTAGCTTATTTAGGATTATAATTACATGGTAATTCCACAGCGAAACCTCAAATAGCGCTTTATCGCGTTACACATTTTTCATGTCCACTTAATGATAGCACAACAAAACTTATCTAGTTATTGCTGAACAGATTCAGACATCCCGTGTTTTTGAGTGAATACTTACTTTTAACACTTTTCTTCCCATTTCCACTGTTGTTGGCTTTATTATTAGTGTTCCCACTTTTCAAGCTGAAATCGAACAAAAAAAAGTAACAGTTAAATTCAATAATGATTAATGATTCAATAACACCACAATAATGAAAACCTTCTTTTTATTTAGAAAACAGGCTAAAGGGGAGCGAAGCTACACGTTAGCTTAGCCAACATGAATTATATTGGTGCTACGAATACACAGACAACGTGTACATTTACTTGCTTTGATGGTCTAATGTTACTTTTTGACCACATATGTCGTTTAGCAGCACAAATGGATTAAGTTGCTGCAAGGTAAGAGAAATAATTATGAGTTAAATAACAGTATCTAAACAAAAACGATTGATACCGACTGGTTCTTCTCTAACATTAACGTTACATCGATTCTTGTCTTATTTAACTTGCCATAAATCTGATTAATACACGTTAGCCGCCTAAAAAAGTGAAAATAGAGCATGGATTACCTTTTAGCCTCAGTGGAGACACTTCTTAAACTACTCGGCACCGCTGTCGTTCTTCTCGACGCCATAATGTTTTGAAGCAACCCGCCTGCACGCCTTTTTTGCCAACCGGCCGAAATAAAAAGTGATACTTGGTTCCGCTTTTCTCTTCGTGTGAATATATGCGGCGGATACAGAACAACAATAACAATGATAACAGCAATGTGTATGCTGACACACTGTAGCGGAGTAAATAACGTCATAGTCGTGGGAATAATAATCCTGTTGCTTTTTAAAAATGGCGAAAAATAAGTGAGAGAAAAAAGTCGAAATATATAAATCCGGTTTTCTTTCAGGTCCGAAAGGGACCTACCAGATAATTATACTGTAGTCTTCTTTATCAATAAAATTTTTGTATACACACTTATATTGTGCTATTTGACCAACTATAGTCATGGTAAGGAAAACTACACTGTTTTTTTTTTAATATCTCAGTTATTATTTCTCACAGTTTGGTAAAGAGAGAGATGTAGGGTGGATAGGACGATGAAAAATGACCGCACCTTGTTGATTTTACATACCAATTATGTATTTGACTTTATGTATTAATTTATTGTCGGTGGTCAGATTATTTTGTTAATACTGTATAGGGGGATTAGTAAAAAGTATATGTTAGAGAGGGAAATCAACATCTGCTTCATGTATACATCAGGGGGTGTCAAGCTACACATTTTCCGGCCACCAGATGGGTGTAAGGGTCTGCATTCTCTGACAGTGTGTGACCAACATTTGGTAACAATCCATTCAAGTTACACATACTTTCATTCAAAACAGACTCATTAAAAGTTATGTCTCTCTGTTATTGTAAATGATCGTAAATAAAAACAACAAACATTTATTTATCAGTTTGTATCATTTACATTGTTTGTTTATTTGTTTATTCCAGTATGGGTGCCATAGGGAGGGTGTACCTAATCCTAGCTAACAATGCATGGTTAAAAGGCTAAGTAAACACTGAGCAGGTAGCCAGACCATCGGGTGGCTAGACTGATTGATAATCTCATCCAGGTTATTTATGGCATCCAGTTCACCTAAGTCATACATCAGTGGAATTAATTAAACAGGGGGACCCAGAAGTGATCCAAATAGGAGAACATGCAGGGATGCAAAATCTATTTGCGTTGCTCTTGTAAGCCAGTGGGGATGACTTAAAAGCACCTGCACATGTGTGTCCTTATCCCATGTGGGAGTTTATGCTTAGTAAGTTCTTTTACCTGCAGTGCAGTGTTTTTCTTTTAGTCTGTGTGCATGAGTCTTCAAGAACATAATAGGTGCTGATCCCACCTGTCTGAGCTGGACTAGGACAACAGGAGGGACAATGGGAAGAGAGAGGGTGTGGGACCAGATGGTAAGAATGGTCAGCAACTTCTGTCCTAAGTCACTTCCACAGACACAGATGGATCTAATATAGGCTTTAACTTATGCATGGGAATTCTCACTTCATGGGCCTATTCTATAGTATCCTATAACAGTATGTTAAATATCATCTTTTAAACAATAATTGAATTATTTTCATGTTGGGTGTGTCTGCTGGAGAACATCCAGGTATTGAAACTAGTTTTATTCTGACCTTTCTGTCTTAATGAATTTTCATGATAAAGGTTGAACACTTGCTTTTGGCACTAAAACAAACCTCCCACAAATACTTGCCTGTATTTGTGTGTGCGTGTGTGTCCCACTTTATCAGCCTGTGTAAAGGCCGGGTCTTATCATTGCTCGCCTCTCTCTCTTTCCTCTCAGTGTAATAAAGCCTTGCAGCCGGCTGCTATGAGTCCTTATACTGGCTGTCCATCTCTCACCACCAAGTAATGCCATGACCAATAGCTGCTTTGAGGCAGACAACAAGCGCAGTTGATGATGATGATATGAGCACTAGATCCCCCTGGATTAAATCAGTAATACTTGTGATTAAGTAATATTAATGTTTTATTGGTGAGGTGTTATGCTGTAGCTTTTCTCTGGAGCAAAGGACGAGCTCCAGTCCAAGGCTGAGGAGCTGAGGTGAAAGAATGAGAAGTGCATGTTGAAAGACATCACTATAAGGACACATGGAGTCCCTGAATGAAAGTCCTTGTCTCTTTTTGAGTCCACCTCTCTCACATTTCTCTCCACTCCGAAACTCTGACGTCTAATGAAGGATTCATCTATGTCACTGTGACCTCACTGATACTCTGCTTTGCCACTGCAGGACATTTTGGAGCGATAAAAATGCAAGATCTATCACCTTGAATTCATGTTCTGTTATGAAGTGAAAGGAAAATTGTTGTCAGCTCTCCTAACACATGTATGTACACATGATTACACACACAGACAACCCACCCATGTAGCCCACACACCAGCCCTTCTCCCCTTTGCGGTAAGCTGTTACTCATCACTACCCAGTCTGCCAGTCTGGTCCACATAGGCTTTCAGGAATGCCTCAAACACACACTGCCTTATACAGTAAAGCCAACAAGCAATATTTGCACCATTGAGTTGGATATCTAAACTAAATCACACTGCTTAAAAATCTGATGATAGTGCCTCTGCTTTGGTGTAAATATCATCATTTAAAGTTATTATCAAAGTGGTTTATCTGACAATTTTTTAGAATGTTTTTATTTGTCTATTAACATATTTATTAGGATCTTTATTGCAAAGGGTATATTTTTTCTTATTTTAAGACCGAAGTACTACCTTAGTATTGACTTTCTCGGCTCTGCAGAGCAGATGGGTGTATGATTTCCACTGTTTGCTCTGGACTTTGTGGGCCTTGATATACGAAGGACTTAGCCAGTCAGTCGAAGGCTTTCAGTATAAAGCAGTTCAGCCTCTCTCTCGTTGCTAACCACAGTAAGCAGTGAAGTATTAGGAAGTGTTTACCTCTTACCATCAGACTGTCTGAGTGGCTTTCTTGGTCAGTTTGTCCCTTTAAATTCTCAAGTTTCAAACACTTTGGGTGCATGACTTTGGTTGTATGATAATGATTGCCAACATTTATCAGCATCTGGAAATGATCTGTTTAGGAATACTTGTTTTTAAAGGAGAGTTTGACATTTTGAGAAAGTGTCTTGTTTGCTTTGGGGCTAAGAGTTAGAAGAGAATATTCATGCCACTTCCATCTCGTTCTGATAGAGAACCAAGTGATCTGTATATATAGAGGTCAATATATGTGTTAAATTAGTGAGATTTAGAGGTGTTTCTGTAAAGCTTTGGACAGAGCTAGGCTAGCTGTTTCATCTTCTTTCAAGCCAAACTATCTCCTGGCTCTAGCTTCATATTAAACTTTGATAGCTGATCTTCTCATTTAAGTCTTGACAAGAAAGTAAATAAGTCCATAATGTCCAAGTATTCCTTTGACAGTGTTGCCGGTCACTGCTCGACCAGATGCTGACTACGTGATCAGAAGCTAAAATGAGAGGTAAGTGAAGGGGATGTGACCTACAGATTGTAATGGTGAACAGCATGGTCTCAAAGCAAAAACCAAAGACTCCAAAAAAATGACCTGAAGCTTCAGGATTTCACCTCCTAATTGTTTAATTACTGTTTGTCTTCACAGGATGTGACCTCAGCTTGGTGTTCACTCTTGTGGACGAAGCTTGCTGCATCCCTGAATGCATGCTGGAGGCTGGGGGATTTCCTGTAGGCTTCTTGGGGGCAACGGGATGTTTATTAAGGCAGAAACTTTAAGAGGAGAAAATCCTTTATCACATCATTACAGCTCAAAGATGTGTTGCTTAATAAATGGAAAAGAACATGTTGAATAAATTGTATATACCAGGTGGAGTCTGTTTCTCAATTACCAGTTTTAAACCTAATTCAAACTAATAAACTGAGGCAGAGAATGACACTAAAATCAAATAAATGCATAACTTTAAAGACCAACACAGCTGTTGTTCTGCTTTTGTGTGTGTGTGGTGTGTATCAGTTGTTTTTTTTTTTTTTGTATCTCTGTGTTAAGCCTCTATGTGAACTTTTTCGCGGCTCAGAGATGAGAACCATACAGCAAGCATGACTGGTTGTGTGTGTGTGTGAGAACCATGTGCGGTGCTTTAGCAGGGCAGTGTAGCGTGCAGTGCAGGAGTGAGCAGAGGCGGCCCAGGCTAGGACAGCCCCTGTACTCTGGTAATCCCTGCGTTTTCAGGAGCCCTGGCCCGTACTTGATGAGCTTGAGCAAGAAAAAGGTTGCGCTCTCTCGTGTGTTTCTCTCTCACTGTCTCCCTCTCTTTCTCTTTCTGTCTCTCTCTCTTTTATTCCCTCTCTTTTTCTCATGGACTCTCCGACACCCCCACCCCATTCCCTGGAGCCACTTTGCGAATGAATGGATTCCAAGTGTTTACTCAGCAACTCTGCCTGTCCCTCCATATTTCTCAGGATTTCATTTAAAAGAGGAAGAGAACATGCAGGCTAACTGCTATCAGTGACCACCAGAGACATGAAGTTTGCTTTAGACTGAAAACTGTTGAGCATGTTGGAGGACATATTGCTCATATCTGCAATTGAGACTTCAAATGCAAAGACTCTAGTAGACTCCAGCCAACTCATCCTGCATTTTGGAAACATATCTGCATCTTGTGATGGGCTTCTGTCACAAACACGTGTCTCATTAAAATTTTCGAGTGCATAATGGTCACAACTGAGTGGGATGAATTCTCTTATCAGTGTCAAAGATTGTAATCTGTCTTTCTTTCTGACAAATAAAACTGCAATAAAATTTTTGTTTTGATGTGACAGCAAGCTTAAGAACAAAACCTAATTGTACTTTTTTTTGGAGTTAAAGAAGGTATTGAAGTTATGCAAAACAAAAGCACATGCCAGTGGATGGCAGGACACCTCAGTCCTGACAAATTTATGAAGATATTACCTGTAAATTTTTAATATATCTTTCACAAAATCCATCAAGGATTTGGCAGCATTTCTGAGAATTTATCTATATAGGCATATTTGTGTAAAAGTGTAAAGTTAAAGGCCCAAAACCAAAAATCACTCTGGGTGTTAATCGAAAAATTATGTATTTATAAGTCATTTATCATAATGTGCCAGAAGCGCATATCCATGGAAATTTGCTTCAGGGGATCGCATTAAATTTTATTACTTAGATTCTCTGATCTAGTTTACAAATTTAATGTGATTTAAGTGAAAATTAGAATACAAAAAAGGTTACTACAACATTACTGTTTGAGGCTTTACAGTGGAATGGAACCATAACATCCCAAGATAGACTAAACTGTTATCAACAATCTGAATCTGAATCTGCAGGTCTTCAGCTTCTGTTCAGCTTTAGGGAATCATCCACCTCCTGACGAAATAAAAAAAGCAAAATAAAAACTTAAGGAAACAAAGCATGTATGAATGTATAAAGTACATGAGTTTAGACAACCGAGAGTGTATTTGTGTTAGTAATGAACAAAATATTACAGAATTACAGATGTGGTAAACATCTTGTGGCTTACCTTGTCATCAAAATTCTTAGCAAGGAAACTTTTTGTTATAATTATGTTGTGTTCGGTGTTGAAGCTCTGCAGTATCAACCTGGTATCAGGTGGAGGTGCAACATCAGTCACTTTGTGATCAAGGTGACAGATTTTTTCACAGCACTCAAAAAAAGCATTTGCTTGTTGGTAAATGTGTGGATGTATGTTTTTTCTAAAATCTGACAACAGTCCAGGACAAGTGCACAGGGAGCATAAAGGTACATAGAGGTTCAGGGAATCTCTGGTGAGGTGGTGGGGTTGTTTAGGAGGAGAGGGGATTAACAAGAGGCCGCAGGCCCTGAGGCAGAGGGCCCGTTTCCTGGCCTGAGCCCCTGTTAGTCCTGCCTGACCTGGCAGCTCTGGGGGCAGATCCTGCTTGGATACAGCCCCACTCCCACGCCTGTCTGAAGCTGTTAGCCACTGGCTGTGAGTAGCTAGCTGGGCTTAGTGTTGTCTGAGCTGCGGCTGAGCTGGGAGGGGTCCAATCATCTGTGGTGGTGGGTGGAGGTTTTCCAGCTACTCTGTGTTGGTGAAGTGAGGGTGACTGGGAAACAGGCATCAAGCGAGGCAGCGGGTGGTTATGTTTAATGACTCTGGTTAGATTGTTGCCACCACGTTTTTCATATGAGGCCTGTTGGAAGAACAATTAGCCATGTTTGTCATCTCTCCATCTCTTCTTATGTGAATGCATATGAACAAATGGATGACAAAATATTGGAGAATGTCATCATAAATACCAACATAAAGGTTCAGTATGGTGTTTAAACAGGATATATTTGCCAGAATATCTTCTTTACTAAGGTTTTTTTGTTACATGCATCTTCACAGGTTATTACATGTGCATGCTACATGATGATATAATCAATCAACCTTGCTGGACCCAGTCCTATCATTCACAACACCTCTCCCCATGCTGTTAAAAGTGGTGGCAGCAGGTCACCTCTCTGTGTATCTTACCTTTGTAATTAACTCAATGCCTCTACTTGCCTAAATAATCAATTAGAAGCACTATCACTTGCTTGTGTTTAAAGGGTGTTGTCTGCATACCAACTGTGTGCAGAACTGTGTTTTTAGTTAAAAATCCATAAGATAACACCTCTCCTCTCTGTCCAGGGGACTGTTTTATTATCGCTCCCCCAAAATGAAAATGAAATGAGGGGATATTTACTTTTCTTCCCCAAAAGCTTTGATAGCTCAATTGCTTGTTTTCAGTGGCTTGTTTTTATTTTTCAATTGGTGGATTGGCTGTTGGGTTTGGAGGAGCACAGAGCAGCTCTGTGAGTGTTGTTTCTGCCCTGGATATACACGGAGCTGTCAGTGAAAGCAGTGAGAGCAGCAAAGAGACACTGAGAGAGATGGGGAGAATGAAGAGGTCCTCAGTAAATCTCAAGCATTAAAAGCTGCATCTCATAATGTTTCAGTGGCTTTTGGCACATGACAAAGTCAGGATTCATGGGTAATTATCTATCCTACCCAATACTTTTATGTTACAATGAACAAGGGGCTGACAAACGGCCTTTTCAATATAAAATGTTTTATTACCTAAATCCAGACATCCCCTTTTGAAAACTGACATCTGAGTAAAACAGCAAACTCATTACTGTAATCACACAAAATAAAAACTACCACAGACTCCATTAGTGTTAGATTAGGATTTTACTGTCAAATTGGGTTCAACGGGTCGGAGGAATATTAACATTTTCTTTTGGGTTTTGTCCTCCTTCCTCCATCGTCACTGGCGAGCCAGTGGCGTCACTCCTGCCCAGCTTTATAAAACTGTCAACGCCTTTCTCTCACCTGGACTGACACACACCACCCAAACACTAGAGCAGGCCAGGGGCTATTTTTGGCCAGAGTACGGGAGCAGGCGCTACTTTTTTGCGTCCTTCAAGGGCATTTTCATCAGCTGACCATTTCAACAAAAGAGAATTGTTACAGCGTTTCTTTTATGAATCTGGCAAATTATTCTTACTTCTCTGGCATGTGCAACATGACCGCTGAGACGCAGCACTCGCCTGCCGAGGCGAGTCCTGTCGTCATGTCTCCAAATGTGAGCCTGGACTCGCCGCTGCCTCCGCCGCCTCTGATGCTGCAGGCCCGGTCAAAGGACAATGTTTTGATCAAGTCTGAGCCCCGGGGGAACAGTCCAAACACGGAGGAGGGAGCCGCTCTGGGGCAAACCGAGGAGCACCTGCCCACCGGGAGCCGCCGAAGGAAGAGGCCAGTCCAGAGGGGGAAACCTCCCTACAGCTACATCGCTCTCATCGCCATGGCCATTGCCAACTCTCCCGAGAGAAAGCTCACTCTTGGAGGCATTTATAAGTTCATCATGGAGCGTTTTCCTTTCTACAGGGAGAACTCCAAGAAGTGGCAAAACTCCATCCGCCACAATCTCACACTTAACGACTGCTTTGTGAAGATCCCCCGGGAGCCCGGTAGACCAGGTAAAGGCAACTACTGGACTTTGGACCCCGCCGCTGAGGACATGTTTGATAACGGGAGCTTTTTGAGGAGAAGGAAAAGATTCAAACGCACAGATGTGAGCACATACCCCGGCTACATTCAGAGCTCCAGCGCCTTCACACCAACCCCAATGGGGAGGCCGTCTTATCCCAACACCCTGTACGCTGGGATAGGGTCTGGTTACGGCCCTCAGCTGACTGCCACATCCCCGCATCCGGCCATGCTGCATCATTACCAGACCTCCGCCGGGGTCAGCCAAGGACAACCGCGCATGTTCAGCATCGACAACATCATCAGCCAGCAGACGGTGGTGCAGGGCGGCCCGGGGGGAGAGCTCAACTCCCAAGCGCTGGGGCTGGGTGGAGGTGACCCGGGCACAATGATCTCCAGCTGCTCGGTCACCGGCACCGACCCTTCTGCGTGCTTCCAGACCCAGACTGTCAACCCCTCGGCGAACATGCTGAGCAGAAACACCGGGAACTTCTCAGCAAACCTGGCCACCGGGTACCCGTACTCATCATCGGCCTCCCCTCCAAACCTGCCCACTATGACCCAGTCCGGTTTCTCCCCGGGGAGCTCTCAAGTGTACTGCTCGGGCAACCGGCTGTCCCTGCCGGCCCTGCGCCCGAGCTCCTGCGCCGAGCACACGGAGCAGCTGCTGGGCTTTTCGAGCCCCATGAACTCCTACAACAACACCTACATGAGACAAGCCAACTTTGCGTCAGGATTAGAGCGCTATATGTGAAACACCATTTGCCAGACAACAACAACAAACCATATTTAATTATTGGCTACAAAACTGAAACAAATTAAAGGAGTTTGGGCCCTAACTTACCCAATATGTAATGAAACACCGGTCTGGTACAATTTTTTTTTTTTATCAGAGTTTATTTGGGATGTTAAAGTTAAACATATTGATTTTTCAAAATGTTACTCTAAACTATTAATCAACAGATTTGTAAGATCCTTTTACACATGTAGTGATACATTAGGATTATTTTTTTCATTCCTTTTTCTTTCTTTGCAAAGATGAGAAACCGTATCACACAAAACGACCGAGCCTCATGATAAAACATTCCTATTTTAAAAGGTGCAAAGCCATTTGGGATCCGTTTGAAACATTCCATGCCTGTATCTCAGAGTATTTTATTGTCTCATTTCGTTCATATTTCCTGCTTTAGAGTTTGTTTTGAAGTTTACGTGTATGTTTTATCATTCAAGTCTGCTGGTTTTAATGTAAATAGTTTGTTGGTGTGTAAAAACTTTATTAAAAAAGTGTTATCATGTCGCTTTAAATAAATTCATTTTTACAGTAAAATAAATGTGGTCTTTCTTCGCGACATTTAAAATTTCAGCCTATTCTAACTGAAAATACAGTAATTTGATCTGAATGTAACAGCACATTACATGTTCGTTATGAGTCAGTATGAACTTTTTTTATTATTCCAAACTGATAACGCATCTTCATTGTAATAAGAGTAATAGTATCTGTAGAATGATTGTAGTCCATCTTTAATATTTGAAGATATTTAAGCTCAAATCAGCTAGAAAATACGGTCGGATTCAATCGTAACAATCAATCATGCTTCAAAAATCAGACTTCAGCAATTCTAAAATTGATCTCTTAGCAAAACAGAGACAGATTATTTTGCATTGGGCCATATGGGTGAGGGATACGAAGTCAGATACATTATTATCCTTAAGTAACACTAAGTATCAGACATATCAGTACTGATTTGATAGATTTAATTAAAGAGTCTAAATGTTTTTGTCGACAGAAAAAAATGTGTTTGAACAAATTACACGCGATGTGCCAGTTAACATTTAGACGTAATGGAAATCTAAAAAGAACTGACACATCATTCATCACACAAGAATAAATATACGTTAATAATAACATAAATCAACGTTTAGAATACTTAATCGACTTTATTGACCAAGCTAAGTATTATAACTGAAATACTGAGCAAATAAAGAGAAAACGATGCAACTATTAACATCTAATTAGCTGCAACTGGATTTTAAAATCTGCGATATAGGCTTTTAATCAAACTGGGAGTTGTACTGGAGTACATTTTTAAAAAGTGTATTTTCCTTTTACAGTTTGGACTTGAGTCTCTCTTTAACAGCACTATAAATCGTTTTATCACAGTGAAACTTGTAGATTAAAGGGCTAACTTGTTATTGTTTCCACGATGCAATGATTCTTATTCAGAATATCTTAAATAAATTGTCTTTCTCGTTTTTGATTAAAATGCATTTATTTTTTGTCAGTCAATTTTCTGCTTCTGAGAGTATTTTTTGATTTAAGGGTGCGAATGAATATACAATTGTCAGTTTCTGTGCTCATTCATCAATTATTTGAGTATCAAACATAACATAACAAACCCAATCATTTTTACTGTTCAATATAAATTTTATAATCAACTGGTCGTTATCAAGATTTTCGTTAGTATTTAAATTGGACATCTCTGTAAAAAAATATAGAATAATTTGTGAAACCCAGTGAAGCAAAATCAATAAAGAAATAGTTATCAATTTGTGAAAGTTCTTCTGTCTGTGTGATGTAAAGAAAGTGTAATTGTTGGTGTTGGTGACAGAGAAAACACAATCTAATTCGTTTGCACCCAGTTTTCATCATGGAGAGGTTAAACAGTGTGTGTGCAATAATAATTCCTTTTCTGAATGAATATCCAAAACAACAACAGCAACAACGACAACAACAAAAAACATGTAAATAACTCAAATATAAAGATACATAAATACATAAAATGTTTTAAATGCTTTGCAATTATAATTGCTGTGACATATCAATAAATATATTCAGATGATTTCACTCACCGGACATTCATGGGTCAGATGAAAGATGCAGGACGGCAGGACTGCGACCATAATCTAGGATCCTTACGGCCACACTTCTTGGTCTACATTGAGCTCCTCACTGCAACTTTACTGCACTCAAACCAAACTTTGTGCATCCATGCTCCAATCTCTGATGGGCTCATGATGCATTCAGCGCTGTTTCAAGGGATGTTATATTTAAACTCCTATATGGAATATCAGCTATTGTTCTTCCTAACTTTTACAGTAACATCATTTTTGTCTCAGGGCCACCTTGTGGGTCAATCCAACGATGAACACCATCAAACATTGAGCAGTTTGTTGAATTCTAAACTCACACAATTAGTTGATTGTTTTTGTCTCTGATAAGTGAAACTGCATTCCGATAGAAACCAAAGAACAAGCACAAAAGCGTTTTGAAAACTACATCCACATATTTTTATCGGTTAAAAGTTTTACAGATTTTAAATAGTTACTCAACATGATCAAATTCAAAGCGTAGGCCTGCTAATAACTATGCAAACCTCATTACTCCTGTCCAATATGTATGAACAGTTGTTTCATTAGACATCATGGGCCCTATCTTACACCCGGTGCAAACGCTGTGCGCCAGTGGCGCCGGGTGTCATTGCTATCTTACACCCGGTGCAAATGTCATTTTTGCCACAAGTGTATGATAGCAAATCCACTTGCGCCGGGTCTGTGTGCCGAGGGGCGGGAGGTCTGAGAATGAAGGCAGAATGGAGGCGTGTC
>JAQMCX010000046.1:2880447-2904721 GCA_029814765.1 Acanthurus leucopareius
GAGTCAAGCTACCTGAGACTGGATCAGAGCTCAGACTGATCAATACTCACAGGGATCAAAGTGGAAGCTACAGCTGTAAGGCCTTTAACAACAAAACTGTCAGAAACGAAACATCTCAGCTTTTAGTTGTGTCTGTGGTGGGTAAGTTTGAAAGTACAAAGAAATGTGAATTTAAAAAGAGAGCATTTAGACATGTACCTTTGATAGCATCATCAAATATCTCTGAGTATTTAAAAAGTTGTATTAAACATTTGTGTAAGACAAAGAAGATATACACACAATGGCTCTTAAGATACAACGGTAAACAGTTAATGGGCTGTAATTAAATAGCACTTTTCTTCTTGACTTCCCAAAGCTTTTTACAAGTCAGCATTAATCTATTCACACATATTTTCAAACTCAAATAGCTGGTGGCTTCTCTACACAGTGTCAACCTGCTCATCAGAAACTCATATACACACATTCAAACAGCGACTGAACAGTCGTCAGGCAATCAAGGCCTCAATAGTTGAGTCTCACAGTCAAGTTTTAAGTTTACAGCCTTTTGACTGCAAGTACCTTTCCAAATGAATTACAGAATTGAATGCCAGGTAAATATTACTCATCATGCAGTAGTAAAGCATGATTCATTCTCGCTCTCTACATTACTCCCCTGTGTCTTACAACTCCCTTTCATAACACACTAATGTTATGGCAACTGCAAACACCACAGACTTAGTTGAGTTAAACACCTCTGTCCCTCTGTCCTGCCATTCAGGTTTCAAATGTTTATTCAGTTCAGTAAAGACACTAGTGATTCAGTAAACCTCTTTATAAACTGTGAGTTATTAACTCCTGTGCATGTTTCTGTCTTGCATCATATGCATGCAACTTGCGCCATACTCCCATTTCCTGCTCAGTCTTTGAGTCTCTAAGTTAAGGTTGAAATAAATAATGATGATTCTACACAGCTGATTGGACTACCGGCTGTGCGCCAGTAGCGCATTGGGCGGGGCAGAGCAGGATTCCTCTGCTGCTCCTGGAACAAGGTGGCAAAGGTTGACCTGGAAACTCCCCTGAATCAATTTGAAACTTTCCCCGCCTAATGCGCCACTGGCGAAAAGTGTATAATAGGGCCCACAATGTTTTCTGAAGTGCTAGAGGACTTAAACAAGTTACAACTTTCACCCACTAGATGGAAGTAAACGCATGATTTTCAACCAGTGGAATTATTTTTCACTTTGAAGGATTTTTCTCTTCAATATGTCCTTGTAATTGTAATTAATTACACAACTTCTTGTCAAAAATTAGCAGTGAAATCATTTGCTGAAGTAAGCATGGTTACAGGTTCCTGTTTCTTAAATGCATTTTTAAAAACTTCTATGTGTAACAAGATGGGCTCGATCTTTGCATGTTTACACAAAATCAAACATGATCTAACAGACCTGACCTTGAAGTGTTTCTGTTGTGTGAGAAACATTTGTTCATACTTCAATTGTGACTTAATTCTTTCTCAGTATTGTTATTGCTAATGATCAGAATATCAGTGTAAATGTTACACTAATGGAGCTGCCAAATGTTATGGTTGGATATTCAATTCATTCAATTCCTCTTTCTCATACTGAGGTCATTTTTAAATGACAATAAAGACACCTTCTCATATGCTCAACCTGAACTTAAGACTAAAAAAAATTATGACAGACTGGCTTCAAAACTAGGACATACCAATGAAATTTTTTGATAGCTGAAAATGTTTCTGCAATAAAACTCATGGACTCAACAGAGTTTTGGCAAAAAAGCACTTGAGTTTCAACTTTTTATTAAGTCTTGAAGCTTAAAACGATGTTAATTACTGATACAAAAAGCTAAACTGCTATGAAGTTAAAACAATCACAAACTCACATTGCCATCTGCTTCTGCCAAAATATTTCATAAATGCTCGAATATGTGACCACATTTTGGACATTTTGTTTCATTTAACCTCCTTGTGCTGCAAGATGCTTGATGAATCTTAACCCATAGTCTGTCTGAAATGAAAATCTATTAATATATATAAGTAATTTAAGGTAACTTGTGCAGACTGTGATTTTATATACAACTCTGGCATTTATTAAAAAGACAATATTCCCTGATGTTGGGTCACTGCATTTCATTCTAGTTGACTCGACCTTGAACTTAATTTACCCATTTCTCAAAATCTCAGAATACTCAGTAACAGCAGTAATTGTTTGAACTAAATTATTTTTACTTTATCACCAGCAGAGGGCGCTTCAGCACCACAAACTATAACCAGGCTGCTCTACTCGGGCAAATGAGGGGTCTCATAACCACTAAACCCTCAGAAATTTGAAGAACCTTAAATATCCTGAGGCGCGCGTCCGAGTAGTAAAATTTGAACCATTTCTTAATAATTAAATTAAGAACTGAGAAGACAAAATTGCTGATGCTTGATTATAAGAGGAGTTTTTTTTAAAAAAACAGCTCATAGTTTGTAACTATACAGGGAAAAAAAAATAAAAATCTTTTATTTTGGTGTATTGTCAAATACAACATTTGTTGATCGGCAAAGATATACAAAACAGTATAAATTAACAAGTCTAAATAAAGGATTGCCCTCATATTGTAAACTCATGGTAAACTGGCCAATGCCAGGGTAATTTAAGAATGTGACGGAATTAAATAATCCAGAACAAATCAAATGTGTACAGCGTTTTTTTTCATAGTGCCAAGTAGATTGACGAATCTAGTGATTAACTTTTTCCCTACGGCGCCTGTGAGACCTAGGGGAAGTAATATGTCGTGTGTTGGGCAGCTGTCACGCAGGTGTCAGTGGGTCTACTCCTAACGGCAGGTCAGGACTTCCGTGTGGTATTTAATAAATTGGACTTAATTCCCCATTGGAACAGTCTTCCCTTTAAATAAAGAAAATCACAAAAGTGCAAACTTCAAAACCAGCAAACAAACAAAACAGATATCGTAGTCGGGACTGCATGATTATTTTTTATCATCCAAAAACAAAAGAAATAACAAAAACGTGTATTTATGACAATATCTGGCGTCTGAGCCCTGAGATGAATGGGGTACTGATGTAAAGGAATTATAATAACTCAGTGGCTGTGCAGCATAATGAACTGGAATGTCCGCCTGTATGCGCGCACACATTACAGGCACATTACACATTGTCATCTGGCCTTTTCACTCCTGACGAAGACGAATTGGAGCAGGTTGCAGCTGACTTTACCCAAGTGCAACCTTGTGAATTATGCAAAAAATGCAGATGGATAATGTTGTGACTTCTTGACAAGGAAAACACAAAACCCGTGAGAAATGATCAGGGAATTAGGCTTCTGGCCAAAAACCTTAAAGGGGGGGAAGTCAAGCCAATTCATTCGAGGACAGAATAGATGAATGGCTTCGTTAATTTATTTAACACATTAAATAACTGAAATAAAATGATGTATTGTTTCAGGTTAAATCAAAAGTTAAATTTGAATATCGATCAAGCCAACCCTGACCTTAAAATGATGACGCTTATTTTAATAAAATTAACA
Source organism: Acanthurus leucopareius (assembly GCA_029814765.1). Classification (NCBI taxonomy): domain Eukaryota; kingdom Metazoa; phylum Chordata; class Actinopteri; order Acanthuriformes; family Acanthuridae; genus Acanthurus; species Acanthurus leucopareius. The sequence continues at coordinate 2,883,978 of JAQMCX010000046.1, forward strand.
ACATCCTGATGTCAATTTAATTTTTGGTTTTGCACATTATGGACGCATTTTTTTAATTTAACCAGTACGTTACATTCGTAAAGAAAAGAAAAGAAATAATAATAATAATAATAATAATAATAATAATAATAATAATAATAAATGCAAACTGACTTTCTGCATATGGACCTTAACATGAACATGTTTGCACGTTACATCCTTTGCTTCACGGATATGCCTCACGACCACAATCATTATCTTTTCTTCAATTACAATGTCTTGAACTAATGTTTATCACTTTCCCAAAGCAACTTTTAAAAAATTGGAGCTTTAAATTGCCTGTTAAAATATAGATTAATGCCTTGCTTGTTTTGTGTTTGTTTTATTTTATAAAGATCACAATCATCATTATCCGAGCACATCTATATGCTTCGCTCACACTGTAAAAAAATACATCTAACTGAGAGACGCACACTCAAGTTCAGAAATGAAATCGTATATCAAATAATTAAAAAGAGAAATTACATCTTTGGGTTGTCGGCGAGGAAACTTTGTTTTTTTAAATGTCTTTTATCCTAATTCCGGATTTTTTTCTAATAATTTGTCAAAGTATTGATAAAGCACAGAATATTGAAGATCCCTAACTACGTTCCAATAATTCTTTAAAAAAGTTAATATTTGAACAAATTAAATTACCCCTCGGTGTTGACGATAGTTTTTCCTCAATTTTCGTTTATGCTTTTAAACGAAATATGATTGTAATGTCCACCCGCAGATACAAATATTACATTTTGCAGGGTAATTTCGTCCAGTTCCTGGTAACAGTGACTCAAGGACCACGTGATCAGCAGGGTCCTATAAATACCTTTTGAGAGCTAAGGAGTGTAGTGTGATAGTCTTGCTGGATACCTACCCAAACCCGTGCGTAAAAGATCTTTCATAAAGATACGTGGATACCCAAAAGTAACTTTTTTAACATAAATCATTAACTGAACACAGACGGGACAACCGCTTCTTGCACTAATCCAAATTAGTGCGATACAGATTATCTTTCATTGTTTTTCACGTCTGAAAACCAGAAGTTTTCTGCTCGATGAGAACCTCGCGCGGCCCTGCCTGACTAGCGGACGACCAGGAGTCGCCAGATCCACAGGTCAAAGAGTTATTTATCTTTTCAATAGATTCTAGACATGTGTGCATTCAGTAGTTGGGGCTAAAGCTGCAGCAAAAGTCTGGTGTAGTTGTAAGGGGGAGAGGGAGAGTGTGAGTGTGCGCTCTCGCTCAGTAGCCTCACTGGACTAGAGGAGGAGGGAATCTGGGAGAGAGGGGGAAGAGAAGCGGAGACTCCAAGGATGACTTTAGGGACGGATATGTCCGACAGCTCTGCATTGTCCGAGGATGTGGACATAGATGTGGTTGGGGGCGATACATCCGTTGGAAAGGACGGAAAATACATTCAGCACGAGTTCAACTTGGACAATGACTCGGACGATAATTACTCCCAGAACGCGACAGAGAGGGTTTCCTCTCCTGGGCTCAGCAGCTCCGAGTGCACATCAGACCAGATGGGGTCCAGTGCAGAGGTCGGGACCGTCATCGGGGACAAACCCAGAAAAAGTGCGCTTGTGAAGCCGCCCTACTCTTACATCGCACTTATCACCATGGCCATCCTGCAGAGCCCTAAGAAACGTCTCACTCTCAGTGAGATCTGTGAGTTCATCAGCAACAGATTCCCTTACTACCGGGAAAAATTCCCCGCATGGCAAAACTCTATTCGCCACAATCTCTCCTTAAACGACTGCTTCGTAAAGATCCCACGAGAGCCTGGCAACCCCGGGAAGGGCAACTACTGGACCCTCGACCCGGATTCCGCAGACATGTTTGACAACGGGAGTTTCTTGCGCAGGAGGAAGCGCTTCAAGAGGCACCAAGCCAATGAAATCCTCAGGGACTCCGGTGGCTTTCTACCAGGGTTTGGATACGGGCCGTATGGATACAACTATGGACTTCAGCTGCAGAACTTCCACACAGCCCATAATCCTTACCACCCACACCACACAGGTGGCCCATTCCCTTTCCCTAATGCCCCCTGCACCTTGCCCCCTTCAGCTTCCATATTCCCAGCGCCACATCCCCTGCCAACCCTTTTAGGGGCCGATTTGAGAAAGCCCTTTTATCCTCAACTCAGTCCGTCTCTGCCGCCTCTCAAGACGGACTCAAGCGGCCCGAGTCGGCCTTCATTCTCTATTGACAATATTATCGGTGCAGCCAACTCCACCGCCACTTCCTACAGCGCACAGCCAGGCAGCCAGGCTCAGATCCTGGCCATGTTGACCCCAGCACTGGCCTCTGCTTCCAACCATTTGAACCTATCACAGGACAGCATATTACAACCAGGGACACAGGGTCAGACTTTTTCCAACAAAACTCCGAATATGAACACTTGCCCTTTTTAGAAAAAAAAGGTGACATTGCTGGCTGAATAATCTTTTATTAAAAAGCCAATTTTGGCGTCGCCCTATGTGAAGGTAGGCTGTAAAATCTTCGGTGAAATAAGAGTGTTTTTGGCTCTATCCATTTCCTAACAATGTAAAAGGAGAGATGTGTTTATTTATGGTTTGTAAATATGTGTATAATATTGAGAGACAAAAGCAAAAGAAAGTCGGTGAAGGTTCTTTTTCAACCATGTTGGCCTGCAACCTGGCATGTGGCCTTCACTTGTCAGTGGGAGAAAAAGATATCTTGTTATTTTAACATAAGTTAAAGGTGTCACCCGATTTTTTAAAATATAATTGAAAATTTTATTATGATTTTTATTGTTTTTATTTTGTGCGTCGTGAGAAAATGGCACTGTTGTTGTTGACATAGGCTGACAGAGACGGCAAACTCAGGTTCTACTTAGAAAGCACATGAAGACAAAGGCGGGTGTCTGACCTAAAAATAACAATTTTCCACTATCACCCCCCTCAGTCTCCTCTATATGGTGATTTTGTGATAATATCATTTTCTTGTTGTCGATGGAGACGTAGGCTTTGTGGTTTTGGTATAACAGAGCGCATTACCTCTCCCAACCTTTTAATTGCTGTTCATTCCTATCTATTTCACAATTTAATCTGTGAAACATAAAATATGTCATGTGTTGCAAATAGAGAGAGAGACACCTATATGTTCATAGGTCATTTTTTGTTGTAATGACAAGAATAATAAATGTTTGTGAATTTGAAAAAAAAAGGGTTTTTTTATTGCATGGAAAGCTTTTGCTCCACAAAAAAGGGTCAAAGAAATAGACTACACAGTAGCACATGAGGTGAATTAAAGTAATTTAGACTACTTAAAAATGTGCAAAAGAATTGTTTTCTAACGACTAAGATGCCCTATGCATTTGCAGATTTTTATTGTGTTTCCTTTCCGTTAGAGGAGACTTTTATTTGCCTATTTGCACGTATTTGTCTAATATTGATATTAATTCTTGCTTTAATCATGCAGTTTCTAACAATAATCAATCCAGATGTGGACACCTAGCAATCAGTTTATCGGGCAAAATAGATTAGTTTCTTAATTGTGCATTTAATTAAGACTTTTTTTAGGTGTGAGAACCGCTCAAATTCAGTTTAAATATTTCAAACACGACTTGATGCATATAACATTCATGAATATCACGGAACAGTGCGCAAGTATTCCTCTTGTGTGGCTCCTGCTCGCTTGTAAAGGACCATTTTCTAGCAAGTTACAAAGGCCCTAAATGAATGGGGGACGCTATCAGGCCTCCGCAGTCTGTAATTGAAAGTGAACAAGGATATACCCACGGTCTTTTGGGTTTTCGTTGCTAATTTGTAGCAGCATTTTTCATCAGGCTCCTAATCCACCATAATGCGGCTTTTTGGCCGTTTGTTGATGTTGTCAGTGTGAACCCCTGGCCCAAGGGAGTGAATGTGCGCACAGCGAGCGGTCCCCCTGTGAGACCAGCCACACACATTTAAACCCTGAAAAGCAATCTTCTCTAAAGGCCCTCGGTTTGCTCCGCTTTCATGTCATCTGTGTTGTCTCGGGATACATATAAAAGAAGCAGTGGGACTCGTCCGGCTACAGAAAACAGGCCCATTGGTCTTTTTCAGAGTTGTTGGAGCACATGTTTCCAGACAGAAGGGGGTGTAAAGCCTCCTTTATTTACCAGATCTGTGTGCAAATGGTTAAATTAGTTTGTGGGCGTTTTGACAGATGATTATTAAGGATGAAGGGTGGGAGGGCTGAGTCCTCTGTTTTCCTTCAACACAGCTCACTGAAAGTCTTTGAAACGAAAACCAACACATGACTACTTTCTTTATCCAGACTCGGTCTTTCTTTCCCTCGTTTTCTTTCTTTCTGTCTTTCTCTCTATTGGTGCAAATTGGACAATTGATAAATATCGCATGAGGATTTGGAAAATAATTTTGATTAGAGGTTCTTCTACATCCACGATGCTAATTGATATCCTGCACGTATAATTTGCAGAGTAAATGAGGAGGAAAAACATCAGCAGACTATTAAAGTTTTGTGCGCATACTCGCCCTGACAGGGAGTCATTACTCACCGCATCAGTCCATTAAAATCCACATGAAGCGTTTGCAGAGGTGGTTAAAGACCATTTAAATAACGGCAGGGACGAAAACTAAGCCAATAAAATCACAAGACACAAAGCATAATGCACACATGCACACACACACACGGGGTCTGCCATTGGGAGGTTCAGCGAGCTTTGAAAATGGACAATTTGAGACTGAACCCATTTCGGATTTTCAGCTCAACTGCGCACAAACTGTCCATCTCTGCTGTAAGATTACAGGCTTGTGACCAGAATAGACCTAGAATTTGCTCTTCCTCAAACCACAACAAAGAACACATTAGACATCCGGGGAGCATCTTTAAAAACACCCTTTAATTTTTTCATCCACGTCCTAATTGGAAATCATCACCACTTATACAGCAACACGTTAAAAGCCTCCTTCAGAAAGGACCGGCTTCCGTGCGGGCCTGTCACCTCAGGACCACCCACAATTTCAGCACCAGAGAGTGCGTCTTTATTTAGGCGACGACATTCGTCGTTTTTCGTGACGTTTTCTCAAACGAAATAAGTGAGTGATACGTGAAGTGACAGCCAAATGACTCAGCAGCCACCAAAAACACATCTATACATTTCAATGAAATTCTTCTAAGTGGTCCCATATGGAGGCTTATATAACAAATTTCTTGCCGCTATGATTTATTTATAAATTGAGATGTCAAAATAAATTTAAGTTAATCCCTTCTTTTCTTTTTAAATATTTTTTTCGTTTACATTACCGGGTAAAGATAAACGAGAATAATATGAAATATCACACGGAATTATTATTATTATTATTATTATTATTATTATTATTATTATTATTATTATTATTATTATTATTACGTATCTGAACAGCGGTTGACAGCAGGGCATTAAGTAAAATCGTTTCACTTTAAGCTTTCTCTGCCAATAACGTTACGTCCCTGATCGATGAAGCCTGCATTGCTGCGTCTTAAGGACACGATGACAGAGGCTGCGCTGACACCAAGACTAAACCGAGTGTGTGTGTGTGTGTGTGTGTGTGTGTGTGTGTGTGCCAGAGGCAAAAGAGATGATGGGCTTCAAGGTCACACTCGTCATTGAAACTGCTGAAAGCTATTCTTCACATATATAATAAAAATAATAAATACATATTATAGGCCTAGGCCCAATATAGCATATGCCTTCCGTAAAAAAATATAGTCGAGTGCACAAGGCTTCACACTGGCTTGCAGACTACGCTATTTAATACATAACAGTTTAAAGTGATGCAACGGAGAGGCTGCATCGGAAACAACATACGGACCTGATGAGGATGAAGAGCTTTCGCCCTTCCTAAATGTAATCTTTCACTGATTTAACGGACGTGTTTATCATGCAAAAAGAATACGTTGCTATAAGACAAAACAGCTGATGGAATAAATATATACAAGATTTTTTTATTTGATCTTATTATTTATTTATGATGAATTGATGAACAAAGGCAGTCTAAATTTTGAATTCGATCAGTTTCATCTGAACCTTCAACGAGAGTCTACTGAACTTTGTTAAATACGATAAAAGCCCCAAAACAGAGACACACCAGACCGCAGATCCTTGTTCGAATGAATTTTTGTTCAATTGGAAACTGCTGCGGCTGGCTTATGTTTTGGGGAGTGTATAATAATCAAAACAAACCACTCACATTTTACTTTTTGGGACATCTTGGAAACCCTTACACTATCTCTCTCTCTCTCTCTCTCTCTCTCTCTCTCTCTCTCTCTCTCTCTCTCTCTCTCTCACACACACACACACACACACACACAGAGTCCTACTTGTGGTCCCCAGCTTTGAACAGTTGCCTCTCTGCCCCTCTACCCTCATAAAGTTGCAACTCAAAGCGTCTAAAGGCTTACTGTATCCGCACGCTTGGTTTTTACTTCTCTATAACACAAATAAGACTGCATTTTATCCCATACACCCCCATCCCTCTCCTTCCTCCGTGTGTAGCTGTGTGCGCGCGGCAGACGAGCCTCCTCGCCCCCACAGAGGAATGTTGGCCCGGTCCGCGGCTCCCCGGCCCACGGAGGAAAGGCGACCTGTGGCCTGAGCTTCACAGCCGCTATAAATCACAGCCTCCCCTCGCTGCTCCCAGTCTCCCTCTAGCCTCCGTGTTTTTGCAACAGACAGAGGAATCCTTCGCTTAATTAATTTAGAATGTGTAAATAAAGCGAGGACAGTGAACTCCCCATCATCTCTGGAAACACAATATTAACTTTGGAAGATCTTCGCCCCGCCGACTCTGACACACTAAACGAACACCTGCTGCAGGAGCGGGAAAAAAAGAAAAAGAGAAAAAAGAAAAAGATGAAGGGTGCACACACACACACACACACACACACACACACACACTGAGTAAAAGCAGGGTCAGGCTATTAATGACTGCAGATATTATGGAGCACAGATCACCGGAATATGATAGCCAGGTGATACTCATCACTCGGGCCTGTTTTAGAAGAGTGACAATCTGTGTTTAATATTTGCTGTACGTTTGGTTGGTGTTTTTTTCAGTCACTCTTAATGATAATATTCAGGTTTTCATATTTGTTATCTTAAGTTTTATCTGATTAAAAGTTTGTAGTTATTAAACCAAATAGATGGTGGGCATCTGTGAGAAACCTGGCATGCCTTACCTTTCTGGTATAGAAGTGATATGAGAATATAAAGCCCTCCAGTTTTTCCTTTAGACACACAACTGTTATGTGGATCTGCTTTACATGACAATGAAAGCATTTAAGCGCAAGTTATCCTTCTGAGTGTCCACACAAGTTTCGCAAGATGATGAATAGCCCTATAAGGCCGATCGGCCACCTGATCTGACAGTAAAATAGGCACCTAATAGGCCCCCCACCATAATAACACATAAAACACAGCAGGCCTGTCTTGATCCATTGACTGATAGGCACAAATGCAGGAGGGTAATTAAAGCAGCACAATGCAACTGTTTTTTGCTTTTTTACAGATCTATAAACAAACAAGGAGTTAGAGCTCTTGACACAAGGAACAACAGTTTGCAAGAGCTAACATGACTTTTACATGTTATTTAAACTCTCCCTCTTTTTTTAGCACAGAGGGCCCATTAACCATGGAGACTATATAACCAAAATTATTACTAAAATAGTAACATATTTTCCCTTTAAAGATAAGAGACACAGAGCCAGGCAGCACAGTTAAACTAGGACTGACATGAAAACTTTTGTGACCACTGAACAATTTAAAGCCTCTCAAATAACACAGACTCAAAACATACACTACTGAGAAAATATATGAACATTTCTCTGTATCTCACTTGATTACCTGATAAAATGGCACAATTACCAATTTTCAGCTCCTCTAACTAGTTACTGTAGTAGCCTTAAAGGTTGATTTTTTTTTTTTTTTGCTTTAAATGTCAATCTCCTGTTACAATTGCAAAAGATTTTCATTTTTTGTGACCCTGCATTCATAGAAGCTCAGGTGTTTGTCATAGTGGTGGGTGGGGCTCTCTGCCTTCCCTTAATCTCAACACTGGTGAAAGGTAAAACCTGAAGCAAAGTAGGTCAAATCCAAAAACTCCTCAAGTTCACCTTACCCTCCTAAAATCAAACTATATTTTCAATGGGGACCTACTGGGTGCCTTCCAATGTCCTCTGGTGGTCCCTGGACCTCACACTGGGCAGCATGAGTCTTCTCTTTCAACTGTGTTCCAAGGTTTCGCTTTACCAGGACGCATTAAAGGAAAGGCGAGCGTACAGCACGTTTCTCTTTTGCTTTGATAGAGAGGCGCAGCTGCTGTTTGGTCGCTCTCACACACAATCAGCTGTGTGTCATGCAGCCATTTCCACAGGCTTCTTCTCATTTGACCTTTGATGCAGGTATATAAGATTCACAGCTTGGATCCATTAATCGCAGCAGTTCAACCTATTTACCCCATAATTATTGATTTAGAATTTAAAGGCTTTTTTCCCCCTTCCTATGTTCACAGTGGTTGGACATAGTTTAATTTTCTCTCCATAGGCCAAACAATAGTTGGTTAACGTCATGCCTTTATAGATGAAATTTAATTAGTCATTGAGGCTCCGAGCTATTCAGCTGTTTGAAAAGAATGACCACAATAAACCTTTGGACTTGCCCTTTCACTTCAGTCTTGACAAAATGCTTTTCACCTCCTTTACCAACTCATTTCAAAAATGCAAAAAAATTAAAACAAATAGCAAATTTATACATGTAGGTCTAGGCCTCTATTTCATATAATTAAGCCATTTGAGCTAAATTTGTCTAATTAATATGGGCTACTTAAAGAAAGCATTCAACAAGTGTTGTACACATTAAGTTATCAAGTTTGTTCATAGAGTGTAGTCTCCATGTACAATATAAGTATATAATTTGTCTGCTTTCTTAACTATCATAGGCTGGTATCCCTCTAATGGTTTTTAAGTGTAACAATTATACTTCAAACATGAAATTAAGTCGGTCAAGAAAAACAAAAGTCTCTGGGTGTGATATAAGAAATACCAAGGCCACTGCAGCCCCCTGTGTCCCTCAGAGAAGGGTGAAAATGAAACTTTGTTTACCTAATGTTTTTCTGTGTGAAAGTGTGTTTTTAAAAAAGTGGGGGAAAACCTCGCGATAAAATTGAAGTTTACTATCCAGAGTGAAATGCGATCACGCTGAGGTCGTGGGGCCAAACTTTTTAAGACTAATGTTTATTTAGAGAAGTGAGCGGTGTCTACGGGACTCCCCTTTCTCCCAGAATGCTGCACTAACGTCTTTACCAGGCCTGAACAGACCACCAGTAAGAGACTGCGTGCAGCTCCCTGCAGCCTGTCGTAGCCTTTTTGAAACTGAGCTACATTAAGAGCAAGATACTGTAAGTCACACCAAGTTCTCATTAAAACCAGGCTAGTGAACTCCTATTTTTATTTCTTTAAAATAGAACACCTGATGCAGTACAACATTACAAACCAATTTTTTTTTTTTGCTCTTTGTATAGGCCTTGAGTCTTCCATTGACTTTCTGGTTGTTCTTCTTGATCTGTGATCTCCATGTGAATTTGATAAAAACTGCAAGACCACACCCCTGGACTCCTATAAGCATGTAGGCTAAATTATTGAAAAATAATGCTATCATCTTAACAAACAATTCTTTTCATCTTATTTTGGTATTTCGTCGCATGTTATAATTTATTGTCATGAAAAATAAAATGATCATGTTAAAGTGAATATTCACAAATCTTCCTTTATCCTCTTTATTTTAAAATATTAACACCTTATTTCAAAAAGGTTCCTGCCAAATAAACGAAACTACAGTAGAAAAAGTTATATCATCTCACTAGAATTTTGGAATAATTTAAAGATGACAAAAGATTCATTATGAATTATAAAAACCGACGTATTTGCAGCCTGTTTCCCCAGTACTTGGAGAGCAGCAGCGTGTTTTCTTACAGTTTGTAAAATTGAATTAGATACGGTGGGGAATCTGACCTCCCGCCAGACCCGCATATTTTTCACCCCTCTGGTTTTAGTGTTCCTCGGGTATTTTTGTTTTCTCAGCTGGAGCTGCCATTAGACATTGTGTCCGTGCTGTCCATTTCTATCTTTACCATCTCTCCTCTCTAACCCCCTAACCCTAACCGACTCTGCTCCAGGGTTCCCCCCAACACCTCACTTTCTCCGTCTCTGGGCAGCTTACACCACCAACGTTGATCTGAGACGCAGACTGGACAAGACTGCAGTACAGACCGCGGACATGCGCACTGTGCACACTGTGGCCAGAGGAAAGCACATAAATACAGTGGAAAGTATTTGGCCTCAGGGCTTCTGTCAAGTGACAGTGCTAATCACAACTGCACATTGCAGTTTTGATTCTTTATGGACATCTTCTGACGAGGAGAGGACTAAAATGTATTACTGCCTGCAGAGAATTTAATTTTCAAATAGAGTGAGTGACTTTGTGAGTCAATACATTAAATATTTACTTAAATAATTCATTAATGTTTTTACATATTATTTGTTAGGTTCTAATGCATGACGCTAGGGTTTAAGCATCCTCCCAGAAGCACGGAATATTTTTAAAAGGATAAAGCACTGACTCATGAGTTGCTAAAACTGATTTCATGCTTCAATTGTCACTGTCAGTTTTTTTGAATTTCCACTCTTTAACTCCTTAGTTAGTGTCGGAGTATGAAAATCTTCAGTCTCCAAAGATGGAAGCCTTTTCTTTGCGAGTTATTGACCAAAAGTGCCTGTACAATTGCACACAATATAGCCCCATATGATTCTTCAGCACATAAGAGCCTTGAGGAGCCACAACAGCAGTTATATAGTCACCAGTATCACAGCCTGCAAGCAGCCACTTCACTGAAGAGGCACAGTGTACATCAAGAGTTGAGGGACAGGCAGAAAAATAGGGAGAGATAGAAACAGAGTGATCAACAATGACATATCAAGCTATTTTGTTATTTTTTCAACCCATTTTCATCCACAAAGGAGGAACCTGCAGAATATCCTATACGGTCTTATGTGCAGGGAGCTGCAATGCTGAGAGCCTAAGCATATATGCACACATTGCATAGATATGAACATACACAATTTTCCCCATAAAAGGATGATGTACTCAAGTCAGTGTGTCAGGAGGTTTAAATTCATAAACCCTCTTCATATTAGTTCATGTTGGACTTGCTCTGCTTTTATTTTTTGTTTTTATGTTAAGTGTAACCATGCATACATGCAGGTAGACAAAACATAATAAAAGTTTATGAATAGCAGCCTGTACATTCCCCCTACAAAGAGCAGCTCTTGAAATACAACCACATGTTGGCTTCGACTCACGCACAGCAATTCCTGATATCAAACTGTATCTCCGAAGCATGGATAGCCTTTATTTATATTTATTTTCTTTTTATGTATTACTCCAAGTCTTTTCATGCATAATAATGTGATAAAGACAGCTGCATGATTGTGTTTCACTATAAGACTTTGAATTCTTCATTTGAAATCCAATTAGTAGTAATGTATCGTAAATGGAGTGTACTTTTACATCTGCAAGTACATTTGTGTGACTATATGTGAGTGCAAGAGAATAGACAGAACACCCAGGTTCAAAGGCGAAGTGAATAAAAAGGCCAAAGATGATAAGGCCACTCTGATGCTCCTTGTGGAGGAGCAATGTCACACATAAAGAAAGGAGAGCAGAGCAGAGAAACAACAGCCTCCACAGTGAGAGGCTGATGCTGGGGTGAAGTAGCCTGAGATTGCACTCTAAGTAGAGGTAAAGGGGCATCTGATCACATGTATGTGTGTGTGTGCATGTGTGTGCACGTGTGCATTTGAATGGGGGGGGAGGTTAATGTTGTTCATGACTAGTAGAGTCATTTCAAAGGGCTGGAGGCGCGGCTGGATGATGGATTGGAAGCTGAAGGGGTGAGCAGATGGGTAAGTAGAGAAAGTGAGGTTAAGTGGCAGTTAGATGTTGCAGATCTAAGCAGATCAAGAGTAGGGGAGTGTGTGTAAGTGTGTGTAAGAGAGAGTGAGTAAAAGCAGAGTTACCGTTCTTGCTGTATTTCAGGGAGTGCCACCAAGAATAATTGTAGTGCAAATATTGTATCTCTGATTGAGTTCAAACTTTTTGAACCAATGTGCTTGGCATTAGCTGTAGCTTCCAGCTCCCTCTAATGGTGCATTCTCACAATGATCCAAATGACTGACAGTCAATGCATTCATTAGAGTGGAGGGGAAGAGAAGAGTGACCAGTGCACAATGAGGAAGCCTATTAGTCATGAGTAGCTTTCCTGTTCATAAAACGCTGCAGCTCTAAAAAGTCAATCTGCACTCCCTGGTTTATGTACTGGTGTTTGACTATCACTCCACCTGGCAAAAACAAAATGGAAGAGTAACTGGCTATAATCATTCCAGTTACCACCCATGTCAGATTGCTGGGGTCTAAAGTCGGTGTAGCCTGCTGAGTTTTATTCTGATGATTTACAATAAATTCAGTTTATAGCCCCAAAATGGTATTTAACTTTACACAAAGTACATGAACACTTTGTTTTGCCTCCACAAACACTTTTTTTTAAAACCAATGCTGCTATTCTGCGATGTCAACATGTTGTTTTCTAATGGTAAAATTTAACTTAAGCAAGAAACCATAAACTTAGATTAAAGGTTAAAGTAATGTTTAGAATGACAGCTTTATGGATGGTTTATGATTTGGCAAAATAGTTGAAAATCTTTGCTATAAATTAAAGGTTAACCAAAAGAAGCCTACCTCTTTATATGAAAGTGACACAAAGCCTTTACAGATAAAGGCAAATTTAGACAACACCACAATAGAAAACACCCCAGATAAGCACTAACCACATGGCCAGTTCAGCTTGTTAATATTATGCAATATATTGTGACAGACAACATCCAAATAGAAATCTACCAACAACAACCATGTTGTTGGTTCTATGCAGCCCAAACGCCGGAATAAATGTTGGTATTGTACTTTTCTACAAAATGAGAAATACTTGAACTCTAAGTCCTTTAAATTTCAGTTTACAGTTTAATGTTTTAACAATTCCGTGATCATGGTCAGGTCAGAGTCCAGACCTTGAGCGACCAACAGCAGCTGTGCCTCAAGATGTAGACTAATTTGGTAGAGTTGGGAAAAGTTCATGTTTTTGCTTAAAACATACAGTTATGTAGCCACAAACATGGCTGGATACTGTCCAAACTTGTAGTTATAAATACCATTGGAAATCACAACGGCAAAACTGAAACCACAACCATGAAGCAGAAAACACAACATCACCTTCTACCAGAAAAGGTAGGTACCTCCTCTTAACAGCTGAGGCCAGAGGTCATTAATTACCTTCAACAAGAAGGTCATGTTTTCTGTTCAGTCAGTTTTTTTCTGTTTCCTGTCGGCAGAATAATGGGAAACCACTAACCAGATTTACATTAAACTGGGTAGAAGGGCATTTCCAAAGGAAGAGCCCATCAGATTCTGGGATCTTCCCCATGATTTTTAATAAACAAAAAATAAACACACATGTATAATACACTCTGCCAGCTGCAATTTAAGTACATAATGAACACACAGCTGAAACGATGAGGCTTCAGCTAGGCACAACCTTACTTTAACTTAATTTTAATAGCTTTGAAAATGTGTCCAGACATATATAGAAAATGTGCCTGTAGATGTGCATTTACATATAAGTGGACTATTGGCCTCGGTAGAGGTCTGAACTCTCCAAGTCCCAAATTTTAGGCAAATTAAATTTTTGTTCTCATGGTGGAACAACATAACATGCAGAGGACAGCAGACTTCCTCCTTTGGAGACCAAGATCTGTACAAACTTTCATGGCGATACATCCAATGGTTGTTGGGATGTTTTCATCTGGTCAATGTAGTGAACAAATTGACACAGCCATTGTTGGAGCCATGTTGTAACATTTGACCAACATGTTGGGGAGGATGTGATCCAGATAAACACGCAGGTAAAGAGGCAGTGGCTCCAGAGAAAGAGACTCCGAGGGCAGACAGAGTTGAGCCACACAGCCAGGCGCCAAAAAGGTTTGGGGAGGAGGGAAGGGAGTTGTTCATGTTCATAACTGTTTGTCTTCTCCCATGTTGTGGGCTGGCTGGGACTGGCTGTCGGGGTGGCAGGCTTGTCATGGACCTGTCAGTGTGCTGTCATGCACCATTGTGGTGAGATGGGATTGATGAGGAGCAGAAACAGGATGACTTAAAGCTGTGGGGAAACAGGAACAGGAGGAGGAGCTGAGAAGAGGAAGAGGAAGAGAACTCCAGCTGCAGGTAGAGACGGGAGGCAAATTAAAATTGGAGATTAGGGATTTTGCAAGGCTTAGAAGAACATCAAAAGAAAAAAAAAGACATTCATGACTAAACTGGAATGTCAACCAGTTTTTCTAAACCTCCAAGTACTTTGTTGAATATTAGCATCTTGGATGAAATAATACAGTTTGTGTGCTCCCACACTCCCTCATCTTCTTTTTCATGTGTTATCAGGAAATTCCAGGCAAAGTGTCTTAAGTTGAGCTCCCATTTAACATGTATCACAGGCGTGTTGTTATTTCCCATCTAGTCTGATATAAAAGATACTGTACTTGACTGTAATCAGACCAGGACTGTTATGAAATCAGATTTTCAGTATATGATTATTGTGGCCTGAAGAATTAATGATAAAGATATTACCATGATATGTAATTTATTTTCAACTTTGTTAATTACTTGTTTTGTCCTTTTTAACACATGTAATACACTCATATTACAAGTAAAGGAAGGTGAAGAGAGCGTCTGTGAGCATAAATGAACAAAAACTTACAAAAGAATTAAGATTTTAACGATCATACTAAATCAGTTCTTTTTATGGCAGATGAAAAGCAGCTTTAAAGAGTAGTAGCACCACCTACTTTGACAAAGTGAGAAGAGAAAGAAATGGAAATGATTTAAAAGTTGTTGCATTATTAAAATTATAGTATTATATTTGTGGTATTACCATATCATGATTTTTATTTGATGTATCACAGATATTATCAACAAAGATGATCATCATCGCCCCTTAGGACAAACCTTTTCCCTTTTCTTTTACGGAATGAGGACACTCTGTGAAGACCCCAACAGTTCTGAGAGAATAAATGTGTATAATCTCTGACATGTTGCAGGAACTCTGGCTTACTCTGGGGTTCTCTAAAATGAGTCAAATTCCACCCACCTGCTACTCCATGAAGGTTAGAACACACAGTTTTTGCACAGTTAAGTCTGGTCCTAACCTCTTTCTTTTAATCTGCTCTCCTTTTTTTACCTCTCTCCAATTATCCTAATCCTTCTATCCGCCCCATGATGCCCCCACCACCACCACCACCACCAAAGGATGTAATGGCTGGTGTAAGAAGTGTAATGGTCCTCCTCTTCCTCCTTGCACCCCTGCTTTCCTCTCCTGTTGATTTGCTTGGTGGTTCTCCCTCCCCTAATTCAATTCTACATGCTTTTCTTGGCCTGAGCAGCTCCTGTCTGCATTCAACATTTTTTCTCTCTGCCTCCTCTTCATTTCTTCTCTGACTTTTTTGTTTTCTCCATTACATTCTTCTTCGTTCTTTTTTAAACCTTATTTTAGTCTCTTTTTCAACTCCCACCATTCTCTGCCTCTTTCCTCTCCCCTCTTTTCGGCTCTCTTCCTTCCAGTTGCTATGTTTTTAGTGCTGCCTCTGATTTGCAACCTCTGGATGTACCCCATCTTACTCTCCCTCTCAGGCCGTCTGCCTCCCTCAGAGGGAGCTGCTCACTGGGGCTGAGAGGGGTCATGCCTGGGTGAGGGATATCACTTCTCTTCTATCTCCTTGTATCTTTCCTTTCCTTACTCACCCTTTAACTTCCTCTCTCTTAACTATATGTCTTTCTCTTTTTTTCATGTTCACCTCTCTAGACATCCCTTTTCCTTCTCTCCTCTCTTTCTCTCCCTTTATTTCCTTTTTTCTTCAAGTGATATAATTGATTTGCTGAATACCTCCAGAGCACATCAAGCCAAAATTCCACTTCAAGTCTACCTTTAAAAATGTCATTCCACTTTGTGAGGCATGTCTTTGGAAATAAAATTATTTATGATTTCAACATCTCCAATAAACGGCGTGTGTTATATATGGGGTATATTTAAATGCATATACATGTGTATATTCCATTTATGCCAATGCTGGAATGATTACGGCAGGAAGGTTTACATGTAGGAGTATGGGAAAGTGCTGATGAATGATTGTACATATATATGGGAGATGCTATTGAAGATCTTTGTGCTCACAGATGCGGGAAGAGAAAGAAAGAACCACAAGGAGAGAGTGATGAGTAGGAAGAAGACAAGAAGAGAGAAGATGGAGATAGAGACAGAAAAAAGAGAGACCCGTCGGTGTGTGTTCTCGTTGGGGGCAACTGAGGGGATCGTCTTCCCCCCTTGGCCCCTCCCTGGCCCCAGCCAGAAGCCTCCAGGGGTCCCTGGGTTCCTGAGGAAAAACATCTCAGCCCCCATCACCCCTGAACCCAGCGCTGGGCTGTTTACCTTGGCCTGGCTGCCTGACAGCTTTACTGATGTTACATACAGGCACACAGGGACCCTGAGTCAGAAAGGGAGCAGGAGCACAGGGAGAGGAGGAGAAGAGCAGGAGAGATGAAGAATGGTGGAGTGAGGAGGATGGAGGAAAAGTGACGAGGATAGAGACTGAAGCGGAGGAAAAATGGCATAAGCTGAGGTGAAAAGGAGCGAATACAGAGGAGTAGGGCGGGAGGTGTGAGGGGGCGAGAGTGTTAGCTTACTCTGATCTTAATCAACACGATTAGATCCATTTGGGGAGATCTCCAGAGGAGAGAGAGCTTCAGAGGGCAACAGAGTGCACACTGAGTACACACTGAGAAGAAATATTGCCTGCAAAAAGTCTAAGTCTAGAAATACAGGCATTAATTTTCATCATCTTTCTAAGTAGATCACTGTGTATATAAAGCAATATTTTGTTTTTAGGATCATTGCTCAATGTAGTAGAACTATGTGAGATTTGAAAAGCAAATGTGGAACGGAGACTCAATATTTTTACAGGAGGTAACGTTACTCATTACGGTGTGCTGTAGAAATGCATACACACGTTCCATACTATTCAAGGGGAGAGAATAGGGCAAGGAGGTAGCCATTGCCCCCCACTATACAAATGTTGACATAAGTATATCATTTCTATTTTAAATAAATGAACATTATCAATTGTGAAAAAACCTTTCTGGATTATAGAAAGCCCTGTGTCCATTCAATTTGAACACCCATGAAATATGAGGTAAGGAGGCTCATTTTGTGAAATGGGGAGCAGAATTTGGTAGAGATTCAGTAGAAACATCCCACATGGCCAATTTTTTTGGCAGGCAGTGGAAAAAAAAAACACGGAAACACTTTGCTTTAGATGATGATATGAACTCACATTCATCCATTATCCTTTCAGGTCAAAACTTCCCCTCAAGCCTGTCAGTTTGTCTATTTGTAGGCGTTTGTTTGTCTATCTATGGGCCACAATGTTGGGCTGGGCCGGGCCACAGGGGTTTCTGTGATGGGGTGGGAGGTCTGTGTTTTGCAGCTCAGAGCTCTAAGTCTTGTTTGTCTGTCCTGAGCAGCTGGACAAGCTGTAATAATACAAATGGGCCTTTGAACAAGCTGCTGTGTTGTACTGCTCTGGCTTGGGTTACATCCCACACACGCACACTTGCTTGCTCAGTAATGCACACATGTGATGGGGCAGACTGGCAACCGCATGCACATGAAAATAAATTCATTCCAAAAGAGGAAGAAGATTCTTTATTGTCACATACAATTAGACTCAGTATAACACAGTGAAACTTATTCTCTGCATTTATCTCATCCCTGAGGAGCAGTGGGCAGCCACTGACAGGAGAATTAACCTAACATACATGCTTTTGAATGGTTGGGAAAACCAGAGCAGCCGGAGGAAACCCACGCGAGCACAAGGAGAACATGCAAACGCCACACACAAAGGTCCTGCCTCAGCCAGGACTTTCTAATCCTAGCTGTGACGCGACAATGCTAACCACTTAGCCAACTAACTGCCCCAAACACATGTTCACAGTCTCATAACAAAGGTGTTTATACAGACATGCATGCAAGCACTAATATGCACAGGCATACACAACAAAACACCCTTGATCACAACTAAATAAGCCTGCACTGATCTCCCCCTAACTGCCATTGATCATCCTAAACTCTGCCGTCACTTTGCCTGACAGCTTGTTTGTCTGTCTCCTCTGTTTGTTTGTTTGTTAGTTTGTTTGTGTGGACAGACGGGTGGCTTGCTTGTTGTTTGTTTATGGCTGATCATTTGTCACAATAAATCATTAGTCAGGGACACACACACTCACACATACACATACATACACACCTCACAAAACCTTTGAGCCCCCTGGATTGTTTCCACCCCTCTCAAACTGATTTAGGCTTACACAAACACTCCAGGCTCACTGTGCTGTCACCCTCACACACTGGAAGCTGAAGCTCCAAGAGAGAAAAAAAATGGGACATAGTTGAGTGCCACCCCACTCCACTACACTGACGGATGATGTCCTCTGTCATTATGTAATGGAGTTCAGGGCTTCACCTGCCCTAGCTGGGCCAGTGGCCTCTGTGCACACACCAGGATATGAGAGGACAGGGAATTGTCCTACAGGCCACAGAGAGAAGCAGGGGGGAAGGGGTTGGGTTTGTCCACATGTACAATATATCAATAGAGTTTTCATGTGATGCTCTAATCTATTAAGATTTACATTTTTTCACTTCTCCTCCTGGCTTGTTTTCAACAAAAATGACATATGACAACCTCTCTTTGAGTTTTTGCATGAATACTAAGAGATATTCCATGAGGGCACAGCCAGTATTGTACATTCTGCCTAAATGGAATAGATTATTAGTACACCTCAATTGCAAAGCCATTGTTAATGTTAGTGTTAGTATTTACAACTGTGCATTTACAAATATTTAATGTGAATAAAAGTGTACTAGCAAACTCCTAAATCCAACATGTTTTATTTGTGCTTTATTAAATACAGTTATGCTCAATGGTAAACCTTTGAAGCACCAGTTCTAAGCACAGTTGTCAACAGCTGCCTCAGAGATCAAGACCCTGTGCATTGCTTATAAAATCTAAGATCATTTCCACTAAAATATCACAAAAAAATAAACTTCAGTGCGTTTTCCAAAACCCTAGTCTTTTTTATTTTGCTTTACATTTTTTCTCAAGTCAGATATACTTTTCTCCTCTTACTGATAACTCATGATGATATAGTTTTATTTTTTACTGTAACTAATTATGCAATTTGATATGATTTGGGTGCCATAAGTTTATGACTAAATTAAGGTATACCACATATTCACCATTGTAATAATTAAGTATTTTGTCAATTTTTTTGTAACATCACAGCAACAACATCACAGTGGACATTTTGACCATCATTTGACCATGTTTAACCATGATCAAATGCCTATTAGCAAATATTAATGTTGTTATTCCAAACATAACTTCAAAATCACCCATTTTTGACGCCGCTGTCTTTCCAAATAGATGTAAATCTCTACAAAATATTAATTATTGCTGTCAAAGCGCCAGATCAAACAACATAACTGAAAACTGTGTGTGTAGGTGTACTGTTAAGGCCTTTAGCAGGGTTAGGTCAGTTCTTGTAGGCTAATAATAAGGGATTATTATGATTTATAGCACAAACTGAACATCCTGCATTGGATCAAATAATTGGAAAGTTCCATTTAAAAACGTATTTGAGAATGATTTGATTTAATAGTGTATTGGTTTTACCTGAAGGATGTGACAGTGTCAATAAAGAGATATCCAAGGAGGAACTCAGGATGTGATCAGCCTGGATTACCCAGCCATGGGTTATCCAGAGTTGAATATCTGGGGCTCTATTTTCGTAGACCAGGCGCAGGCACGGCACACCTGCCCTGCGCCGCGCCTGTGCCGCGCCAACGGGGTGTGGCCAGTGCATTTTGCAATTTTCGTGCACGGCACCCACGCCTCCGTCCCTCCCACTCCCTTTGCGCAAGTGGCAAAGAGGGAGGAGAGAAGGCGTGAGCGAGTTTAACACAGCTGACTGTGATCTTAACCAATCAAATGAACGTCTCTCCTTGCTTTTAAATGTGCTGCGGGCCAGGCGCAGTGCCAATTTCACCACCATGGACGAAGACAGCAGCAGCAGCAGCTCCAGGCAGCCAAACTTCTCCCAGGAGGAAACTGATATGCTGGTCCGGGAGGTCCAAGCTCTCAGTACCAGAATATATTGTAATGCGAACAGTCCTCCACAGGCTGATGATGCAAAAACGGCCGGGGAAGAAGTTACTAATATTGCCAATCAAGTTTGCCCAGATATTCTGAGAATCGCTGTCCAATGTAAAAAAACGGTTCAATGATGTAAGGAGAAGGGCCAAAAAAAGGTTGTCAGAGCAAAGAAGGCACACGGTGAATCCCCAGGGAATCCACATTTTGACAAGAAACCTCACTTCGTTTCCAGCAGGCTGTAGGGTGTTGATGGAAAAATGATGTGCTCATTTGCATGTTGGACTAGACTGGAAGACACTGCATGTATGGCCGAACTGACAGCGGGCTGACTGATCCCCGGCACCGCGGCCACGGTG
>JAQMCX010000046.1:2905312-2921072 GCA_029814765.1 Acanthurus leucopareius
GTGATTGTTTATTGCATTGAAATGTGCCTGACACTCTGGAAACCTGCCTGTGAAGTTTTGGTGACGTGTGCGCACTGTGCGCATGTCAGCCAAATTACCACTACACCAAGTGCGCTTCGCCTGCGCCAAGAATAGACCAGGTTGGAGCTGGCGGGCTTTCAGCGCACCTTCCGCGCTGTGTTTTGGCACGAAATTGTCACTGCGCCAAGGTGAATCTGTCGACACCTCCCCCTGGTGTGCCGCCACACCCATCTCAGCGCAGCCCGGTCTACCAAATTGTGTTGCATTGCATGGTGGTGCGCCAGACGAAATTCCCACTGCGGCGGAGTGCACCACGCTCCGCCACCCTGCGCTGCGCCACGAAATGAGAGCCCCTGGTCACAAAGAAATCAGATATAGAGTTACGCATCCCTGACAGCAAGAGAGGCCGACACAGAGATGAGCAGACAGACAAAGATTTGTTTTCTGCAAATTTTTCATGTTTTACAAAGAATTAGTGCTGCCACCATAGCAACCAAGAGTCAATAATAGAATATAAATCAGACCAAAGAGCCGAACATCTATCAGGGAAGCTGTTGGACTAAATCAGCACAAAAAGAGCAGTGAGTTTCCCTCGTACATGTGCAGTATTATTGGATGAGTTTCAGTTATAGCTGATGAGAAAGAGGAATTTAAAGGGATGTAAAAACTAGTGACACACCTTTATGGTAAGAAATGCATTTAACTAAACATTTCGTTCACCCTGGTTAATCTTAAGTCTCAATTTAAATATGCTCATTCTCAGCTTAATGCTTAATATTAACTCCAACCACAGTGTTTAATCAATAGGTATCCATGATTTAGAGTGAAGACAGCACAACATACTGTATGATGTTTTATGTGCTTACACAAAGCGCAAATCATTGTTTTCAGCTTTGGATCAAAAGATAACACAGTCAACAGCTGACATAACAATTTACCCAATACTACCAACAAAAACAGACATAACAGCATTTTTTTTACTACTGTAATTCATTTCAATGTTCAAAAATCCATCTAGGGTCAAAAAATGACACAGAACAAAGCAGAGAAAAGACAGATAGGAGGAAGGAGGGAAGCAGAAAAATAAAACACAGGACAGCAAGATGACATTGTAAAAACACCTATGTCCTGTCCTCACAGCCCCTTGTTGCCCTCTGTCTCTGACCTCGAGGCTTTTGAGTAAGTTTGTAAACTGCTGCTCTGTGACCTAAACATCTGACCACCCTGTCCTCTACCTGCAATAAAACACAGACGGAGGCACTACAAACGCAAGCCTGTCAGATCAGCAAAGTTCAACATGCAAGTCTCACAGAGTCCACTCCAGCAGAGATGAGGAAACCTTTTCCTAAACACTCAAGAATGTTATTACGCTGTTTGCTTGTCCGTCTCCATTTGCACTTCCTCATTTCTATGTTGAATTTATGTTGTGTGGAGATCTGTGTATATGTGTTGTTTCCATAGTCAAGTCCTCGCCCCCTTTATCAGCCTCATTTTTACTCAAGAACTTTTGAGGGAGTGCACATGACACGGTTCACTTTTTCTGTTTGCTGTCTCAGTTTATCACGCCATGTTTTGTTTTCACATGACATGCTGGGATTTGTTATTGTGTTTGCTTTGTAACTCCTTAGCCACAGTCTTCATTTGAAAATGAAGGGGAAGAGTATTTGTGGTAGGAAGGTGAAGGTCACGTTTGGAATACACATGCATGACTGGTTGGTCAGCCGTGTTGAGCTATGCAGACTCTGACGTGTCAGCAAAAAAATCTGCTGCATGTCTTCTGGAGAAGAAGCTAGCAAGATTCACAAAACATTTTTTTCTGACAATATTAGTGTTAAATTTGATTTGAATTCCAGCTGAAAATCTGTGATTATGTTTGAATATTTGTTTTGAAAACTTAAAGTAATTTCTTAAAATTTAAGCAAAATAAATGTGTTTAATATTTTAAACCTACTGTCATTATGCTAACATATACTGTAAAAATGGACAAGATTACACAATTACTTGAGCAATACTGACTGAGATTATGGCATTTGCATATCTCCATTCAGTTCACTGCATATATAAAGGATTAAAGTATTTTTTTAAATGAAGCTACATCATATTTTTGACAGTTATGATATTCTAACAGGGAGAGTAGTTTAGTTTTCATAAAATGTAAATAATTGAGGGGATGAAAAATAATTTAGGAAATAATAAAACAAATATTTCGGGTTAACTAACATTAAAATAACAGATTGGCCTTTAGTTTAAACTTTTTTCATTTAAACTGGTTATTATCAGCAACAGAAGTGTGATTGACAGTGGATGATGGTAATCACGAGAGGAAGGCACTGAGGACGGAAAGGTAGAGCTTGGAGGCAACTTAAACGGAATAGGATGGTCGGAAAATGGAGGAAAAATAGTTAAGAGTCAATTCAACGTGAACACACACTTTTACCTACCTAGTTTAATTTTCTTAAGTTGAGTATTAGCGCTTGTGTTTTTCTTAGCAGGACTGAATTCTGAGTTACTCACGATCCATATAACCAGACACTAGCATGCTAGCATTCTATGAAATTTCCCTTTTTATACTAATAAAAATGGAAATGAAACATTTACAGTCTAAACAGTTACTGTAAAGGTAAAGTCTAACTTCTCACCTTGCCAGCAATTAACGTTTTCCTTCATTATTTCCTTTTGCCCTGTGTTCCTCAGAGTTGTTTAAAAAGCGCTAACACTGCTGTTTTGGCTGTTTGCTACTATGGTCCATAACCGGACAAAACTTCCTTCCTTCAAAATAAAATGCTGTGCACTCATAATAATAATCATAATATAGGGTTTTAGCAGTAAAGTGCAAAAAATCAGAGAAACTTCCATTGGGACGATCATCACAGGAACGTGATTTAAGAGTTCTTACTGCTTGCTCTTATCACAATCACTTTAATGTTGTAATTAGACATTTAAATGTTTATGTAAACACATGAAATTTGACATGTAGATTATTAAACATGTATAAAATACATCAACTGATGTTTAACCTGTGATCGCCCAACGGTTATGACTGACGAATGCTGTAAGTCCCTCTCAGCCGAAGTGTCCAATTATGGACCATAGTAGCATGCTAGTGTCCAGTTGTGGACACATACAGCCAGTTGTTAGCTGTTGAGCTAGCGGGAGTAACGTTAATGATGATAATGTTAGCGCTAGCTGACTAAACGAGGAGCCAATTAAGTGTGCTGGCTGCATCAGCCAGCAGAAATTTCTAGACGTCAGTTTGTGCTAGTAAATGAGTGAACCACTATTGATTATGAAGAGCCATGAGAGCCGTGTGAGACCTTTGACGAAAATGCCGGATGGTTAAGATGTTAGCTACAATGTCAGAGAGCGCCATGATGACTGGAAAAGCTTTTTAAGATTCCAGCATCACCTGTGACCATGGTCTCCTCTTGGACACAATCCGTCTTTCCATAATTGAAATATCACAATAAGTTCAACATTTTATTCCTGTGCATCTATTTAAGTTAAGAGGATTTTGTGATTGGGCATATATAGACTTCCAGCGTGTTTCATTTTGTGTGTTTGAGAGTAGGGCTGGACTCTCTACTTAGCTGGCTGGTAACCATCAGCGTCAGTGAAATCCTGCCTTTCCAGTTGACCCCATAGGACCTCTAATCTAAAAAAAATATGCACAGCAGTCAATGGAGAGAGTCAAATCATTTCTCTTGTTTTGTGCCATAAATTAGTATATATTAAATATATATATATGGTATAATAGTAAAATACAATTTAGTAATGTGTCAAACTGCTCATGGAGGTACAGCTTGTGTTTTGCTCAGTCTGTCAGCAATACAATAAAGAGCAAGAGGGCATATGGAGGCCACGCGAACCACAAAAAATGGTATGAAAGGAAAAAATTTGATGAAACCCTGCTGACTAGTAGGGTCCAGACCGGGTGGGTGGGAGGGAAGGGTGGAGACAGGGCTTTAGCGGGGCTATCGGGAGCAGCACATCTGCAAAAGCCATTAAGGAGTGTGTATGTATGCGGCATGACGCTGTGTTTTCTCTGCCAGGCTTTGCTTGGACCTGCACGGCAAAACTGGGATCAGGTTTCGTCAGGGTGCAGTGGGGGGCCGTCTCCAGTTGACGCGTGATGATTTAGTCAGGTGTGAGCGTGCACTTTCCAATTTGGAGGGAAATAAATTAGAAGGGATTTTTTATGAGGCCTCTGTCCCAGGCTGTCTTAAGGCTCCCTCTCCCTCCCGCTGTGCACTGTCAGCCCAACTGATGTGTTTATAAAGAGTACTGCACTGGGAGCTGGCCCCACATAAACACACACGCACACACTTTTACAATACATATGATATACAAAAACACACATGTGAACGTCTAGACATGAGTAATGCAAACAATGGCATGCATGAAAGACATACATGAGATACACATAGTGACTGTCTTCGCACAGATATTCACCCATGCAATTTGCAAGCTGCACACAATATCAAATTTTACATGCTTTGCATGAATGTCTGCTCCTTTGACGCTGTGCTGAAGTTATTTGAGAGAGAAATGTAGCATTTTATTTTTGTGATTACAACCTTTTGTGGCTGGCAGTATGTTCAATAGCAGCATTACTACAGTATTACCCAAAAAAATCTTCCAGATGCAGTAGCAGCTCCAGTTAATGTTTAAATAAAAATGGAGAAATAGAGGAGTTTTTGTAAAAGTATCAGAGCTGAACAGATCCAGGCAGTGATAATGGTTTTCAGGGGCCAGAGGGACATGTTTTAGCTCCATCGGGGTCCAGAAGCTAGAGATCCAAATCCTCTGACCTCTGTTTTGTTCCCCTGCTTCTGCACCCACACATGACTGTGACTGTCTTTTCTGAATGATTGCCCAGTTTTTCTTGTGTGACTTCATAAACATTTTTCCTTTTTTTTGTTTATCTCTGCTTTTCTACTTGCCTGTCTTACTGTCTGAATGACTTGCTGCCTTGTTTGTTGGCATGCCTGCCCAGATTATTGGACCATTTAAATTGCAGCATTTAAATTGACTTAAGGTAGCGTTGAAATTGTTCTTAGTGTATTATGTCTTAACTAATGACTCAAAACTAATTTATAATTGGAGCATGAAATCACAACAGTACCATTGTTTGACACTTTTACTTAAAATCCCTCTCATTAAAATAAGCTATTTAATGCATTGTTCAAACAATGTCAGGGCATCAAAAAAATGCAAAAGATACTGCACATGGGGATTTAAAAAGCCCTGCACTATACTTTCTAGGTACACTAAAATATAAAGATGCTTTTCACTGGAGAGAGCCAACTAAATTTTCTCAATAAATCTTATATTACTGTCCACTGCACTGTAAAACTGCATGGACACATAGGTCTCAGAGGTACCGTAGGTCAAAGTTTAATATTTAAGATAATATTGCTTAGCTTTTAGCCTCTAGCATTTTGGCAACAGTTTAACCCAGCAATGATTTTTTTTTCAGTAAGATATATTCGGTTAAAGGTAATTTTAAAGGAAAGGCCCCTCTGTTTCTGATCTAGAGAGAACAGATAAGACAGAGAGGTCAAGGCTTTAGAGTCTTTGAGGCAGGTTTATCTGCCAGTAATGTTAAAGGTGTTACACTGAGACACTGAATGATAAAATTAGGATATGACACTCCAAAAATCTGACAACTTTTCTTATATTGGTTCTTGGTTTTATACCTTTATATTTCTTTACCTCTGCACTTTTTTCCAAACTTCCTCTTTTATTCACATATACATATTTATATGTAATAAATTTCAATACAAGGTTGTGGCTGAAGTTTGATATGCCCCAGGGCCCTCATCATACATCTTTGTTTATGTGTGGGTTCCTTGGGTTTTGAAATGTATTCACTGTAGGCTGAAGAGGGAAATAATATTTAATTTCACTACAACTACATTAACTGAAAAAAACATTGCCTTATTCAATATCTCAATTGGAGAACATCAAATCTGATAAGGCTTGTTCTTTCTGGTTGGTTGGTTGGTTGATTGGTTTAATAAATATGCTTTTGTCTGACCAGATTCTCATTTGTCAGGCAATAGTTGGTGTTACTTTCACAAGAAGAAAAAGGCTGTAAAGGACACATTCAGACCTGTTAATACAGACCTGTTCATTTATCCTGGAGTGATAAGCTATATATGTTCAAACAACACCGATAATAAATAAAAAAAATATATAAAAATACATTTTTATCAAAAAGTTTCTGTTGTAATAGTTGTATGGTTTCATAAACAATAAGACATAACTTTGAACTTGTCCAACTTAATGGAGTCTGTCAGGCCCAGCTTACTAAACCTTTACTTGGCTCCAAACTAATTTAAACCATGTCAGAGATGATAATTGCAGCAAGTGTTTGCATTATAGTTTAGACTGCTCTCTCAATATGGACTGGTTACAATTCAAGCTCGATGATGGATACTGGCTGATTGGACTTCAGACGAAATTATTTTTTCAAGCTTTAATCTTGAACTGACAGTACTATGTTGTGCAGCTGATGGAGTGATGTTTGACTATTCTTGTAAAATAGTCTGAAAAACTAAGTCTCATCTGAAGCCAACTAAATAACAAGATTGGTAGGATAGATGGTGGTTACTATTTTTTATTGTGTTCTTGTGGAACTTAATACTACATTTTCAGTGTAAACTTAGGTAAACTAACATTAGATTTGTTGTAATATGGAAGTAGAGTTTCCATCTTTAGTATGAAAATAAATATAAAGGACAAATTGCATGCAGTCCTATGCCAGGGGGATGCAAATCAAGCAAGGGGTTTGGGGGTTGTCCTCCATGAAATTTGCAGGGTTATGCACTTAATTTTCTGCATTTTACTGTATATTTATTTACAAAAATAGTGCTTTTTATGTAACAATTTCAAAGTCCGGATGAGTAAAGGGAAAAAAGGACTCGGTAAAAGTATTTATAGGCATTATAAAAAAATCTCTTTAACAAGTCCAAAGCTCTCTCAGGGTGAGTTTGTAAAGTGTATTTTACAGCAGATTGCATTCTTTTATGTAGGCATTAAAAATTAAATCTGATTTAAAAAACCTCTTTTATTTTACAGATGGATATGAGCTCAAGGCATTTGCCAACAATTAAAAAAAACACACAAAAAACATGCATGTTGTTTTTGTAACCAGAGCAACTGTGAGGAAAAGTGACAGACAACTTGCATGTCATTTCAGGTGCTTTTCTTTTGTGTGAAATCTGATTTAACATCCTGCTTGTATGCTTCATGTGAAACTGTTTTGGTTATCATATTGGACACGTCATTTCGGGTTTGTTAAATTATAGCGTATGCATAACAGTAAGATGTGCATGGAAATATGTGATAAAATTGCATACTGTCATAATTTGGAAAGGGTCAGTGTGTTTAGTTTTCAGTATGGGGTGGTTCCATATTATAATGGATGGTTGGCAAACCTACATGGAAAACTGCATGGAAAAATGCAGAAAATCATTTGCTTGCCAATGTTTTTTAACTTTGATTAACCTCAATTAGGATACCAGGCAGAGTAAACTTTGTGTATTGTGGCTTCTTTAAAATTTTAGAATTCTGTTAATAGATCACTTATAATATACATTTTTATGTTTGCATTTAGCATAATATCAATACTAGATTGGCAAAATCTAAAAGATTAAGTAATTTGATATATTGTACAGGAAAGGATTAAAGTGAGATAAAGGGAATGACAGTCCCATTTACAGTAAGATCTAAGCCTTTGCAAAGGTTATTATACAAGTCAGTGGTTTATTTTTCTAAGACCATTTCAGCAACTGGACATTTACAATGGAACTTTGAACAGGAAGTCAGTACACAGCCGTCATCTGTAGAAGAATCTGTATGAAAATGCCTAACACTCCTTCATAGATGAACGAAAGAGATTGGGAACTTTTTACTGAGGGGGTCAAAGTCTCCTTCCTTTATGAGTTATTGCAACATGAATGGGAGCCCTGGGAGAGGGAGGGAAGAACTAGGTAGGGAGTGAGGAAAGGTGGAGGAGGGGAGGGTGGGAGGGAGAGAAGGAAGTGAATGGTGTAGTTTTTCCAGCTATAGCCCCTGAGCGAGGTGAGAGGTGGGGGCCAGGGGGCACTGGCTGGGTGGTCAGCATGATCGGTAACCTGTGTGTGTGTTTATGTATGTGTTATTGACTGTGTGTGCATGGAAGAAAGTCAGAAAGAGAAAAGGGTGTCTTATGCAAAGTAACTAACCATGGGAATAATCAAAAGCATGTCATATTTCCCCTAAGGCAGTTTGATCCTTTTTTACTGTTCTTGTTTAATCATTGCTCTTTTCCACGGACTCTTCTTCTATTCTTGTGAGATTGTTATTCTATGCAGAGCTTACACATGCACATTTTCTGAGGTTTTGCTCTTTATGGGCTGCAAAATGAGGTGTAGACCAAAATGATTTCTCTAATGGAGTAGCCGCGCAGGTCCTAAAACAACAGACTGCATTTAGCCAATATAATTCATTCCTTTTGACCATAAAATATCCAGGTTTTAATAATAATAATAAAAAAGGCATCAAGTATTGAAAGCTTAAGTGTTTCACTTCATAACAACTCTTGCAAAGAAAAACACAGCAAGCAGAGAACTTAATTCAGTTTTGGGATGTGGGATGATGCTATTTAAGGAAGTGTTTGACATTTTGGTAAATTTGCATGTTTGTTTTTTGCTGAGCACAAAAACTGGATTGAACAAAAAACTGGAAAACCAATAGGGAAAGAGGAATTACATTTCATTACTAGTTACATAAAAAGAGAAGTAACTTTAACTTATTTCCCTCCCTTTGCCTTAAAACAAGTCTAAAGCCTTCACACCAACATCATGTATTCTTTATATAACATTTATGATGCAGTAGAGTAGTACAATGCAGTATTTTTACTCTACTGTTTAGTATTGGCTCAACTTGACCAATGATATGCCAAAAAGTACCAGGCATTATCCACAACTTTTGACAGCAAAAAATCCAAGAAGGAGCAAGCAGAAGGCAAGTCTTACAAGCTGCACCAAGCAGTGGAAACATAGCAATTGTGGTTTAGCAAACCTGCTTAGTACAGTCAGCAGTTATATATACATTATACATATACATTATATCCAGTTTGTTCAGTCTTTGCAAAGGCAGATGTGTAAAAGTGGTTAACAGCATTTATGCTAAGCATCTGGTTGTAGCTTTCGGTTACATGCTAAGATGTTGACTGTAGCTTCATATTTGCCATACAAACATAATAAATATCAATATTATTATTTAACCATTAGGTAGACCGAAATTACAGGATGTAACCAGGATGTAAAACGAAAAAAGCGGATCGAAATACTTACTGACACCTTGACTCCCTTTATTTATTACTTGCTTTGGTTATTTATTTATTTATACTGTATACCCATACTCTTCCATATTTCTTCATATGCATTGATACTTATTATCCATTCATCCATCAACCCATCCATCCATTCAGTCAGCTATCAGTCATGTTCAACATTCAGTGTTTTCAAAGTTTTTTGAGCTTTGAATAATTCTTATTCAGGCTCTAGCAGGAATGTGGGCAGCTCATAGCCACATTCAAGAACAGCTAGCTGTCATCAGATGCTGCTAAACCTAAACACTAGCAGCCACAGACCCTATTCCCTCTTACCCTATTACTATACTCCTAACGGCTTCCCGCACTAACATTAAACAAGCACACATGTGCTTCTTTGGTATATCTCTCAATTTTTATATTATTTCCAACCAGCTTTTTCTCGTATACTTTCCACACCCAACATCTTTGATCTTTTGATTCCTTTGCTTCTTGTACTGTCTCTCAAGCGGATATGTCTGTCAAATGCACACATGGTAAATAGGCCGACATAAGTCAAACACAGTCAAAAGTGAAGCATTGTAAATATATTAGGCTTTGATCCAGGGGGTTCATGTCTGACAAAATGTGTTTGTGAGCAGGGGAAATCCAAACATGGCAGAAGCAGGGGGATGGATCAACAAGATCAAGCGATGTGGGGCGAGAACATTCATTTCAGATGGCCTGGGCCATGACAGAATTGTTCCTGCATGCTGTTTTCCAGTGAGCACTGGTGTCATGTTCACAGGTTCCATGTGTTGTAAAGTTAGAGTGGTTTTGGCACGGCAGGCGAAGCCAGCTCCTGTTCTGAGGGTGAACTCCATCCTGTCCAATGCATGTTGGGCCGCAGAGCAATGCAAAGTCAGACGAAAGGAGCGAAAGTGTTGACAACACTGAAGCTGGAAACCTAACCCAACCCTGACACTGAATACTCAGTCTGCCACTTCATGTTCCCCTTCACAAACATCAACCCCTTCTGTAGCTGTCTGTCTTCTTCTCTCACTCTTTGTTTGTCTTTTTGTCTCCCAAGCTATTTCTTTTTTATCATTCCCTGTCTTCCTAGGTTTCCAGTATTTATAGATAATTACATGTTTAGATACAAGCAAAGAAATTTAGTCTAAAATCTGTAAGTCTCTTTTTGAGAAGCAGAAACAGAATATTTTCTGTGTCCAATGCTTTCTTTTTCTTGTGACAGCCCTTGTGTTAGGGCCGCAACAATCATTTTCATTTTTGTTTTTGATTAATCTGCCTTTTAGTGAATTACTAAGTTTATAAAAATGTTAAAAAGTTCTGAAAAATAATTGTGCCAATTTTTCAGAGCTTAGAGTGACATTTTCAAATTGCATTATTTTCTTGTGATGCACTGATCAACAAATAGACTAATTATGCCACTATGTTTTGTCCCTTTACTTCATCTGTCATGGTCTCTGCTATTGTCTGCTGTCACAGTGCTTCATTCAGCAGTTTATGTGTCTTGTCATTATAAAAGTGCAAAAATGCTGCATAACCTTGAATCACTGAATCATAAAAAGTCATAGAAAGTTTGCACTGAGTGGAAACTGCTGCTCGAGTTGGACAGATTTCTGTGGATCCCTTAGTTGAACATGCCTATTTGGTCTAAGTTATTTTATAGGCTATATAGAAAGTCAGACAGAAAGTCAGACAGATAGATGGATGTGACATTCCAGTGTGACTGGAAAGGGAAAGATGACTCCACAGCCATCACTTTAGATGCTCATCATTCCTTTCCACTCAAAATTATTGTCCCTCTGAGGGAAAGGACACAGGTGGTCATATTGATATGACACCCACCCAGATTCATGTCATGAGCATACGACCAGACACCCTGAGAGTGTTCAGTGAATGCAGCAGGATAACCCTTCAAATGGAAGTCAGTGAAGAAGACAGTAACTACTAACCAGCAGTGGGCGCTGTGCTGTCACTGGCACTTAGCTCATACCTGCCCATTTCACACCTGTGCACAGCTGAATACAGTAATGAGTTCAAATGCCAGATGGTGATGGTGATGATGATTGTGGGGGTGGAAATGCTTGCAAGAATTTATGTTTACTGTCATTGTAAACAGCTGATAAGGGGCAGACAGGCTTGGCATCTTATTTGGCAGTGGCTGCAGATTACTGTTGATCACAGTGTCAAAATCTGATAAGCTCTGAATTATAACACTTTGTATAAATTAATCAGGAGGGCGAAATAACAAGAGAAGGTCAGAAGGAGGCAGGTTGGGTAAAAGAGGAGGGTAGAGGATATGAAAAAAGAGGAAATGCAAAAAGATAATTTGGTGTTATTAAAGCAAGTTGGCATAGAGCTGGGGATATGCATTTGAGTTTAATATAAAACTGTGACAGGCTTTTTGTTTCATTTATTTTTTCCCTTATCACTGTAGCACCCAGAGGCAATGAAACAAGCACACACAGCATATCCTGCTAAACATTTATATTTTTTCCAAAGACCTGTAACTCTTCTCTACTGGTTACTGGTCCTAGTAATAATATAATGAATACTGTTTACTACCCCCAAAATAACCCCATTCTGCTAGTGCACAGCTCAAAACTGTTATGACTCATGTTATACCTAACAAACCTGATACAAACACTTGAGTCTTTCCATTATGTGACTGTACTTTCATGCTTTAGCACACAAGTGGTTGAAAAATTGGTCATTAATGTGCAACAGCCCTCTCAAATCCATACTCATAACAAAGCCGACCCCTGATGTACTCCATTAACCTGTACCAGCTTTTCCATTCCCTCAGACTTGTATGACAGGAGACTGTTTTCCTACATTCATCAGTATTATTTAAAATCATTAACAAGTAAAAAAAAAGTTTACAAAAATGATGTAGCAGTCCCCTGACTGCCGGTGAATTTGAGCTGGCTTTCCTTACGTTAAATCTACTTAACACAAGATCAACATGTCTCTGTACACTGTATATGCGTTAAGGGAAAAAAAATAAATGCTAACCATCACTTGTAAAGCCTAACTTTGACCTTGTGCAAATTTGCCCTGGAAAGATTTTTATACATGAGATTTTTTCATTAAGTTGATTTTGTTTTGACACATGGAAATAAAAATGTGACTGCACAACTGCTTAAGAGAAGCCCCAAGATGGCTCTTCTCTTCTCTCATCTTATTGACTCCTCTCTTGCTTAATGAGATGCCTCACTGCATGTGTCTAAGACTCTGCTGTGATTAGCTAATGAGTTAGCGTTACACATGCACTTGTAGTTAATGATTTGGTGTCATGCTGAAATGCTCAGAGGTTGCTGAGGAAAAACTTGTAAGTCATTTGTGTTTTTGGAAATTCAGTTTGTTTAGTAATTATTTGATGTTTTAAGACAGTGCATCAGGAAGCAAGAAAGTTTGTTTCAGATAAAAACAAAATAGATTCAGCATTTGGAATTATAAAGATTTCTGAATTTCCGTATTAGCAAATAAATTCTAAAAAGCATTGTATCAAAAGAAAAATTCTTAGGTCATACTGGTGTGTTACTATAATTGTAGTGCTTGTAACCAGTTTCTCAGAATAAAAAGAATACACATCTTATATATATAGGCAGGCATGACAGACAGAAATAACAAGGCTCTAGGTGTGGGGTTGTTTAACTCAGTGGTGTCTTTCTCAAAGCAGTGATTATGTGTGATAAGAGGGCTTTTTCTTTCTATCACACTGTAATCTCAGCTATGGTTTCAGCCGAGAGGAGGTCAAGCTCTTTGTGCTACAGGAGTCTCCAGTCACTGCTGGTTCAGTGACTCTTTGCCTGCAAAGTTACTTATGTCAGAAATACTCTCCATGCAGTCCAACATTACAACAGCACACAGAGTATAATATCAAATACTTTTCAGTTTGGAAGCAACCTTCACTTCACTTTAAAATAGATTAAATGCCACACAGACTGAAGGACACTTAGTTACATAATCAAAAATGATCCTGCTTACTTTAACATCATGATCTTGTGAGAAACTACACCAACTTAACCGAGTATCTTAATGTAAACATATATTTGTCAGAACAGGATTGGGGGTGAGGAGGTTCAACATAGGATGGGGCAATTCAGCAAAAAAAGGAATCCCTGTAATTTAGTCAATACTGGTCAATATCGGTATCCATCATTACACACAATTCAATAATGTTGCAAGTTTTGATAAGTATTAACTAAGGGGATTCTTAGTTAAATGTTACAATACGGTTTATTAACATAAAAGAGAATAAAATCATGTAATCTATAACTGTGCAAACATGACTTGGTTTTAAAATATTTTTTATAATATAATATATTGAATTGCATCTAAATGTAAGCATTTAACTCTGCAAACATACTTTAACTGTTAAAAACAATACATGTTCAATTGCCTCGGAACTTAGAGAAGTGGTATGGTTGCTGGGATGTTACCTTTTCAGGAGATGAAAAAGATTTGTTGTGTTTCCAGTCTCAGAACAATTTCCTCAGCTTTAAATAATGATGCAACAGCTTTTTTAAGTTTCAAAGCATCTATCAAAGTTCTTGAATGAAGCTGCAAAAGTCATCATATGTTATGACAAGCGCCCTTACACAAAAAAGTCAAAATATTTCACATTTGTTGAGGGCTAGTGGTAACAATAGACATGGATGATGTGTTTGTTTTCAGCTTTGTCTCTGACTAAACTTTGCACTCGCCAGAGTTAGGTTCTCTCTGTTATTCCCTCTTGGTACCTTCTTTTTCTCCTCTTCATCTCATAAGTACATTTCCCCTTCAGAGAGCAGTCAACAAATGAGACTAATTACAGTACAAGTTGGCACTCCCAGGCTTGCAGCTGTAGACAGGTTGAGATGAAAATAAATCTTTTTTTAATCCCAGAGTTGAAATCATAATTTTTGAGCTCCACCCTCTGTTAACCAGCTCTGGATCAGAGTAGAATTTCCTGTTTACAGAATTACTTGTTCCATCAAGACTCTTTCATAGGTGCAATCATCACCAACTCAACAACAGCGAAAGCCCTGTGATACACACGACAGACTAAGCAAATAAGTGTTGATTTTAAATTCAAATGTCAATGTAAACTCAGAATGGCTGTGTACCACAAACTGAGTGTGGTTCAAGAGGGGACAGCAAGGTACTTTGAGTGTGAGTGGTTGAAGATGTTTGTGTTCTGCAAATTTAACAGCTGTTTGATCAATTGATCTCTTTTGTTGCTCTTCTAAATAATAAACATTGTTGTCTGTGACTCAAGTAAAATATAGTGGAAATATTGGTGTAATTCCCTCTGCTGTGGGCTGTGCTCTGAGCTGCTAACAGGCAGCGACACCAGCATGACAGAAAGCTGTTGTTGCACTTATCTGCTGTGTGGTAGGCTGTTAGATCTATGCATCCATATTGAGTAAAAACATTCAAAGGTTGTTGCTATGAAAGTAAATTTAACATGTTTTGCTTTCATTATTGTAGAATTTTCCACCCCTAGTTCATCATGTAACTAAAATGGCTCAGAACCATAACTTTGCTCTGAATCTGTTATTTCATACCTAAGATGCAGGTTATACATTTCAGTCATATTTAAGGCAGCCCAGACACCTTGTGCTGCCTTCAAATGGAACTTCTGAGTTTATAACATGAGGTTCAAAAGAAACATGCCATTGTGGTTAACTTTTGGTTGCAAGGCAACTGACCAACATAAAAGGAAACCCAAACAACTCTCCTGGTTCTCTTTTCAAAGCCTTTGTAAAAGAGGACAAGACTAGTTTTTCTGCCCTTTGATCAACAGAAAAACTGTAAACGAACAAAGGAGTATACATGCAGCAATACAAGAACACAGGCAAAGGAAAAGGAACACAGACGAAAAGAGACTGTTTTCAGATTACTCTTCGTATATTGTCTGTAGATTTAGTCAAGAAAAAAAATATGCCAGTATTTCACAAACAATATCAGAAAAACTGATTAAACCCCAAATTTGAGCTTCTCATCCAGATCATTTTTAATCATATGCATAAATCTGTATTGCAAATGTATACCACTGGATAATAAACCACAAGAACACAAAGAAATTTTAAAAGAAATATTTTTTTTAGAAATGAAGATGTGATAGTGACATTGTATATATGTGATCATTTCTTTTTATGTTTGAAATAAGGATTCCCCTTATCTCTCCTTAATTTTGACTGTTTGGAAAATAATGAACTTAAAAAAGGCAACTCTCAAAATCTTAAGCAGCTTTGACCTGCACCTTGGATTTCTGTGCTTCCTTCTTGTAGCTCAAAAGCACATTCACATACACAAACACAGACACACACATACCCACACACTCACACACCCATGCACACACACACACACACACACACACACACACACACACACACACACACACACACACACCCTCGTACAGTAACA
>JAQMCX010000046.1:2921172-2933183 GCA_029814765.1 Acanthurus leucopareius
CACACACACACACACCCACCCACACACACACACACACACACACACACACACACACACACACACACACACACACACACCCTCGTACAGTAACTGAACAAGAACAACAGCTTATGGTGGAAGTAGGTTGGCTGAAGGAAGAACAGGGTTTAACTGCTTTGACTAAAATAAAACATGAGGACTTTGTGGTCCACAGTGCAGTTGGAAAGACAAATATTATTTTTTTTACGAGCCAGAGAAGTCCAGGGACAGGCTGTATAAAACGCCTTAATGATTGAATGGCTGAAGTATTAAACCCTGTAACTTTGACTGTAGGGTCTTGACCTGGATAAGGGGGGAGTAGAAAGACATGTCATTTCTGAGCAGTTTGATAGGGTTAAAAAAAAAATTCAGATGCATGCGTACACACACACACACACACACATGCATGCCTGGACAAATACACATGCACACACATGCACACGCACACACGGATGCCAACAAGCAAATGTAGTGACACACGCTGCCTTACACTTACCTTGGCAGAGGAGTAGCCTCCGTAAATCTTTGTGTTGGAGAGAATATTGCAGTTTAATAATCAGTTCTGAATGAAGACTCTCAAATCCCTTTAAACTCAGCAAACTTTTTTCCAGCCAAAAAAAAGGTTGGTTTATTTTCGTTTTAACTTTATAAAGACCATTTAACCTTTTCCAGTGTAGTCTTTGTATCTGGCCTTATACAGAAATTCAAACATTTTATTATTTTACCAATCTTGCATTTCGACATTCTGCATTTCCTTGACAGATGTTTAAAAAAAATATATTTAGCAAAGGCTAGATAAAAAAAATTTTGCATTGCAATAATTAGATTTCTATAATGATTTTTGAAAGTATATTATCTTTCTGTTAGAGCTTTGAAGCATAGCCACTATGGGGCACAACCAGGTTCTCTGATCCCATTACAGTCAATTCCCAGATTTCCTCCAGCACTCAAACACTTTGAACTCAGTATGCAAATGTTGACACACCAGACCGATAGGTCTCCTTCATAAGGCTCATTATCCTTCTGCTACCCTGTAGGATGATCACCATCATTACTCTGATGGAGCCGACACATCCATTCACGGTGCTGATCAGCATTTCAGGGAAAGCTAAGATTCCAAACGGGCTTTTCTCATGCGTCCCCTGGGGCTTGCTGGAGGGATGGATGGATGGAGGGATGGGTGTTAGAAAGGTAGGAGGTAGATGAGCCTTTAGGCATGTCAGATATGCCAGGACTGTGAAATGTAAGCGCATACACAAATAAAGGCATGAACAGGGTATGCATGAGAACAGTCTCTTGACAGTCTTCGTCTCTCTTTCTGTCTCTGTCTCTCTTTCTCTGTTACACTCACATACACACACACAGACACACACACACACACACACACACGCACACACACACATACACACACACACACACACACACACACACAAACACACACAAATAAATGCAGGCTTGGACTTCTGCACCTATCATAACCACGACACGAGAAAGACCCACAGGTGGTCATGGCAGACACACATTGATGCAGCATTACTACAGATGCAAATGTCCCTCTGAGTTTATTCCAAACTGTCTCAATAAAACAGATGAAGACATTTTCTGCCACATGTGTCTGACATTTGAATGAAAGACTGAATGGTCTCTGCTGCACATGTGCCCCACTTCAGTGTGTGTAGCTTGTGTCCCTCTATTCACGTCCACATTCGTGTTGGTGTGTGCTGGTGTGTGTGTATGCCCCTCTCCCTTTCCAGCTGCAGCTCTCATGCTGGGGGCTCCTCCTGGTAGCCATTATGGATGTGTTAGTGTGTGTGTGTGTGTGTGTGCGTGTGTGTGTGTGTGTATGTGTGTGTGTGTCTGGGTGGTCTAGTCCCATCTCCCTCCTTCTAATAGTTTTATACTGTTCTGCCCTGGCAGTGCCCGAGGGCAGGAGAGGGTTGGGGTGAGTTGTGGAGGGTGGGGTAAGGCAGGGTGGCTAGTGTTGCAGAGGGTGTGAGCGGCCCCATTGACAAGAGCAGACAACAGACCTAATAAAGCTTCACAGGGTCTAGGCCCATCGCTCTTAGCACTTCCTCCCCGCTGCCCTCTCTGCTCCCTTCTGCCCCCACGGTCCCCCCCCCCGGCACATGTGCTCCGGCCCTAATGGGACCCAGCTGGACTCCCACCTTCCCTCTCTTACGGATCCAAGCTCCGACTCTCCTCTCTCTGTTCTATTCTTTTTCTTTCAATGTTCAGTCCCAGATGGCACTCCTTCGGGCATGATTTTTCGTGCTGGGGGATGTGTTTAGTATCCTTCTTCTCTTGTTTTCCTCTTCCTTGCCTTCCTTGGCCTTTTCACATTGTCTTTGTCTCTTGTCATAATGTATGGTGGCCGTGTGATGTGGCTTAAGTCAGGGTTCGGCTCCCCAAGGAGAAGCAGTATGATTAAACAGATAGGAAAGAGGAAGAGAGATGAAGCTGTCTTGTCATTCCGCAGACCCTCTGATGCTTGGGATCCTGAAATTCTCCCCAGTGCTACCACAGCCAGTTGTTCACACGTCAGGCTCCCCACGCCTGCCCTAATCAGTGCCCCTCTGCGGTGAGGTAGCGTGGGGAAACATTTGTTCCCCAGACCTACTCTGCCTCATCTCACTGGAGTCGCAGCCTCAGCATGTAAACAGGGCGGTGCCAATTGCCTGTCCCTGAGTTTTTA
Source organism: Acanthurus leucopareius (assembly GCA_029814765.1). NCBI lineage: Eukaryota > Metazoa > Chordata > Actinopteri > Acanthuriformes > Acanthuridae > Acanthurus > Acanthurus leucopareius. Next base: position 2,923,883 of record JAQMCX010000046.1, read on the forward strand.
TGGTACCAAGACAGAGCAAACAAACAAACTGGAAGTTTTACGCAACAGCCTGCAAAACATTCTCACAGTGCTATGGGGGACAAGTGTTGCCAAGTCCCCTTAGCTATAATTCAAGCACGTACACATGGAAGCACGCTGACATGAAAGCAAATGTGCATGAATTCACACACACACACACACATGCCACAGCCTGTGTTCTTTGCAGAACATGTGACATGACTGCCAGAAGTTAATGATAGAAGTCTCTTGCCATGCATCACTTAATTATTGTGGTAGTATCAAAGTGCTCATGGCAGCCTTCTTTGGTTTTTAAAAATTGTTTTTGACTGTAAATATTTAAAGCTTCAGAAGGAGCAAAACCATGACAACTGGGTCGTGATATTTTTGTGGTGGGTGACCAGTACATTTTAAAACACTTCCTCTTTACAGCAGTGCGTGCAGAAAGAGCGGAACTTCTATCATAGTTGCACTGGAGACGCACGTTAAATAGTGCACAGTTTACCATAACATCTTATCATTTACAGACCATAACTAGATGTTCACACTGATGAATGGTTGAACTCCTGCTGTGTGGTCCGTCTCTGGTCCCTTGCAGTTGGTGTCGTAGTGGTTCCCCTGCATGTCAGAGATGAGAGGGAGCTGGGTGCGGCAATGCTGGGTTTGTGCTCTTGAATTCATTATCTCTGACCAAATCTGTCCCTGTGATCAGAGTGGGAGTCTGGATGGTGGCTGAGCAAGACAGGGAAGTTGTTCTTCCTGTTCATCTTTTAAAACTAAAATCTGTGGTGCTCTAACGCACACGCACACACACTATCTTAGTTGGTGTCACATGGCATTTATGTGCTGAAGAGCCCCTCATCCCCATTTGAACTTTCCTCCTACACTTGCACCACCTGATTTCTGCATAGGAACAGGTGGTGCAAGATGCAGAGGTGCACCATGCTGATTAAAAAGGTGAAAAAGCAGTCAAAGCAAATGTCATTTCAAAGTTCCAATGAAGTAAAAAGCATTTTATAAAAATCAAAATATATAAAAAATATATCTTGCGCTACGTGTCACTTACATGCCAATATTTAATTCAGTAATGACAAAGTAGTAACTTGCTGCAGTAAACCTTAATCAATAATACCCTCTTAAACTGCCTGTTTTCATAAGAAACAAGTCAATATTCTGAAGCAAAGAACACTCACCTCTTTTTGGTGGGATTTCATGCATCAGAGTTGGTTTAAATTGTGTGAGTCGGTCTTGTTTGTCACAGTTTATTGCTTCTTGTCTTTGATAACATATCTGTGTGATAGTGTAGAAATATCACAGCATACTTCACTTTCATATCACAAAGGCAATCATTTAGTCAATAAATCAGAAATTCTTGTTACAAGACAATTCAATTCAATTCAAGACATTCAGTAGACTGTCCAGGTGTCCAGAGACTGACCTCGCACTAAAGTTCCACATTTATTAGCCTCTTCAAAATCCTAATTTTGTAAATAGTTTTTAAATTTGTAAATCAACTCTGAATCATAGAAGATCAAAAATGAGATTCTTTTGAGGATCATTCTTTTCATTCACTGTCAATTCTGATGATTTCAGTTGTGTTTTATTTTTAACAAATTCTGAGGAAGGACCAACACCAACAAAATGTTAGCCTATCTCTAAATATCTCCTTACTTCTTTACCCTGTCTGGGACTCATACTTTCTATACTGAAAACATGGATCTTTAGAACAGGTCACAAATTAATACATTAAAAAAACAAAACAAAACTAAGTTGTTTTCTAAAACAATTGGCTACACTAGATTACACAGTTGTTGTTTAAACAGTGGTGATTTTTGTATCTCTTTGGGACTATTTCCAGCTCCAGATATGGCTTGCCAGTTAGTATTCAGGGCAGAAAGACAGTGTATTTGAGAGTGACAGAAAACAAGCTATAGAACGCTGCAACTACATTGTTTTTCATAGTAATGAAGAGGTTACCTTCTGCAAAGAAATGGCTATATTTTTTTTAACAAAAATCATCGCCTGTGGCACAATGGAAACCCACACAGTACTTGTTTGTAGAAAATAATTTCTTTTCATTGGATTTGTTAACAGAAAAAAAAAGAATATCACCTGATACATCCTTTTTTGTTCCAAGGATGCACACAGCGTGCTTGGTCAGATACAATGAACATAAACACACTATAACTGGGTTTGATTATAAGTGAAGTTTCATATGTATCTGTATGCACAGAGGAAAACGTGAGTTTACTTCTGGAGTTAGTTTCGTTTAAGGATCATCCCTCCACAATGCCCCCTCTAGTCACTCTGCACAGGCCTTCTCTGAGGTGGCTTTCCAGGGGGATTGAAACCATGACTCTCACAGGCCCTACATTTCAATATGTCCACATAACCTGGAACAGAGGAGGCCCCAGAGTGTTTATGTGCGGCAGACGCCCAGGCTAAACAGGAAGGGACAGGAGACCGTCACTGGGGACTCAGAATGCAGACCCACATCAGCAGGCTCTTTCAGTGTGGATCAAGTTTGCCATTGCTCCTTTGAATAAATATCACAAACATTACTGTGGGCCAGAGCGCTGTGGGTGGGATATGTGCACCTCAGTATGTTGCTTTCAATGAATATGTGTTCACACCTGCAGCATATCTACGTTTTATTCTGCATGCGTGCTGAAGTGTTGATGTGTGCCTGGTGCAGGATTGTAGAAATGGCTGTGTCAACCCAATGAGAAAGCAGATTCTACATTGTCTGTGCAGGGCTTTTTGTGGGCTGTTCAGACAGAAAAATAAATATTGGGAGAAGAGAGGAAAGCCAGTCTGTTTGAAGTCATGGAGCTACAAAATGGAGCTGAGAGACAGATGAACCATCCTGTTTCGGAAACCTGAACGCACCCTTGATAAAGACCAGTAATATGTTTGTGTGTGGCAGCAATAACACACTTCCAAGACTTGGCTCGGTCTGTTCACATAAGCCTGTGTAACTCTACACACCTCTCTGATGATGTCAGATTAGCATTAAGCATGAGTTCGGGCCTGTGTTTATATGTGCTAACATGCGTGTGTGTGTGTGTGTATTCACTGTGTCCAACAAGATGTCTGGTATTGTTTTTTAGGCAGTAAGAGAAATGTAAACAGTGGAAGGTAGTGGCCAAGGGAGAGTTGAACAGCAGAGGTGCGTGGGTATCTATGTATGCATGTGTGTGTGTGTGGTGGAGGGAGGATGACATCAGCGGCTGGACAGAGAGCAGGCAAAGGGGCTCTGGTCAGTGTGAAAGTCGAAGTCTGTCACACAGACGTCTGACTGCATGGCATGCTCACAACAGAGCACTCAGCCACTGGCAGAGTCTTGAGGGCTAGCTGACGGTGGTCTGCCAAAACCTGTCAGCTCCGTGGCAGCTTAAATGTTTCGGCTCAGCAGTCTGGAAAGAGAAAAGTAACATTCACAGCAAATGTTGGCATTGGATTTCTACATGAAAAGGTTTCCATCTCAGCTTCATGGCCTCTCTGAAAGTAAATGGTGTGTACTTTTCTATGGTAAATTGAACATTTTAAGGTTAATTAGAACGTATTTGATTAGAGTTTTCTCTTTTAAGTAGATTTTAAAGTAGTTCAATTTCATTGTAAACAGACCCACTCCCTGAAGGAAACCAAAGAAAAACAGGAATATAGTTGAGTGGTAAATCCCTGTAATCTGCAGTGTAGTTTTGTGTCCTGAGCAGCAGCATGCACATGACTTTGTGTCAGGCTAGTTTGGATGCTGCCAATTCCTGCAATGAGACATACAGAAATGCCCACCTGTTTCCCGTCCTTCAATTTTCATATTCATAAATACCAGATGTTACTGGGATGAGTGCTCAATTTGTACGCGTATCAGTGTTTGTGGAATAAAAATTCTGCCTTCTCTACAGCCTTTCATTTAAATCACAGTCTAGCCTCTGCACTAGCTGCCTGCTTATGTAGCATTTGCAGCATCAGCAGGGTGGCCGAGTAATTAGTAGGTAATGTCAAGGAGGAAGCACCCATAACTGTGCAGGAGGTGTTGCTCTGAAGCTAAAGCAGTATTGTGAACTCCATGGGTGAGGGCAAGTGTAAAGAATATTCCCAACAGGGATCAATGAAGTATCACTTTTACAGCAGTGTTTCATTAAGTATTTTGGTTGGGACCGCTAGTAAGGAACGGGGCCCAAAAACAGACAGAGAAATGATGAAATTTCCCTCAGGCCAAAGCACATTGATGCTTTCTCCCTCCATGAGAGGAGGTGGTCCTTGCTTTTTCTGTAGTTTGCCTTTGATCCCCGTCCCTCTTCTTTTCCTATGATTCATCTTACTGGCACGGACAAAGACTGCCCTTCCAACAAATGCAGCCGCTGCCTTTCAGGGCCAAGCGTCAGGCTGTTGAGCAAAGGAGACAACAGGAGAAGAGCATGGAAGCAGGGAGGACAGAGAGGACAGGGGAGGAGAGGAGGGCATGCAGTTTCACCCACTCTGGAGGTCCTCGGCAGCCCCCAGCTTCCACTACCCTACCTCCACAAGACCTTATTCAGAGACTCACCTAATGAACACTCCTGCCCTCATTCAGCCCCACAATGGAGCCCTCCACTGCCATTGAGCCTGCTCACAATGGAGAACATCGCTCCAATTAAACCCCAGAGACAATGAGCTGGGGTAGGTGAAGGGGTAGAGGTGTGTGTGTGTGATGTGTGTGCGTACGAGGGGTCGAGCTGGGGGGTCAGCAGGGTAATGAACAGACCCAACCTAGCGGATCTCTTCGGAGGTCCACTGAAGTGCTGTTGCCTCTGATGTGCTATTTGGATCAGTAAGAAGCAATTAGGTGCCCATTCCCAGCACATCCCAAACCCTTGTCCTCCATCCAGGCACATCTAGTGTGTGTGTGTGTGTGTGTGTGTGTGTGTGTGTGTGTGTGTGTGTGTGTGTGTGTGTGTGTGTGTTTGCGTGCATGTGTGTGTGTTTGTGTGTGTGTGTGTGTAAGTGAGTGTGTGTTTGAAGGACAAATAGGAGAAAAAGGGGAAAGGAAACAACAGAGTACAGCCATGAGCCTATGTCAAGCCTCCAAACCAGACAAGAAATCATAATTAGAAAGATGATTAGACTTCACTCAGTTTGATGATAATAACTATCCAAAAGCTTTGTGGCTTTTGCTTTTGTCATCTAAATCTACAAAAAAAATTAAACAGTTATGTATATGCTAGCATCCCATTACTTAAGTTTTTGTTCACTGCTGTGACCTTCTTTTAAGTTTATTTTTACCACAGTTGGACAATAATGTAGATAGTATAAAGTAAAATGAAATAAAGCAACAGCGAAGGAACATAAAGAGAGGGAACTGGTCAACAAAGGAAGTGGAAGAGAAAGGGGAAGAAGATAATGGAAACATTTTTAGAAAACAAATATAAAGCCACAAACCCCCCCAAAGCAAAGGCCAAATCACACACATAAGAATATATTAATGTGTCTATAAGCAAAAAGGTCCACAGGCTTCCATAATGTTGTATGACTGATTATTGACATTGATGCTCAAAATACGGAGTCTGCAGAGACGTGACATTTGATGGAGGCAGGACAGCCAACAAAGACCAGAACAAAGGCAGGATCTGGGCCATGATAATGCTGCTCAGTGCTGATCCCACTCATGAATATGGCAGCTGTGGTGGTGACACTGGTGACGGTATTAGTGGGTGTGTGTGATGCATGCAAATACTGTATGTTACTACTGCATGTTTGCTTGTGTGCTCTCATCATTTGACCCAGAAATTATGCATGTCCCCACACGTTTGGTTTCTCTCTGACATGTGCATGTATTACCATATAAAGCCCAGTGGTGTTAAGGCATTTATGTCTCTATCTGCCTGTGGCTGGCTCCCATGGGAGCTGAAAAAGTCAATCAACCAGTCTGTCAGGGGGGCAGGACACACACTCTGCCCAGGGATCAATGCCCTTCACCCCTGGGACTCTTGCTTAGTCAGTTTGGGCATCCAGAGCCCTGCAAAGCTCTTTAAATCCCTCGTGCTGGTCTGACAGCTGACTGCAGGGGACACTTCGTTTAGCCTGTATGCCCTAGTGTGCAGGTGTTCTTTTGCATCTTTCAAGAAATTTGATGAAGCAAGAAAGCCTTTCAAGGCAGCAGGACTGCTGAGATTTCATGTCTGAAATCTTGCAGATCCATCTTAAAAAGTTCCAACCTAATTTGTTTGTGTCCGGTCAGAAAATGACTGGACCAATCAGTGTCTTTTGTGAAGAAAGAGGTGGTAGCTATGGACATCGTTTAGTTTTGATGAAGGTGGAGGCGGCTGCAAGCTTATAAGCAATCGCGGCCGCTGAAGGGGTTAGCTTGGAGCTTGCAGCAGTTTTCAGTTTTTTCAAAACTGGGCAACATTAACTCATTAAAAGAGGATAAAAGAACAGCACTGAAGGCTCTTCTGGATGGAAAAGATGTTTTAGTTCTTATTCTGACTTGCTTCAGCGAGAGTAATGAATGCGTCAGGTTAGTGCAGTGTCACAGGGTCACTAAATATGTCAGGTGTGTAACTAAACTTTTTAGCATGTGTTTAAGTGTATTTATAACAGTGTCTTGGGTGTATGTGTCTTTTTAGATTGTGTTTTTGCTCTTTCTAATGTCCATTAAAACTTAAGATTATCTGACAGTTTTACACCATAAATTGGATTTCTCAACAGGATTTTGGCTGACCTTATGAAAAAGGCCTTTACAAAAGAGATGTGCTTCAAATGGTTTAACATTTTTGTTGTTGCTTATTTTCTCATAGAAAAATATGGCTTTGTGCAGGATATTTGTATGGAAATCTCTTCTCTTAGCCTGAAGACCAATCTTTCTGTATACCAAGCCTCCCTTCAAGCTGTTCAGGAGCAAAGGCCTCCATTCTCTACCCGAGCAGTTTTTGTAGGAGCTAGCCTAGCTTTGTTCAGGTTCTCATCTGCCCCCAATTTACTCTCCCAGTGACCTCCCAACCCTGACCTGTCAGTGCAGCGTTCCTTTCTTTATTACTGAAAGCCGTATTGTTTTCAAATGAAAAAGGACATAAATACTCGCTGATATTCTAGAGTCTCACTCGAGTGTAACTGAGAGTTGTAGTAAATCAAAGGCCAGGAGAGAGGAGTACCACCACTGTGTTCATTTGCTCGTGTTAAGTCTGTGTGTGTGAGAGAACTCTTTCTTTGTGTATGCAAGTGTGTTTTTATTTGATTGACTGAGTGACTGTGCATGTCTCCGCTGAGTGGTGGAGGGTGTTCTCTCCTTCTCTTTTTGTCCTCTTAATCTCCGTCGTCTTCCTCGCTAATGTTGCCACAGACCTCCTTCTCTCTTCCTCTCTGGTTCCTGTGGCCTCCCAAGGCTTCCTCTAGCCGTCAAGATGTAGGACTGCTGAGGGACTTGGATGATGTTGGTGGGGGTGGAGGTTTGCAGGAGAAGGGTGGGTATCATGTTCTCTCTCTCTCCCCTGCTACAGATTTATGGGGGCTCAGTCCTTCTCTAAATATTTGCCTTTCCCCCTGTACTGTGGGAGATTGATGGCCTTTGATGTGTGTGTGTCGGGGGGTGATGGAGGTGCAGAGGCTCAGGGTGTTGGGATGGAGGACAGGAGGAGTGTATGGATTGGTAAAGACCCCCTTTAGGGCCACTGAGGGGCCCATTGGTACCGGTGAACAATATATGATCGCTACATGTTAGGGTTAGTCTCTGCTTGCATTTGCTGAAAGAAACCTAATTTCTTTCAGTTTACTCCCCTGTATCGGGTCGATATGGTTTCTACATCTTAACAGTCAGAAACAATCATGAAACCAATGACCCAATGATTTTAACATAAATGTTTTGAAGTAGTGAAACAAGGTCTGCCAATTACCTGTTCCGTGGAGGATTATGCTTGAAAAACCTGAGTGGAGCTGCTAATAATAATCCTATCCAGAGTCAATCACAAGTTACAAAAACATCTGTTATATAGCTAACTCTCAATCTCACCAAATCTCCTCTGTAAATAATTGGTTTCAGATTCCCAAATCTATTTCCAGATCCAACAAAAGTTGCATCATCTGGAGTTAAATTTGTCGACGTCTGTTTTCTTTTTGAATACAACCCTGGCTTTCACTCCCTCAAAGCTAATTGCATGCTCCCCACAGCAAAGGCCAGCATATCCTCAGACAATGATGTTTATGTATATGTAATTGTCGTGACTGCGCAGCATAGCAGCCCTATTCTCTCTCTGACTTGTTGTCTAATCAATTCAAATAAATCTTATATAGACATGCAGCCAAAGTAGTAACTGCTCTGTGAAAGCAAATAATTGCTTTGCTTATTAGAGCCGAAAGGAACATAAACAAGTAATTTTAGCTATCATGGTGGTGGTGACACAAGCTTTCTTTCTCTCTCTTAGTTGCTGCCCCTCTGCTGCACATTTCCTCCACACACACACAGACACACACACCCCACCCACTCTAACCTGAACATCTCCTTTTCTACTTTCCCCAGTTAACAGCTCAGTGTCAGGGGGTAAGTACTGGGGCCGTACCTCTACACCCCACTGAGTGAGAGAGCTTCCACCTTAATCCCTCACACACAGACACACTCCTGCACACATACACACACACACTCACACTCACACACAGAGATGCCCACACATGCATTTATGCTTAGGTTTTTGTACAAACACATGCTTGTAGGCATGTCTGTAGACCTGCAATAATAAACACATTCAGATAAACACAGAAAACACAAAATTTTCATACCCCCCCCCCCCGCACACACACACAGTTCTGGTTCCTATTTACCTCCCTCCTCCCCAGGCAGCCATTGCTCCACAGCAGCTTTCTGCTAGTGACACGAAAGGGAAAGGGGAGGAACAGAGAGGTCATTCGAATGACTAATGGTAGAATTCACAGGAAACTCCAGGAACATTCTTCCTCAAATTATGCTATTAGCTGCAAGGGGAACGAAGAGAGGGAGACAGTGGGGGAGAGAAATGGAGGGAAAGAAAAAAACAGTGAAGATAGTGTGTGTGTGTGTGTGTGTGTGTGTGTGTGAGTGTGTGTGTGTGTGTGGGTGAATGGGGGTCGGTGGGTGGGAGTCTTAAAACAACAGAAACAGAAAGAGAAAGGAACTTGTAGCCGTTTGGCCTCCTGTTCTTTAGCGGAATGTGGTGCAGTGGCATTTACACGTTCGCAGTGATTTATCAGCGCTGGCGTGGGGGGGGGGGGGGGGGGCGCGGGGGGGGGGGGGGGGGGGGGGGGGGGGGGGGGGGGGGGGGGCGGGGGGGGGGGGGGGGGGGGGGGGGGGGGGGGG
>JAQMCX010000046.1:2933283-2958703 GCA_029814765.1 Acanthurus leucopareius
GTACTTTTTTGCGTTTTGGCATCTTTTTTTTTTGGGTATTTGGTGGTGTGGGATTTAAACGTTTGCATTTTTTTTTCATGGGTGGGGTGCCCCCCCCCCCCCCCCGTCTCTGTCAATACAGGCCTCTTAGAGTCAGGAAAAAGGCCCTAAGCCCAAGGAGACAGTGCGCCTGGACTATTTTCCCTCTCCCCCTGCACCTGTTCCCTCAGCAAGGGGAAATGAGAGCCTGTAATTATGTGTGAAAGGGGCTCATCCGGATAGCCGGTGTGATAGTGTCAATCCGCTAATGTTTTGAATAGAGGGTGGGATCCTATGAGCGGGGAGCTCTTTGAGGATTTGTTTCAGTATTGTGTCACACGACAGGCATTTACATGTGTTTGGTGCACAGGGTACTGTTTGTGTGTGTGTGCATGTTTTTGTGTGTGCATTAATGTCAGTTTTGTTTATCTTGGCTGCCTTTTTTGCCTGTGCATGACTTTTTCATAAGATAAGAGCCAATAACCCACCTGATTATCACCTGGACCTCTGTCTTTGTAGTAGCAAACTATTGCTGCTCTGACAGTTAAGAGGTGTGACAGAGATGACATTTTACAATGTGATTTTATTATTTTATACATGTGCCGTGCCTGGTATGATCCAAGTAAGATTAGTCTTGCGTTAATAATTTCCTAGGTAAAATTATCTCCTGGTTTGTAAATTAAAAAAAATGACAACCAAAATACAAACAAAACTGGTGTGATAAAATCCAAGGAAATGTGATGTTTTGATGTTTGTCTTTGTTCTATTAACTTGCATTTCCAATGCAAACATATAGTGATGTTAAATGATAATAGTCCCTTACAAGACCAATGGACTTTAATTCCAAAATCTTCCTTTGTAGACACAAATTCTGCACACATCATGCAACATTATTGTTATGGGACATAATGTAATACAAGGGATGATTCATCTAAAGATGTGCATACATTTGCATTAGTTTATAGTGCAAAAGTCAAGATGACAATGTTGGAAAATGTTTCAGGTTTTGTAACACCTAAGTAATCTTTTCCTGTTCTCTTTTGGTTTTGACCTGAGATGATGACAGGAACCACGGACATTGTGGCTATGTAGTTTTTGTCTTAACCATCACATTTCCAGAGCACCCTGTAATTTCAAACACTTGATCCATATTGTAGGCTTTACATCATGTATTGGAAAAACATTTATCACTTAATAAATTCCCCAATGACAATACTGGATTATTTCTGTAGAAACAAATGGTTTACTGCTTCCAGCATTGCTTGATAATTTAATAACTGTTAAAAGAGAGGGATTTTTTTCTGTTGCAATGTTGGTTATACTTTTGGGTCAGGTTTCCTAGACTGAGCATGACTTAAGTTGAAAATGGCTGCAGTGGGAATCAGTTGTTAAATATCAGTTTCTGTCCTCCAGGTAGCAGCCTCTATATTCAGTGGTCAGAGCAAGGCTGTGCTAACTATAGAAGCTCTGTTGTCTTTGCCTGGGAAAATAAAAGGCAGGAGAAGGCACACTGGAGAAGAGAGAAGAACTTAAGTGTATATGACGCCTGCTGTGGCAGCCATAGATTTGGAAAGGACTGTATTCTCGCACTCATCCATGAGAGAGACAAGCAGACAGAAAAGCTTTATTTAATTTTTTCCATAAAACTTGCTTATATATGTATGTGTATGAGTGTGAGTCTCTCTACAGCAGTCAGTGTATACAGGAAACCACAGAAAGCTAACATTTATCTCCATAAAATGAGAGAAAGGTTTTGCTCCACCTGCCTGATGTGGAGAAAAAAAAAACAAAGCACAGCGGTCAGACAAAATAACCAACGATTTCTCCAGCCACCACTAACTTTATAAACCATCTGACCTTGTGTGTGAGTGTGTGTTGGTTGTGTGTGTATGTGATTGTGGAGCAACACTGTGTGAGTCATAGCAAGACTGCAGGTGATTGGTCAGGAAGTGGTCATGTTATTATCTCTAATTGAGGGGTAATTGTAGAGCTGAGTGTATCATACTGTACGTGTGTGTGAATGTGTATGTGTATCTTTCTATGTGTCTGTGTTTGTTTTTAGGTGTATGCAGAGTGGAAAATTACATCTAGAGTTTAGGCTTGCTGTGATTAAAAACAAAACAGAGTAAACATTAGGCTTTAGTGCGCCGCAGTGAGAATGGCTGGATTTTCTGCATCCTGTGTGTAGTTTGCTGCTATTGTCAGTCTGCAAATTGCAATAAAAAAAAGCTCTCACACAGGCAGGCAGCTTGTCTAAAGTTGTCAGTTATAAAAGATCTTACAGCAGATTACTATTAAATCATTATTATAGTTTTTTGTAGTTGCTTTCTATAATTTTCAGTTGTAAAAATGAATCATTAGAGTCACTAGTTAAGAAACAAATAACTAATGAAAAAAGGATGTAGTTATGTTGTTATTTGCCGTGTTGCTTTGTTTGCTAAGTACAGTTAGCATCTTTAATTCGTTTGTGTAGCTTGTTAGCTTATAAATGGCAGTGAGTGACACAGCATTAGCGGTTGTGCTGACGCAAACTCTTTATTTCCTGACATTTCAGCTCTACAAAGGAGGATTTGGTTTCTTTGTCTGGGATTGGCTTTTGAATTTGTGATTTGTGATTTGTGACAAACCAAAGCTTTGCCCAGGTTATGTTTGAAACTCAGATTTTTTGAAAGTGTACCAACAACTCTCTCTCTAGAAGAGAAATGTGAAAACACCTCTTTAGTGGCAAACTGCACAATTAAAAGTCAGGCTATTCAAGGTCCAACATTTTAAAGTAAATGAACACAAGAAAAAAATTTAGGGTAAAAACATGTTTTTAAGTACGATATGCTATTATTTGGTTTTTATGTTTTTAATTTGCTTTGTTTTTTTTTGTAAATTGGTTAAAAAATCTTTTAAAGGTCACAGACCACATATTATGATGGCATTCTGTTCCACCCCTTACAGTCATCTCTCTTAACAGCAAATAAGAGCAGTAACAGCAGCTTCAGGGGTTTGTCTGTGTCCTTCTCGCACAGTGTTGGTCACCTTTTTTATGACAGAGGCAAACACATAGTCATTGTACAGATGTAACTTGAAAGAAAACAGACTTGAGAAATTAAATTTCATTTGGATTAGGTTAAGTGCATTAGGAATGTGTGAATCTTTGGCTGTTACCTTTAGACAGTTTCATTGATGAAAACAGGAGCATGTCTGCTTCATCAAATGCCATTGAAAGGCCTTGGATGTAGACACACTTCAGGGTTCATGGCCTCGATTTTTGGTTGAAAGTTTTTGGCTAGTAGATGGCTTTACTTTTTATATGGTCATGGCTTTGACTGAAATTAAGGACACACTTCATCTATAAGGGTAGTTAAGGCTTTTGTTACAGGAATTTTGTAGTTAAAGTTAAGGCAGCTGAGGAAAAGCAAAAGTATCTGTACAATACATTCAGTATACAAAAATAACCACAAGACCTCAGGAGTTATAGTTGACATGAGGAGTTATTGCTTTGGTCACAATGTCAACAGCACTTGAAACGTGTTGGAGAAAAGACAAGCAGCCAAAACTGACCAATCATAGTTCTTGTGATCTCCACATAGTGTCTTTGTGGCTCTATCCCGGCTTGTGGTTGTTTGCTGTTGAGGTTTTTTGAGCCAGAGTAAGTCTTTTCCCATGTCACATTACTCTTAGAGTGCAAGAACAATATTTCAAAAACAGGCAATTTGGTTGTATATCTACATATTTTTTATGTGTGTTTCACAGTCATGGTCACTGAAGTTAAGTAAGTTCCTTCTCTGTGCTGCAGCTGGCTCCCTTTTTTTCTTCCCTCAGCTCAAAGAAGAGAAAGAGTTGTCTTCCCTGCCTGAAGCCCAATCTCAATCGTCCCATCTACTGGTTTGAACCCACCAACCCTCCCCTCTCCAGATAGCTGTCTGTTCTCACCTACTCTGAGCAGGGATCTAATTGAGGGCAATCATTCAGATAAAAAGCCCCCTACAATAATGCTGCTGTGCTTTCGTGTACATGGGTGTTTGTGTACATTTATGTGTGTGTGTGAGTGGGAGGAGGGTTGGGGGTCCTCTTTTGCTTCTATCACCATCCCCACCACCTCTTTTCCTCTCTCACTCTCTCTACCACCATTAAAATGCCATGCCGCTCTCTCGACCCGTCTACCCTGCTATTCCCCCCAACACGCCTTTTGTATAGCACAGAGAAGAGGTACTGAGGCCGAGAGAGAGTGACAGAGGGGGCAGAGAGAGTGAGAGAGAGCCAGCTCCTGTTGTTGCCTGGTTGTCTCAGACCTCTGGGAGCGCCTCCTTAACATCAGAAGGGCCGGGGTGCTTCCAAAAGCGCTCCACTTTTCACTCATCTCTGCTGTCCTCTTAGCTCCCCAGCCACCCTGACCCCACCTGATTCTGACCCATATCACTGACTTGTGTGTTTTTTTTTTAAATTGCCTATATTAGAGTAATATAGTCATTTGGTGCCTTTTCTGATTTTCTAATTTTGTTCCTACTCTGTATCTTTGTATCATGTACATTTACTTTAGTTTGTAATTCTTCAAAAATGGTTTTCTCACAGTATGATTTTCAATTTAGTTTAAAGTCTCTCAATTGTTTTCAAAGTTATAATCCCTAAAAAATTGTAATATATCAAACTCTGTAAATCAAACTGTTAGTAATAGACACCCACAGCATAGAGGTCTACTACAATGACAGTGTGTACCCATAAAATATGCGCAGTGATTGCAAAGCCCTCCATGTTAAGAGCACCCCACCATCCCCTCTCTCTGTCTCGTTCCCTCTGTCTCTATCTCTATTCACCCAGTAAGAGCCAGTGATGGTGTCATTGTGGTGCGACTGGTGGTGTGACCCCACTGAGCAGAGGGACACGGTGGTGGTGGTGGAGGTGAGGGGGAGGTCTGGAGAGGAAAGCGGAGGGGGAGCTCAGAGGGTAATAGGGTGGGACAGGCTGTTGTCGAGTGATCCAACCCCGCTTGGCACCACTCTGCTCCCCATAGTGTCCGTATCCCTCTCAGGGTTCCTCTCAATTCACTTTCAGTTTTATTTAGGAAGTTTTATCAGCATTAGATCATTTTAGAATTTCTCCCATGTGTTCTGCTGTGTTTCAAGGTTTCTTCATTGCTTCAAAACACTGATGTATTAAAATCTGACTGCTGAGCAATAGAGCACAGCTTTTATACAATAATCATGATGACCTGTTATTAAAAATGCAAAGAACAATCAGAATTTAGATCAAGCTTTCACTTATTACTATTATTGAATTTTTTTAGATAACTCACATTCAGTTTAGAGCAATATTTATTCACTTTACCTACAAAACAGAAATCACCTCTAATTTTGGTAACATTTTTACTTTGGATTTAAATTGCCTTCATAAGCAGAGGGATTCACAGGAAGTGATACAGTATGTAATCCAGCAATTCTATTTTAAATAGCAGTCAAATACTGTTCACCATCCCACAGCCCCACCGGAGGTGTGTGAAGTGAACTAAGTTAAGTCAGTCCTGATTGAAATTAGTTATCAGTTTTATCAAATCCCATGTTTATAGAAAGTTTTTACCAAAGGCAGGGAGCATGAAAACTGCTTCACCTTGCTCAGTTTGGTTCCTGATAATAGGAAGTATGCCTGTTCCAGATGACCTCAGGGCCTGAATGCCTCAGAAGGTACAGTTAAATCAAAGATGTTTTTGGGCACCATACCATTACTTCCTTTATACACAAAAAAGGAATTTAACTGTATCCTTTGAAATGTTAAGGATGATGTCTACTTCCTTCTCTTCCAATCATAGTAACTTCCTGCGACTCTTTTTTTTCCCTTTAAACACCCTGGTGATGTTTAATGTCTCTCAGAGGTATTACTGCATTGCCCTCAACTCTCCCTTCACGGCTCTTGGCACTTTAGACCCTTAGGGATCAAAGGCCATTTCTTGACCCAGGATCCTCTGACTTTGTGTCTTCCTGTTCTCCATCAGACTTCCTTCACAGACATTGTGAAGTTACTCCTTGGTGACTATAATGTTCACTTTGCTTTGTGTGCCTTGTGTGTGCCTTATGTGTA
Source organism: Acanthurus leucopareius (assembly GCA_029814765.1). Classification (NCBI taxonomy): domain Eukaryota; kingdom Metazoa; phylum Chordata; class Actinopteri; order Acanthuriformes; family Acanthuridae; genus Acanthurus; species Acanthurus leucopareius. Next base: position 2,939,365 of record JAQMCX010000046.1, read on the forward strand.
CATCAATTCGTGAGTAAGTGAGAAAAAGGGAAAATGAAAAGGTGGAATCCTTAGCAATCTGAGGTAAAGGGCCACTTTGGGAGTTTTATTCTGTATTTACTTACATTATAGTTGGCAAACGAAGGAGCCACTAAGTAGAGCTGAATGCGATTTCTGCTTTGGCTCTAATGTGATTTGGAGCTCTTGCTTGTATTTGATGTCTGTGGGTGGCTACTGTACTTGTAATGTGGTTTTGTGTTTGTGTGTGTATGAGTGTGTTTGGCACTGTGGGCTGGTAAGCAATCTAGTGAGAAGATCCCTCTCCAGTATCAATTAAAGTCACCCGCTCTCTCCACTGGTTTCTGTCACCCAGGTTTACCCAATTCTGTACTGCAGCCATCACATAAGCAGGGAAAACATTAACATAAGTAAGCCCTCTACTGACAACTCTCTCCCTCTCTATTTCTCTCTCTTCTCATATTGCCCTCTTTTCCACATTCTCTTTGTTTTTTTCTCTTTTTGCAATCTCTCCCTTGTCTCTCTTTGACTCTCCAGCCTTCTCTCTCTGTCTCTCCAGTAGGGAAAACATCATTGTCATGGAGAGAGGGATGACAACAATGAAGCGGCTGCAAATCACACTGATTGTTAGTGCTGGACCTGGTAGATGGGGAGAGGGCTAATGTAATTGTCCAGCCTCTTGTCACTGTTGATACAGGCTCTTCAGAAGGCGGGGTGATTTAGCTAAAAGCTATCTCTAGGCCAAGTAATTAGACACACCATTCAGGGTGGCATTAGCCTGAGCTGCTGCTGCTGCTGCAACTGTGTCCCTCGCACTGTGTGTGTGTGTGCGCGCGCACACACACACACAGACACACACACATACACAAACACATATTGCAAAGCCTTATCAGGCCACTCTGGGTGTTATTCAAACCATTAGCAGGGAGCATGGTGTTCTAGGCTGGGAACAAGTGTGCATGAATTTTTGTGTGTTTATATGTGAGAGAGAAATTCATGCACTGGCTCTATCTGCTTGTGTGCACTTGCCTGTTGTTTACCTATATGTATCATCACTGTTTCTGCCAGCCGACACGGGCTGTCTAAGATCGAGTTGAGGTAGTGCAACACACTTGACTTCCCTAAAGCATCCTGTTTTCCCCATCTCCTACTGTGACTCCATGCTCTCCTATTAAATCAATTAAAGCAATCCAACACTCTGCTCAAAACAGACAGGGCAGAGTAGAGCAGGCACTGTGCCCCCCTGTTCAATGTGTACTTCAGTGGCATTCTAACCTAAAACCCATGGGAATTGGACTGAAGTGTGTTGGATTGTTTAGCCATACTCACTCGAGGATAATGCCTTCTGTAGAGGCCTGTTTTCATTTGAAGCCCTGAGATGAATAACAGTATGTCATTTCTGATTTCTTCCTTTTTTTTAACAGTTGTATGGTAAATATAGATTATTTGGAGCTTAAATTACATATATTGCCTAACAGAAAAAAATATTTTACCATCTGGTGTAACAGTTGAATCATTTTTGTACCAATTCGTAATGCCAAGTGATATAAATAAAACTAAATTTAAACACATACACTCACAAAATGAGGCATAGTTGGTGGCTTTATGAGGAATATGGATAAATAAATACATAATCATGGACAGTGCATGGATGAGGTACTGGTCCATGCTACTTTGTCTTAATCTTCACCACTCTGCCAAATCAATGTATTTATGAGGATGAGAGGAATGAGAAAACACATGATGTAATGATGACACACATCTTCTTTCAAAGTATTAGGAAAGTAACATCATCTTAATCTTTTTTCTTCTACTGTGACCTGTTTGTGTGCTTTACTGATCCACATCACGCACAAAAGTGACAGAGGGAAAGAACAACAAGGAGCATGCTGAGGGCTTAAAACGCCATCAAATGTATTTATAGTGTTTATTTGTTGTTATTATTGTTCTGTCCACCCTCATCTCTTAAATTAGGTTTTTAGGCATATAATATGTCCCTCCTGTTTGTCATTAGTAAGTTTCTAAGGTTACTTTAAGTCATTCAGTTCAGCTGCTCTTAAGTTTGTCATGTTTTGAGTTCAGTTCTGTATTGGTGACCTTTTAGAACTAAATATATTTAATGAGCTCTTCTGCTTCGTTCTTCCTCAATTTTTGGTGAAAAACATGTATCATTTTGAAATCCAAAAACCTCTGTCCCCTTATCTGTCCCTCAAATATATACATGTGTTGCTTGGTCTTACCCAAATTCATACCCTGATATTAATTTGTACTCAGATAGATGATTTGTTAACAAACCACCATGACTACCATACAGCCTGATCTAAACATGCATTTTGCACCGGTGTGATGTCTGTTCAGATGTCAGCCATGAAGACTCTCACATATTTGGCTGTCTCAGGTTTCAACTCACAATAAAAAAGTGTCAACTACTTTGTAACTCTAACAGTCATAAAAAAGACTGGTAGCAATGTTGGTGAGTCAGCTTTACCCTGCAGGCATCCCTACATCCGGATGGCCTGAGGGAGGTTTGTGTTTGTGTGTTCCAAATGGAAAGCACTAAAACTCCCTCCTAAAAATCATTCCCCCTCTCACTGTTTTCCACCCCCCCCCCCCAGCTCCCTCTTTATGGGGACACCGGACTCCCTGACAGTTTGTTTTAAATTTGACCGTGCAGATGTTTCTCTGGGTGACTGGCTTTTATAGTTTAGAAAAGATTATATCAGCTTTCCCTAAGATTGTGTTACTGTATTTAAAAATGACTGGAGATTGAAACAGGAGGATGGGGAGGAGGGGCTGTGCAGAGGGAAAAGTGGGAGGGGGAGAGGAAGGAGTTTGTACTGTAGGTCTCTAAATCCTGGATCTCCATCTTGGTCTTAGCAGCACAGACTGGACAGGGACTTGCTGAGGAGGATGAAGGATAAAGGAGGGGAATGGAAATCAGGGAAAGGAGGTCAGAGTTCACAACAGCCAGGTTTGGCTTATTGCATTAGACACAGATTCTTTTTAATTTCAAAGGACAACACCAGCGTTAAATTTGAGGATATTAGTTTTTGATAGGCAGCTGGGGAAAAGCACACAGTGAGAGGGCGGGTGAGGAGGACAGGGTGAGTCCTAACTTTTCACATTACAGGCCACATACCCAGATGGACATTCCTCTTCTCATCTGTTTCTAAAACATTCAAAATGTGTCTTTTTGTGAGGTCTGTCTGCGGACTCCCTCCTCCTTTTTTTCTGATAACTAGCATAAGACCGCTGTAAACTGGTATTAGGAAGGTGAAATTACACTTTTTGGATTTCAGGCTTGTCTGTCAAACAGTTATCAACTGTTTTCTATCTACTTTTAAGAAGACTGGAATGACAAGGCAATCCTAGCTGTGACACTGAAGCTATAATTCAACTGATTCACTGTAGTTTAAAGGATGCATTTCAATTTCCTCCACCGGGAAACTGGTTGAACTTTCTCTAATTGCCCAGCAGAAGATGTAGTTAAGAGAAGGTTAAAAGGAAGAGGCTGACAGACGTGAAGTGAAAAATGCACATAGTTTATCTGTAATCTTTATATCAGACAATCTCCCCCTTCTGTCTCATTGTCGGGATAAATTCATTCGGTCATTCATCCACGTTCTTAGGCCAAAATCCATCAGAAGCAACTTCTAAAGTTTCCTTATGAAAATATGCAGAATAGCATCAGTGAAAGTAATTGAAAGTTTAAAGAAAAGGAAGGCGGCTATTAAGTCTGGGTCATTCTGTAGTTCCAAGCGATTTTAATGAGAGATGAAGAAAGGGTGATGTGGAGGTTTTCTTCACAGGTTCGGCCTGTTTGTTTAACAGAGAGTTCGGGTTACATTCATTAAACCACAGGCTGCTGCTCCACTGTAAGGGTGTAATGCATACGTTATCAGACTGCGTGGCAGGAACAGTTTTGTAGTTGACTGTGTCTCATCTGGCTGCCTGTGTGGTGCACTGGCCGACTCCTCGCTTGCAGGTTCAGTGTGTATCTGATAAACCCTGGTGGCTAACAGAAAGATCAAAAGAAGAGGCATGAATTTTAAAAATACAAATGCCTTTTCAGGGTTTAAAAATAGCCTCACCAAGGCCTTCATCATAAGGACTAGCACAGGACAACAATGTTGATTCTCCAATAACAGCTCAGCAGCATTGCTATCTAGGGTTATATAAAATTAAGGTTAATTATTCATTAGTTCCAGTTGAGATTTGGGTGCATAACAGCATCAAAACTGCTCTTGCCATTGGTCCTATTCATACTTGACGAAATGAGAGGAAATTTAGCTTAGCCCTGGTAATTTTGTTACTGTGGTGACCCGCAACTGCTGAGGAAATGCCAAGGTAATGCTGAAGGACAAGACAATGACTACACAAACTGTGGTGGACTTACTGGCTCCCTGACTGAGCTGCTGTCTGACTGACCTAACTGGTGGGCAGTAAGCAGTCTGACTAATTCGCATTGGTGAATCACCACTTCCTCCTTTCTCCCTGATTCTGGGTTATGATGGGTCGCTTACCCATTGAGTGTGTGTGTGTGTAATTTAATTCTCCTCTGAGTTTTCTTTTCTGAGTACTAAAGACCAGGGTTTGCATCCCAAGCCCTCTTGGTGATTTTGGCAACAAAAGTGCTTTGGTTAGGGTTAGGATAAGATCATGTTAGTTAAATTTTAACAAAGTAAACCCTTTCTGTCTCATGCTTCAAGCCATTTTTGACTCTGCATTTAACCAAGACCACATCTTTCCTCAACCTTAACATATGTGTACCTAAACATGGCCATACAGAGTAAAATGATGCTTTTCTATTTCAAGTGGACATTGAAATGTATTTGCATTTGCAGTATATGGGGATAACTTAAACAAGGCAGAGTTTAAATCTCTCCTTTTCTTAGATTTGACTCATTTCTCCAAACCACTAAAGAAAGAAAGAAGAGAAAAAGTATTATGCAGGAGTTAGTTGTGCCACCACCTCTTCACTTCCTCCTGCCTTTTGCTCCTTCTGGAGGCGGCAAAGATTGGTAGTTTGCAGTAATGTACATGTAGAACCCAACATGATTGTCTTGAAAAAGATGAAAGGGCATCCCTGCCTTGAACTTTGAGTGGCTTCCATCTTTTTATCATCTCCCTTTCTGTTCGACCCTCCAGGCTACTCAGAGATGAGGAAGATGGCAGGGGAGACAAAGAGTCTGTTCCTCCACCACCTCGCCTTCCCTTTGTAGCGCTCTCTCCATCACTGTTAGTCACACATGATTATGCCCTGTCGACTGCCGACCAAGTGTTGCTATTTGCCTGTAATAGCATGACAATCAGTGTCAATCCGTGCTGGGCTCCAAATGTTGTTCACACTGTGTGCCCTTTGAATATGTGTTTTACATATGGTTAGCATACACTGAAGTCGCCTTGTTTCCACTTTGTTGATCCTGTTTATACCTCTTTTTACAGTATAAGAAGCTGTACGTATATACTGTTAATAATGATCTACATTTTTACATATAAATACCTACTTGGCACAATATTGTAGCGTACATATAAAGGGTAAACAATTGACTGTCTGCTCTTATCAAATAGGTTATGTTTCATTGGGGGGGTGTTGTTTTAAATTGTTTCCGGGGTTTGACACCAAAGATGAGAATGAGATGAGGGTTAAGAAAGAACTGATAGGGGCAATGTAGAAAAAAGAAAGAAAAGGAGACAAGGCAGTGAGGGATCAGCATTCATATCCCTTGAGTGTTCCTGCTTCACCTTTAATCTATGGAAATGTATGGAGCAGATGAAGTATAATTATAAGGTGGACTTTGACCATTAAAATCTCTCAAGTGCTTGTTTCAGGAGGGGCCAGAGGGACACTGGGCAGTAATCAGTATGAGTTCACTTCGCTGATGATGGGGAGGGAATTAATTTACCCTGGAGAAAAACAAATTAAGGCGCTACTCAGCCCGGCGCTCCATCACACAATAGCATATATAAATATTTTATCTTGGGTGATCCAGGTTAGCAAAGGTTTAGTACATCTCTATTTTCACAAGGGCCCGCTCTCCATGCTGTGGCCTCCGCTCCCCTCTCCTCCCGATGAGTGCCTTCTGTCCTCTCCTTCACCTCCCTGTCTTCCTCCTTACACTTTTCTCCCTGACTTCTCCATCTTTCAGCCGTGTCTTTCTCACCAATGTCCCTTATTTCTCCACTTGCACCTTCCTCTTCTTGAACTTTCACCATTTCTCTTCCACCTCCTCCAGTCATTAAATACAGAAATCTAAATACTCTTTCTGAAGACTTGCATGGCTTCAATGTCTTAATCCCCTCTGACACAGACGTATCACTTGTTGAAAGACAGTGTAGAGGACACAGTGAAAAACAGGATTCAGCTGACACAGTTGAAAATGTCACCATGATTTATGGACCTGCGTATAAATCAAATTTGGGGCTGCACTGTATTATAGAAACAACCTACTTTTCCTATTTAAAATGGTGCACCGATCCTGGTAGATGTTTTGGATTGCAATAAATTTACCCTGGCAAAAAATATGGGGTTTGTTATTTTAGCTTCCTTTTTCACTTGCTTTCCAGTGGAACAATAAAAAATAAGAGTGTGTCATACTATATTATAGGAAATAGAATAATACTGTAAAATAGCTTTCCACTGAATTGGACCCTACTAAGACTGCTGCTTGTAAAGAAATACCCTCAGTTATAGGTCCCCTGAATGCGTCTTGTAGCCCACTGTTGGGTAGGTGCAGTATTTAACAAATTAATAATAATAACTGCTCTGTTTATTCAAAAATAAAGTAAATTTGTGTTAATACAAGTAGAAGTTAGCAATGTAACCAGAGACCGGTGACCTGTTCAGGGTTTTTTCAGCTTCTCCCCCAGTGCATGTTGGGATAGAGTGGCATATGAATGGATGGTTGGATGTTTTCTCAACCTTTTATTAAACACTGCTTCACTTTCTGTGACTGGTGGTGGTATTTAACCAAATACTATAGATTTAAATACTGTAAAATGCTTATATAAAAATTTGAGGTGTTTGTACGTGATTTGGGTTATTCTATTTGATTAGACTTAATACTAATACTGCACAACTGGGTAATACTGGAAACATTACTTTCTACTGTTAAATTTATATTATAATCAAAGTTAAGATTCACAGTGTAAAACAAATGTAAATATTAGCACCTTGACAAAATGTAACAGTAAAATGCTACTTACTCATAACAATCTTATTAGCATGACTAGGTTTATATATACTTACAAAGTACTTACAAACTTACTTACATACCTGGCAGGTTCTTTTTCAAAAAAGTAGTTTTACTTGGTGTTACTGCTGCTTTTACCCATGTGAAGGATTTTAGTACTCTGCATAGCAATGTCTGCTGAAGTTACTCTGGTGTTGAAATGAGGCTAGCGCGTGTTGTTGCGTGGGCAGGCCGACACCCGGTGTGAAAATCTGCACGCGCCCATGCTCCGTGTCCCGCCTCGCAGCAATGAGGCTTGTGCTATAATGAGACGGGTTTAATGGATTTATACTTGTTGAGGATTCCTGTGTCCACACGCTCTTGGCTTTGCTGACTGATATTGACAGTAATAGTTAGTGAGCTGCCTTCATGTTAACAGGAACCATAAAGAGAGAGGAAATAATGCATCTCCTTTTCACTGGTTTCCCACAGGCATGGTGAAAACAGGTAGCTCAGGCCCACACAGATGCTTTACATTGAAAAAGATATTGTAGGATTGGTTTGAAAATGAACATTTGAAAATTCATAGAAATAAAAGTGCATTTCAAATAAGTTCCCTAGATATAACACAACATTTAAGGTTAAATTCAGTCAGTTGTGAGTTAACACCACTTTTGTAGATGCAGCATAAACATTAACATGCAATGCGTAGGTATATTAAAGAGGAAAAACTAACAATTTCAATTAAAAATGTATTACTTTTTAAATATTTTTTTGGGTTAGCATACCTTTTTAGGTGCCAGTCTTAACAAACAATGTACACTAATGTAATAAGTACCCTGTGTATTTGTTTTATATTGTTTATAAACCCTTCAAAAAATAAAGATAGAAAAAATTAAAAAAGGCAGGGCTTCATGAAAAATGTATTATTCTATTGTGCTTTTATTTTTAGAGATGTTATGATCTAATTTTTTCCTTCCTGATAGTGATTCTAATACCTGGATTTAGCATATCAGCTGATAAAAAAACATGTTTTCTCTGTCTGGTAGAGACCTGTATGTCCTGAATCATTCATTTAAAAAAAAAGACAAAGAGGAAAGTTGATAATATGTCTTTTTATATGGTCAGATACTCACTTGTCTAATCCAATAAGGAATGATAAGGATGTGCTTTGATTACCTCGTAACTTACTCTTTATAAATAGTGACCACTTGTGCATTAAAATATTTGTTGAGTTATGATAGCAAGTTCCTGTTTCTAATAAATGAAATACTTGGCATCAGATTAGTGCATTAACTTGTGTAATATAGCAGATAACTGACTCAGATTTTTTGGCAGTATCAAAGGCATTTCCAATACTGGTTTCTGTATTTGAAAAGCCCTATTTGTGTTGGTAAATGTTAAATGCCTGAAGGTCAAACTCTTTTTTTATTTGCTACAACTTCATCTTGGCTTAGCCTATATTTCTGTCAATAAGGCTTTGAATTTAGAGGAAGAATTCTTGGCTCTGGTTGCTTGTAATTCCTTTTTGATCCAACCTTTTCAGACTGAGCCACTCACCAGCTGTCACTGAGTCACAGTGTCCTCTCCTTTGTGAATCAATAAGCTAATTTATTGTTAATATGTCCATTGATCAAGTGTCCTCTGGGGACAGATAGAGAAACAGCCCTAAAGCCTAGTTCAACTAAATCCCTAAGTAACATCACATCAAATAACCATTGTGAACCTATCTGAATGAATAGATTAAAGCCTCTTTAGGAAACAATATTGTTACTACTGAATTTTATGTCTAACTGTGTAACAGTAATTGTTGATGTGTAACAATGTGTAATGTGATGCTATTAAAGGAATTTAAAAGATATTAAAATACTTTTTATAATTAAGGATTATTTTTACAGTTTTGTCTTAATTTAAAGCTTAATTTAAAAAAAATATGTGATTTTGTATTTCCACATGCATTCATAGTGGCTGACAAACATGTCAGCATTTATATCACATCTGACCCAAATATCCTGTCTCCCAAACCTCATTGGATTTGAACAAATCACATCAAAATGAAAACCCCAGCTACAAAACCATGAGAGCTTATTGAGTTAACAAGTCAAATTCTCTTTTTCCTCCCAGCTCACCACTTGTAGGCTGAGGAGACTTTCAGGACAAAAGAAACATTTAGTGTCTGCTTGTTTATTCCTGTGCTCACTCTGTATTTATTCACTCCTGTCACTCATCTTTTTTTTTCCTCTCTCCACCTCGATCTCCCCTGCGGCTTTCTCTCATACACAGGCAGTGTGATGGCGCTGCAGCCAAGAGAAAAAAGATCTTGGTGACCATCTGAAACCAATTATGGCAGCGCTGCAGCCACCCAGAAACTCAGTGACGGATGGGGATCTTGTATTTATAGCTTGGGTAATTGGCAACACTCAGACACACACAAACGCACTCACACACACGCATGCAAGCATGCACGCACACATGCACACACACACACATGTAACTCACGTAACATGCATACACAAGAAAGTACAAAGAAATAGACACTTTAAATGTACACACATGAGGGACAGTTTATGTTTACAGTAGACACACATGCACAGGCCTCACAGGCAGCAGAAAAGGTGCACGCTCCCTCAGTGCATGTCTGACTTGCAGGCAAAGTGACACAGCCAGTGTAAGAATCAAAGACCTTTGTCATGGGAAGACAAATAAGGCTCAAGGATGGCCTGAGAGACATGTTTATGTTTTCCACGGTCTAATCAGAGATGATGTTTACAGCCGATACTGCAGCCGGGACAGAGGTTGTACATCTCAGCTATCTGTCTCGGCCTGTCAGCGCGTCAAACCTGCATGTGAAAACATATACAAAATACATCTGCCTCTTGTTAGGCGCCATAAATGGCTGCCATGTGGTCTGCTGATAAATAGACCAGTCTATTTATTGGAGCACAACAAATTGGCCACAAACACTGACAAGGAATTGAAGAACTATAAGTATTGCAATGTGATGAAATCTTTAAACTTGCAGCAGGTATTTTACAAGAGTCCCACTTCTTTGCCTTTTTATGTAGTTGAAGGTATTTCTTTTGACACTTTCTTCTTTCACACACCGCCTTGTTAATAGGTGGGGGGGACAATGGCACTCTCACACTAAGCAGGTCCAGGGCTGAGTATCTGTGTGTGGAAAGCTTGGCCGCAACTAAGCTGAGCAGATCCGCCACTTGAGAACGATAAAGAGCCCTGTTACACCCGAACTTTCAGAAAGACGTAACCAGAAATTCCTGAATGAATCGGCAACAGACAAGCCCTAAACCCCGTGTAATTACATATTTGGAGTTTATCAGAGTTTATGCGAAAATGCACAAGTTTCCCTTCCCTGGTGGTCCTTAAACACATCCATATGTTTCCATTTCTGCTCCTCCCTCTGCCCCCCCCTCCTTTTTATCTTCTACCTTCTATTTTCCCTCCATGAAAAATGGCTGTGGCGTACAGATGGATGATATGACCCCTTGGAGTGGTGTTTTCCTATTGTTAAGTTGTTGTTGACTCTCTAGACTAACAGTGGGACGGATCCAGTTTGGTGTTTTGGAGTGTGTCAAGGCCATCAGCGCTGGGCCAAAGCTCTTGGTGGAACTGTGTGCAAACAGAGAAAGCCGCAGCCTGTCCACATCGCACAGACTGGAACACACACACAAATCTGGGGAGGCCTTCTATCGTGTGTGGGCCCGTTTTTTTCGTTTCTTTTCCTCCCTGTCTGCCTCTCTCTCTCCTTCTCTCTCTCCTTGCTTGAGGAAACTGATCTGTTTTAAAACACGTGCTAAATATTACCATATTTACATTTTCCTGTTTCAAGAAGGCAGCAAAGGGGGAGTGTGTGGTGTGGATTTTTCTTTTCTTTTCTTTTTTTTTTTTTTTTTAGTGGAAAGGTCTCAGCCCGGGGTTAGGCTCTGTTTGAAACTTTAAACCTTTTTCATGCTTATTTGTTTTATGATTCTGCAGGGCACTATGTTTACACTAAGAGTGCAACATCTGGATTAGATAATTTGTTGGGAATTAACTGAGCCTGTATGCTTATTTACCTCATCTGATTACATCTGCTTGGTGTTTGGTGCTTTTTTTAGCATTCATTATTTTAATTTGGCTCACCAGTTTTCAGTTTTTTAGCTGCACATTTCTGTTTGATGTATTTTAAGACAAATGGAGGCTTAACATCGTACAGCATTAACCTTGCCTCAAATCAGCAGCAGGCCCACCATACACTGGCTCATCTCTCCAGTGGCAGCATGCTGGCCTTTTCATAATAGCTTATTCCCAGTTAAAATTGAGAAGTAATGTTTGACTTTCCAGTGACGCAAGTGGACATGTCAGCAACAATTGTTGCCACAGTTGTAAGAGGAAACATGAACTGATTAAATGCTCAACTCCTCTCAAAGACTAATCTTGAGTATGATTATGTTAGTTGATTATGAAAATGCTATAACTAAATCAAAAAATATACTTATATGTGAGAAACTGGTGACTCGTAGTGATATTTAAGCACCTATCACTGCTAAGGAAAGATCTAATAGTCACTGTCAGAATCTCATTAGGATTCTGTTTATGTTTTATTCTTGTAATACATTTCTTGTAATTTTCTTAATAGTGTGTGTCCTTCCAGTTTACACTCTTTTCTTGTTCCTTCCACTATCATTTCCCCTTTTCTCTCTGTTTTAAGCTGTGTTCATATCCAAAGAATCTGGAACATTTAGTCCCAGGAGCCACTGCTTAATGAATTAAAAGGTTACTCCAGCCTGCTGCTGTCTGCATTACCACTTGGTCTTCAGTACCACAAAGATAAGGCAAATCTGTCTGAGGTATGAAAAAGCCCACATCATGTTTGTGCACAGCTAATGTTTCAAAAGGTGTGCTTTCTTCTGTATATCAGTGTTCATATGTCAAAGAACAATAAAAAAAATTGGTGGAGAGGTGGCTTAAATGTGGTGGCTGAAATCAAAGGGAACATTGGGCAAATGCATTGTCTGCAGATAAATTTGTATGAAAGTTCAAGTTGTGAATAAAGATTTGTCCCTTTGCACACAAAGACTGTAAATAAATTGGAGGTGAATGCTTGCCACTCTAAATTTGGTATATATATGAGGTACATATATGAGGGCGTCCAGTGCTGTGAGTACTCAACCAATCAGTCATGTTAACCACTGCAAGCTTCTTTACTTTTAAAAAGTACTATGCAACTTTAATTATTGTCTTTCGTATTTATTTTAATTGTTGCAACAAGCAGCTCAAAACCTCACTCAGTCTCACAGTAAATAAGTTGATTTCAAACAGTTCAACAAACTTGACATATACTTAAGGACTGTTTGAGCCTAATTGCTCTGCCATCTAAAGTTTATGAAGACTTTTAGGCACATTAGAAATCTCAAATGCTCAGAGAGTCCATTGAGCACCAGATTGGCTGGACTTTAATGTATTAAGTGATTTATGTAGTGTTGTGTGACATGAGGATATATACATTGCAACAATAAAAAAATCTTGATTTCTCTCATTTTCAAAAAAGTTGCAGAGGAAAATTGAAAATCTAGATGGCATACTGGTTTAGCATGAAAATTGCAACAAAGCAATGAAACAAACATTAACTTTGAACAGTTTCTTGACTTAGTTTCCAGAGTTTTCAAATTCACTTTATCAGAACATATGTTAATATTACAATAAAATTATATGTATCTTAAATGAAGACTTAATCCATATCACCCACTCCTAGTTTTCTTTTTCTTTTGTACTAGGAATTAATCATGAATGTCTGTAACTCTCTGTTTCGTTGCTTTCTTCAAAAAATGCAGTGTGACTTAGAAAATGTTTCAGTAAACGCTTAAAAAAAGTCTCTCAAGCTGGAGGACATGATAGGACATTTATTTCTTTATTTATTCTTATCCACACAACTAACTTTATCTGACTAAAACATGTCCCTCCTGACCTCTGCTGGGCTTTATCTCCATCCTACGATCCATTACAAAGCTGCTTGCTGTCCCCTGGGTGATCTACCCTGTCCCCTCTAATCTGGTCGAGCTGCTATGATTCCATCACTCCCGTCGAACCACACAGAAAGATTAGTTGGACTCCACATACAACAGATGTGTCCAGCATTTGATTTGTGTGTGTTTTATTGACTCTGGCCATCTGTTAATACAGTTGCTGGTTCGTCCTCTTGTGTTTGTTGATGCACACAGACAGGGGAACAGAGTGCCAGATGAAACATCCAGCAAAGGAGAGATGAGAAATAGACACAGAAAGACAGAGGATAATATTTCATTAAAGGCTGCTAGTTTAAGTGTTAATCTGCAATCTGCTGTATTCCTGCACATATAGAACAAGCACATTTCTCCTTTTTTTTTGTTTAACCTGAACATTAATTCAGGATAGTACAGTGTTGGTTGATGAATGATTCTCAGATGTTCAGTGCTTTCACAGAACAGTCAGAGCTTAAATTCCTTCACCAGGAGGAAAGTGAAAGATTGCTTTAGATATCTGAAATTCCTTACGGTACCATTCCTAAGATTCCCTCTCAACATTGAAGGCGCATAAGGAGCAGTTGCTGTCAGCATTCCTTGGAATGTCCATTTGTGTGTGCATATATGTGTGCCTGTGCATGCTTGTGTGCATCCCAGGAATTTCTGGCCATGCAAAAGGATGATAATGCCTAACAGTTGCAGTCACTTGTGTTGGGTATTTGTCTTGTGTTTTCTTGGACATTCCATCGGACTCCTTGTGTTCCTCCTTTCTGTGTTACTCCTCCGACCAGCCATCACTCCTGTGGTGTCTTTTTCCCTCTCCTCCTGTCTCATATAACATTTGTATCAATGCCTGGGAATGGGAAGCCACAGAGTTTATGAAAACTTTTGCTGCACATTAATTATTCCCTGACTAAAATGCCTAAAAGGTGAGATCGATTACATCTTTAAGCTTAACCTACTCACTTAGCAGGAATTACATCATTTAGTCATCGCAATCTCAGACAATATTTTCTCTCTGATCCATTTCATCTGCCCTCTTCTCGCTGGCTGCCGTCCTTCCCTGCTTTCCTCCCACCCGTCTCCTCTGAAGCTGCCAGTTTGCCCACTGAATGGAAAGTCAAAAGCGGTCTGGATTCAGCTGTCTCACTTTTTTACGAAAAGCAGTGATGTTGCTTCTCGCTATCCTGTCTGCCGTGTCATGATGATGTGATTTCTTGACAAGGGCGTCACTCGGCCAGTTGAAACCCTAGAACTCCAAGTGAACCTGCTGAAAGGGAGATGGCGTCCGGCCTGGGTAAACAGTGTGAGGGGGGAGCCAGGGACACAGCCTGTTGGTCCTTAATGTGAATGAAAAAAAGTAAAATAACTGGGCCCGTGGGGAGCAAACAGGGCCAAGGCTAACCTGAACACAGGCTCTCTGGGAGCAAGCAGAGGAGTGAAGTTGGATTGCAGCAGCTCTAGAGGGACATATAGGTAACAGATGGGAAATTATTTTCCAAGGGGTGGTATCCCCTTTGCAAGGCACCAAAGTTTAATTTACTTCTAAGTCAACCTACCAAGTGTATTTTCTTAAAAATAAAAGTTAAAATAGCCATAAAATCACTGTAGTAACCTATAAGGAAATGATTCAGGATTAAGTGTATTTTATCATTTAATGAATTGCAGTTTTGAGTTACATGTTTAACTAGGTAAACTGAGAGCAAATTGACCTCAACTTTACAAGCGAGACATTTGAGCTTTACGTGGACATGCATTCTACTTATGTATCCGCCCTTTGTCCTGTGCATTCACCCCTCTGAAGAGGTATTGATATCGTCCTCCATGCTTTTTTACCTCACTGACTCTCTGTTCCCCCTTCAACTCTGACCGCTGATGGTTTAAGCACAGTCCAGGCAAGCAGCAGGGGTTCATGAGGAAAAAAAATTACACACAGAGAGAACACTGTATTCAGCACAGAGCTAGAGGTGTTAACAGTGGTTGTGCCTATGTGGGGGATAACACAGCCAGGCTTGGGTCAAATGTCCCAAAATAGTTCTTACTGTGTATTTTAACCTGCATGAGGTGGCAGGTGGGCTTGATTTGCTCAGTAAGAATGATATCAGAAGCTAATTATACTCAATTGATATCATAGACCTCCTGTGTTTTTCTAAACTTGGTGGCACTGTCTGATGTGGTGACTTACACCCACTCAGCACCAAAATACAGTGAATAGAAATGAACAGATAAATTCTGGTTTCACCATCACAGCAATAAACTAAAATCATGCAAAGAATAATAATGCAGTTCTGTAATAAAATATTTTTTTGCAGTATAAGCATACAACTTTTGATTCATAATAAGGAAAAGCAATTTGTTAAACACAAAGCATCATTTAATGGTTGGAAACAAGTCTGTACTTTATTTTCTGAAACCATTTACCATGTAACGATTGCATGTTAAATACACTGGAGTTATTCACTCTCCCCACAGTGGTCAACCTTCTTTGTAATTGTGTTTTTAGGAAATAAAACCCTTTTGAACTTGCTCTGGTTGACCTCCATGGCCACTTACTTCATGTCCCACCCAAGCGCTACCTCACAACCTCCGGGAAGCATTTAATGCTTTAATTGGCACTTAATTAGTTAATTGACCCCATCCTCATTGGGGGGGGGGGTGGTGGAGACAAGCGCTTGAGGGCGCAGGTGAGGGTGAAGAGGATTGGCCTAAGGTGCTTCCTGTGTCACATCACCGGTGGAGGTATCATCAGCCCCTTTGAACTGGGACACGAACACAGAGAACACTTTCATCGGGCCGATGTGTCATCACAGCCGGGTCCCATGTATATGTATGGGACTGTCTGAAAATATACAAAGTCCAATTTGCCCGGGACAGGCCAACCTCAGGATAATGAATCACATGTGATGTGTATCTGATATGCAGCCTGAGTCATCACCAGATGTTTCGACAGGATTACTTCCAGTTCTAGAAAAGAACAGTAGATTTTTCAAAGAGAAACTAACAATCCTCCAACAAGAAAGACAAAGAAAAGAAGTCAACAAACATTTGCCACAACGATGAGTAAAACAGAAAAGTTTACAAAAATTTTTCCCTGGAATGCTTCCACTGCCTTTTGAAGGCAGAGCAGAGTGTTTCTTGTGTGTATAATTGGGGGTACACATGCCAAATGGAGGAGTTTTGAGGTAAAGTACAGAAGAGGAAGTAACTTGGGCATCGGGCCTTAAGATAAAAGCTCACAGGTGGAACTAAGCACAGTCTTACATATGTAAGCAAGCTGTGGTGCTTGTTTGTTCTGGTGTCTGTTTGTATGTTGGGAAACGCAGCTCCCAGCGCATAATGTGTTTTCTCAGTCAAATCTTAGCATGCACTCTGGATAACATTCTCTGTCTCATTTACTTGGCAAAAACACATGAACCAGTGTGAATTTGTGAACCTGTGTGCAAACCTCAACACGTACCCACACAAACACAGAAAAACATGCACACACCTCTTTTGTTCTCACACAAGCTTGTTATTCTTTCTCTGTATTACACTTGTATGTTGTATGTATGCAGAAATTATTTACATCTTCTGTGTTCACAGCATTATGTTTCTTTTTTCCTCTTTTATAAAAGTTTTTAAGGGTGTTTGATACATGTATGATTCTATGTTTGGGTTCCTGCATTTGCCCCTATGTGTTTGCACCCATGTGTGTGCATCAGAGAGGGACGCCCAGCAGGCGGTGTTGTTGTAGGTGAGGGTGAGGAGCCCCCTGATGGGCTGCTGTGGCAGAGAGGCCAGCTTTGATCAAAGGCCCAATGAGAGGAGGAGGAGGGAGGGGAGAGCAGCAGGCAATCTAGAAGAGAAGAGGTGAAGCGGAGCTACAGAATGGGGGACCCAGGATGACGGTGTCCCTAAGCCCACGGTGGGAACCTCCAGCAACCAAGAATAAAACACCTGCTCCTCCACTACCACATAGGGTCAGACTGGCTGGAATATTCACCTCTGGTAGTACTGAACTATTGTAAATGTTTATGGAAGTTAGTGTTGCAAAATAGGGTTTTTCTTTCCGAATTAAATTCCCTTTGTAACATTTTGAGCTCCACTGAGAGCATGCCGAATCTGACTCACTTTCTACATTAGATTTCCTCCTCTGATGGGGTGAAAAAAGGGGGTGCATGCAGTTGAGTTTTCCAAATAATTGAATCATGTATTTATTCAATAGGCTCTGGGCAGCATATTGATTGTCGACAGATTGAGTTACACTGAGAATCTAGGGGAAATCTCACAAAAGGAGACGACCTAACCAAGGGCATGTGTGCAAGGAGCCGTGTGACCAGACAAATGTATTCAGATGGGATTCAAATCACTTAGGTAATTCTGGCCTCACATTTGCCTTGAGGGAGAGGTATTTAATAGAGGTCCTCAGATCCTAATAAGGTGTTTTCATTGACCTCCTGTGTCTTATTTTTACATAGGGGTACAACTTTTTGAAATTATTTCCAGGAAACTTCTACCATAGTAAATTACATTTTTACTTATATTTTTTACATAAAGTTAACCATTTTGTCTTTTTTATCAAAGAAGACACTTTCCAACACCGGTTGCAGTTTGAATATTTCATTTACATTAGCTCATATTGACTGGGGTATTAAGCAATTTTTGCCACATAATGGAAATTCTGCGAAACTCAGGGGCTGAGAAATTATATTGAAAAATGAAATAAAAATAGTGTTTGAAATACGAGGTTATCCAGTCTTGAAACAATCCAGAGTTCTCTGTCGAGCACAACTACAAACACCCCTAAAAATCCAAGCTTCATTGGCGTTGAAGCACCCCACCAGAAAATTTAACTTGGCAAAATAAAGTGAAGGCAGTGCGGAACTTTAACGGACCTCATCTGCAATAAGATGTAAATCTTTTTTTTTTTTTAAAGAACTATCATTATTTTTAAAAAAAGAAAGGAAAAAAGGGCTGTAATTTGTTAATTTCCCTTTGGTACAGGGGTAGTACTATTTTTAATACGACGAAAAGATAATAAATCAAGCACCAATATGTATTATTGTTATTATTGTTATCATCATCGTTATTTTAGCCCTAATATAAGCTTATAGGCTATGTTTGGTTTATTATTAGCACTTTTTTGGTTTCCCGGCCCTTTATTTTTTCATTGAATAATTAATAAATGGAATCATATTTTGGTAAGATTATGCTGATATTTTTACGGATAATCAACTATTTGAATCGGTCATGTTCGTAAAGTTAAGATTATTTTAAGTCTTGAAGTATTATGTAATGGGTGATGTTATTTGGTGGCCCGGGAGTTGGTCTATGAATCACGACACACTGCAGCATCAGAGACTGCATGGAAATGGAGAACATGTGTTTCAGCTTTTGACTGCATGATGCAGGTTTCACGTCGTTGTGCGCTTGGTACAATAATGGTTTTCTTAACCCCTTCATTCACCTGCATAATGTCGTGTTTTTTTTCTGTGTTACAGTGAATGACATTTAAAATGAGGATAAATGCGGATTAGGGCCGAATAAAAAATAAATAAATACAACCCGCGCCTGCTGGACCTTGAAAACCGGTGTTAAATAGTGAGATCGGTCCATGTTGACTGGAGAAATACTGAATGGATTACAATTATGATAAAAGAGTGGGAGCCGCTGTTCTATGCAGCCTAACGGCAAGCAGACAATTAAAGGCTGTAATTTCGTTTAAGCCTTCAGTTCCTCGTCTGTCATTAGTGAATCAGAGTAATGGCCGTATCATTGCGCTGCAGGCTACTCTAACGCAGACTGGCTATAAGTGTCAATCATTTGGCCGTTAACTTCCTTATGTGAAAATTAAAGTGTGGTGATAATCCCACTTGTTACGGTGTTTAATTGGACTTCTAGAAACAGGCGTCGCAATCAAAACAAAACAAAAATGAGGTCCGTTTCTGCACAAAGTAAAATTAATAAATTAATAATGTCAATTTGCATCCAAAATAAGCGAAATCAACTGTCACACCCCCCCCCCCTTCTTTTTTTTTTTGTTTTGTTTTTACAAAACACATTTGACAGTAAATGCGTGACTTAAGCGGCTTGTCGGATGCAGCATATATTTTCCACACTGTAAACAATTGTCCTGTAAATTAACAGTAAAATACTGGCAGCAGTGGTTCCAGTATTTTACTGTTAATTTTA
>JAQMCX010000046.1:2958803-2969900 GCA_029814765.1 Acanthurus leucopareius
ATATCTTACTGTTTTAAGGGAAAACGGTATGCTACTGTCAGAATTTGACCGTATTCTTACAGCATTTTGTTACAGTGCAGGTTATCCTTCATTGATGCTAAAACGGACATTGACTTCCGTTATAATTATGGCTGTGTTGGTCTCCATATAGAGAAAATGACGCTTGTTGGGCCACAAGCCCGAGCTTGCTGCTCTGCATGCAATGGGAAACGCCAGCCCTGCACAGAGCCATTTAGTGTGGTTTTAGAGGACTGCGGATGCCATATGCGCTGGTTGTCCTGCATGATGCATGTGCGCCTTGTGGGGTACACTAAAAAAGAAAAACAACAATTAGACATGAATGTGTGTGTCCAAACAAACGAATCAAAGGGCTGTTGTATTTGTGGGAAGATGACTGGTGGGGGTGAGATCTTCCTCCTTCCCTCTTTCTCTCTAGGCTGACCCCGCGTTTGAGTCCTGCGGTGCGAGGCCGAGACACACAGATGGGCTGCAGTCTTTATTTCTGTCGCTCCTCTCACTCTTTTATTATCTGGCTTTTACTCCCAATTTAATTAATTCAGCGCAGTTTAATTCACCTCGATATCCCAATTCAGGGCTTTTTAGGAGCCTGTAATTGCAGCTTGAAATGGTGGAGTGCATTTAAAAGAGTGAAATAAAAGTTAAAAAAATCAGTTCTTTTCAAAAGTGCGTACAAATATTTTTCTGTCTGTCTCCCTCCCACAACAAACAAACATCAATCGGTCAGTCCACGCCTGTTCCAGACAATCGAAAATACCAACTGCAGTGTTGTTACGGTTTTCCTGCAGACACGTGAGGATGTGGTCGCGCTCCATCAAATATGAAAACAGGACCAATCAACTTTCATGCTTAGGTCATATTGTCCATGAATAATATGGTGTGGGATGGTTTCAGATGCTGCTCATGTTTGGAAAAGGGAATTTTTCAGAGGGAAAAATAAACTATAAATATCTGAAAAACGATAACAATTGAGGGAATGCGATCGCAAAACTAAAAGCAATTTTAGACAATAATTTATACCCCACAGACCTTTTTATAGAAATAGAAAATTAAATATAAAGTTATCTTACCTTGTATGAATTGAATACCAATGTCTGTTTTGGGTGATTTATACTTTATTTTAGACCACGTGTTTTAGTAGCTTTTGGATAAAATTAACTCCCAATCATGGGTTGGCTGTGTGTCGCGGATTTTAAGTTATTCTAACGCAATAAGTATGCGTTTTCTTCACAAACTTGCACTTTAAATGTGAGAAATCTCCTCGCAGCTTGTGTGGGCCTGCAGCAGTGGAAACCTCAGGGCCGTTTAGCTCCGCTGTCCCGACCCCAAATTATCTGAGCCTCAAACCCGGGTCGGTTTCTGTCCCCCTCAACCTCCCAAGCTGCTTAGAGAAGGTGTAAAGCTCCAGAAGTGCATCGTGTCTGAATAGACCACGGAGGCCAACAAAGTGGTGGAGCCGTGGGGGCCCCGGCCGTGCAGGGTCTGTGTTTGGAAACCTCCGGTGGCTGTGGCGAGGCGGTGCGCGGGGCTCCCACTGCATTAGGCAGTAATAGGTTTGGGATGGCTTAAACGATTTGTTGACTGGGACAATAAATCTGTTGTGTGTTTCTTGGCATGCTGAGGGGAGGATTACAAGTTGTCACACAAAGGAATGCAAATTGCAAGCCAAACTCTCCGAGAGGCCTCTGGAGTAGCAAGCTATTTAGAGCATTTGTGCATATCTGTGCTTCTCTCTCTCACTATTTTATGTTTCTCTATTAGTCCTAATAACTGTGAAGGGCCTGAGAGTAGCCACTGTATTCATCTCAAATCAATGGCTTTCCCGCACCAGGCCCTATAGACCTCCGCATTTGCATTCTATCGAGTGAGATGACCAGCAGCACAATTGGCGTTAAGTCTCTTTTAGGCGGCCAAATGGAAATCTTGAATCGTAAATGACATTTTCTGTCGGCCCCCTTTCTAAAAATCCACACTCCATATTATGATTAATTTCTGCACAGGTTTCTCACTGGTCGAGCCTGATGAGGCCAAAGGTAAGATCCAATTATTCAGATAATTGAAAATAATGAAAAAAATTAAAAAGTATGTATTTTTGTTCATATCGCTCTATTTGAACCACTTGTCGTTTTTGTCATCCCCACTTGTTACTTTGTTAGACCTTTTCTGTTTTATGAATTGATATCTCTGTTTATGGGGTCCTGCACGCTTCGATACTCTTACTGAAGCAGTTTTACAGTTCACGGTCCTCCTCTGTCTTTATTCATACCTCCTCCTAGCGTCTCCAGGATGAAATACAGGGACAGCATCCCCCATAAAAATGGAGCATCATCTGAGCTGCATCAGCAGCGACAGCAGGTCGACCTGGTTTGAACGAACAGTAGCAGGGTTATTATCACCGATGTGCTAGTTTGTCCTCAGTAGACAATACCGAGCTACAGGCTACACTACAAGAAGTATTTAAGCGCTGAAAGCATCGTCATAAAACACACTTTAGTGGCGGTGCTGTTTTTCAGACAGAGTCCCTCAGGTTAGATTGGATTGGGTCTGAACGCCAACTTTCTGTCAGGCAGCAGTTGCCGGAGGCCGCGTGGACGAAACCGCAGGACGCGGATCGACACGGAGATAACGAAATTATTCCCTTCAGATCTCAGCAGCAGTCAGCCTGACCTACCACTTGCCCGCCTGAGCTGAGAGAAATTACGGACGGAAGAAGCTTCCAGATCAAATTACTGCACCGTATAGAGCGATCATCCTGACTGAAACTCTCACTAAAAGTAGTAATGAATTCCATCAACAAATAAACCCCTGCTAATTTGATTTACGTGTAGTTTATAAGAATATTAATTATATATTTTAGGCGTGTCAACACCACTTTTAACCTGTGGATAAACATAAGCCTGATCATATAGGCTAAAGGTTTCCAAATTAATTTCTGTAAGAATGACAGATTAGTCTACATCTAGATAAGTAATGATTATTTATGGGGATAAAGTTAATGAAGCTAATCCGCCAAAAATAAAATATAAAAAAAAAATCCTAACATAAAACCAATTATTATAATGATTTTTAGTGGGCTCACTGCTCACACGTTTTCATAATAGTAAATAGTAAATAATTTAAATTATTTAAATTATAATTTAAAACAAACAGTAGATCTAAACTATATGGAAATCATTTGAAATATCTAAAAATCCTAAGTGTATTAGTTTTTGTAATGCAGCTATATTGGGTCCCTGCAGCATACATGCAGGCTATACATATTAATGCATTTAAAGTATGTCTCAGTGCATGGTTAGTTGGGACAATATTCAGTTCCAGGTTTTAATCTTGCAAACTGAAGCTACTTCAGAGGCTGATCACCTGATTCCTGTAATGAGCTCCAATGGTTGATTCATAACTGTGATTGCAAGAGTCAGTTTCATGTTTTGACTGAGCAGAGGATTGTTTTAATTGGCAATCAGTCTGGAAAGTGCACACAATGTAAAAGTGCATACACATACACACCACCGCTACAATACAAAGAACCTAGACTACTCCTCACAATTTCACAATACATTGTTTTCAGTCTCTGCCCAAGGTTAACCCTAGTGGCTTCTCCCCCGCTCCTTTACAGTGCACAGCAGAGATAGTTTAATTAAAAAACAACATTATCTTAGGGCAGCAGCACTCCTTGCAATGAGGAATGCCCTGTTCTCAGTGTTGTGTCAGGAGAGAAAAGAGAGTATGCTGCCTACACTAGCTGCTGCTTACCTTCCCCTAGCTTGTATGGCCCATGATCTCTCAATAGCTTTTAATGGTGTGATTGTAAAACAACTTGTCACATGAGGGAGTAACAATGATGTTTTACAGCCCCTGGTTTTCGAAGATGAGCCATGATATTGCCCTGCGTAACTTCTAAAACAGTCTCAGAGTGCGTGTGTGTGTGTCTGTGTCAGTTGCATAATGCCAAGGACCATTATTTTACAAATGCACACTTCAAGACGGGAGGATGTGTGTACCGCTGTGTATCATAAAGTGGGTACTTAAACACAAGGCCACAGATACGGACATGGATACATGATGCTCACCCATGCCTGAGAATACTTACAGAATGACCTTTGGAACGCGCATATACACAGAAACAAAGGAAGTGAATGAAAAGAAAAAATGAAAAACATTATCTAGATTTGATATGTGCCATCCTTGAGCAACAGAGAATATGCAGCATGCTGGCAGCACAGGTAGACAGAGAAATACAGAGAGGGCTGATTGACAGGGTGACATGGTCAGTGGGTTGTTAAAGGGGGGCAAAAGGAAGAAATTAAGGCCTGATCACCATTGATTTTTTAAGAATTATTATACCAGCACAAATATAAGGTTTGCATTTACTTGTTATTAATTTTCTTTCCATTGTCTTCCTGTTTTCAATGAACACTGGTGATTGAATGCTGATCTGTTGGCCCGGTCGGCCACATGATGTCTGAGGCCAGCCAAGAGAGTGAGTCATTTAAACAAGATTTTTTTTCCTAATCAACACGATCATAACCCTTGCAGAACAAAGGCATGAATATCCATTTCCAAGGAAAAGGGTGAGTGCCCTCTTCATGCCCCCCTTACCCTCCCACCTCTCCATGTACTGTACTCGTTACCCTGGTAACCCCATGGGCAGAATGCAGATCAGGGGGACCAACGAAGCGGCCCCTTGTCTCCCCTCACAATTCACCCTGATGATGACTAACACTTTTGTTCATGGAGAGGGCAGGTGGGAGTTACAATACGCTCCAAATCATTGCCCACCCGAGATCTCCCCTTTACTCACCCTCTTGAACCCCTCCACCACATATTTTTTTCTCTCTTTTCTTGCCTTTAATCTGTCTGATATATTCCCACTTTCTTAAACCCAATCTCTATATTTATAAGCAATCCATTTTACTTTTCACATTTTTTATTTTTCCCTTTTCTGTCCATCCACTCAGGCATGACAGTGAGTCCCACGGCACGCACTCACAGCAGACGGTGACGGTGGTTTGCGAGGGGTCAGTGTTATCTAAACAGACCCATTGGGCTATTTGCTATAGCACCCTCCATCATTCGGGAAGCTCTGAGGAATCAGCCCATCACTTCAATCAGACACAACAGCATACAATGAATTTATAATGGCCGGAGCAGGGTGAGGAATGAAATCAGATGAAAACCCGAGAGACAGAAATAGAGAGAGAGAGAGAGAGAGAGAGGGACAAAGAGGGAGAGGGGTTGAAAGGACAAGAGAGTGAAAGATGGAACGTAAAAGAGAAGAGACAGAGTTCAGTCACTGTCTGTGTCAATGACCACTATGTCGGGGAGTTTGTTGTTTGTTTGTGGTCTGTAACAAACAAGTGATTGTTGAAAGTGAGGAGATGAACTGTGACTGTGTTTGATAGTAAACTGTACAGTATGTGTGAAGTTACGTCCATGCTTATGTACTGTACATGCTTGCTTTTGTGCAGTGTTTTTATATGAGTGAATTCACAAATACACAGAAGAGGAGAACCTGCATGAAGCAGTTCACATGCATACATTTGTGTGTGTGTGTGTGTGTGTGTTTGCTTGTACGGGTGGGTGCGCTTATGTGTTTATTGGCCTGTGTGCAAAGAGAGGTAGTAATCTTATCGCTGTTTGGAGGATAAGTACATGTGACAGTAGATATATACAAACTCTTGATCAATATCTTGATAGATTGTCAGATAATGACTCTTCAAGCAGATATGAACAATTGCTTCAATATGTATGTTTTCCTGGCTTGTGCACAGACAGCTTGGCTATGGGCCACCATTCACAATTCAGGGCGTAAAAGCTGAGCCCGGTCCAGTCTCCACTTGAACTGACTGACTGCAGCAGGCCCCCCACTCCCCAGCACTGCCTCTGCCCTTTGACCACATTAACTGGTGCAGTCGGACTCATCTCCCAGTCTTCTCTTATCACCTGGAATCAAACATTAAAAGAGGGAGGGAGCCAGAGTTACTCATAAAGTCGGAGAAATATGGGCACCAAATGGGGGATAGGAAGAGATAAAGACAGTGAGAAGCAGGGAGAGGGATTTAAAAAAAAAAACTAGAATAACTATAATTAAAAGCTTGGAAGTAGCTAGAAGAAGGGAAGTAGATAGAAGAAGAGAAGTGTGGACCGATATGAAGGCAGAAGCTGTAAAAAAAAAAACAGCTGGGATGAAGAAAGAGGGAAAAAAAAGCAAGGCATAGAACAACGGCATGCCATGTCACTTCATCCTATGGGCTGCCACATCCTGCTTCTCAGAGTTTGGCTTCTAAAAGCAGTGGGGCGGAGTTCAGCTGTAGGCAAACAGGCCGTTTTACGAGTACCATTCAGCAATTACCTGTTACCTTGACTGTCGTGGGTTTTAAGAGCAGCTTGGCCTTGGAGTTACCTGGATACACCTTGAGGAGAGCGATAAAATGAAGGAGAAACACAGGGCGGGAATGAGCTCCTATCTGAACGGCTATAGTCTGCTCCCAAAACTCCATCTGTCTGTCTGCTGTGCCACAACTACAGGCGCCCACACGCACACCTTGACTTTCTGTCTGTCTGTCTACATATCTGTCTAACTTTAATAAAGGCAAGTTGTCCTAGTAGTTTCATCAGCTAAGCCTATATATGCAGCTTGGCCACCCTCTCCTACCTGCACAAATGCGGCACACACAGTTTAAGATTTCAGGCAGGTGGTTCGCTAATGGTGATGGGTAGGAAAATATTTGATGTCTCCAGCTTGGCCGTTTAACATTCTAACCCCAAGCTCTGACCTTAAAGAGTGTGCATGCATACAGTGTGCATGGGTGTGTGTGTGTGTTTGTGTGTGTGTGTGTATGTGTGTGTGTGTGTGTGTGTGTGTGTGTGTGTGTGTGTGTGTGTGTGTGTGTGTGTGTGTGTGTGTGTGTGTGTGTGAATGTGAATGCTGGCTGCAATGTGCAGCCACAATGTCAGAACATGTTAGAACTTTAACATGTCCACTCATATGTTTTTATACCAAAGTGTTGGTCCAGTTGTACTCAGATGAACTCAGGCTGAACTGTGGTTTGTGGTAGAGCAAAAAAGGCCAAAAGCTCTCTCCTAAAACATTCTCGGGACCAAGCTTGAGTTAAATGAGGGATTTGTTAAGGCTGCACTTTTAAAAAGACCCTTAATCTGAAAAATCTGAAAATAATCTTTTTTTTAAAAGAGCTTCTCCTGCAAACTACTTTTTCTGATCAAATCATCTGACAAAGTAAACATATAAACAGGTTCATTAAAGAGTCAGCAGCTCGAAACAAACTACACTGTCTGATAGAAAGGTGTTTATTACTCTTCTGAAAGGCCACTGAAGGAGGGTTGTGGTCATTGTTAACAGGGAAGACACTGATTTGTCATTTTCAGAAAGTTCTAGAAATTTTTGGGCCTTGCAAATCACAATGTGGGTGTCAGTGGAGGTGCTCAAAGACTCGACCATCTGGCAGCTGAAGTATACGGATAACTTTACAACCTCAGTATTTTGGAATTGGCTAAGTTGACATTAAAAAAGAGTGATCACAGTGTGTTTTTGCAAAAAAAAAAAGTCGTCCACACTAGGAACATGAGGCCTGTGTTTTCAAATGTATCCACAGGACGCTTGCTTGACTAAATTTTTGGGTGTGGAAACATATGGCTTGGTGTCTGCAGTGGGACAAAATAGTGAAAAAAATTAATTTAGTTGGATTAAAGTGGACATACTCTACAAAAATGCCTGAAAAAAACAAGAAACGAAAGTGCTGTGTGTGTTTGGTTCCAACCTGAGGTGGTTTGTAGTTAAGGCTCCTTCGTCTGTTGCACCGCTGCAGGATGGCTCCAGACTCGGAGGCATTGTCTTCTCATTGCGGAACCCCTCAAACCTCTGAAAACATGACATGTGTCCAAAACAAAATGACCCACACACATACACAATGATGGGAACATGGATGGACAGACGGATGGAGAGAGAAGAAGGCATAAAATTGCAGGCAGAAACGAGAAAAGACTCTTGTACGGGAAGGAGACAAATGAATAGTCACAGAATACACAAGATAAACAGGAGCAGACAGTCAGTGGAATAAAGATAAATGTCCGTTTTGCTCAGACCTCGTACCTCATGTCCAAATATGTGTAAAGATGCCAAATATAGATTACAGCTCACAACCAGAATCAAATTGCATCTAAAATGTGTCCAGTGACCAATATGATTGGAATTTCCTTTCTCACTAAGAATAAAAAGTGAGCTTAGTTTATCACTTGTGTTTCTCTAAACCAGAGTTTCTATCAAGACGGTACTGTTAAAGGGATGGAATAGTAATGTGTTCTCAGTGCATTCTGGGTGCAATCAAACCTGATTTAAAAAAAAAAAATTAAGTGCCAAAAAGACCACATGAAAGGTAGAGGAAGAAAAAAAACGACAGAGTGAGAACAACCCCATTAACCAGACATTTAGAAACCATCAAACCTCCAAAGAAACACTGGCAGCAGTTCTCTGGAGAGCTAACTCCAGCTTCCTCCCACAAACATCAACATTATCAAACTGAAGTATTGATTTTGTTTGCATCTGGTCAAACAGACAGTAACTAAGCAGGTCTGTGTGTTCGGCTCATAATCGTGCCCTAAGGCCAAGGGAGGATAAAGAGGGAGCAGCTGGAGAGCAACAACCAACGTCTGCACTCATTCCTTTCAAAACCACCTTCCAAACATCTCCACCATCACAACACAGAACTCCTGAAACCTGGAAAGAAAAAAAAAAGACAAAAACAAAACAACAGTCACATACATGATGAGCAGGGAAACCCCAGCGCTTGGTGCAGCAGCAGTTTGCATGAATATGAGGTTCAGAATGCAGTTGTTGCAAATGGCACTGAATCAAGTTAAGTTATATAAAAGCACAATAACACACACATTATTACATACTGTCCCGAGGAATATATAACACGTATAGCCAAGAATAGGTCTAAAACAATGACTATTCCACCAGCCAGGACCCTTCCCTTCCACCTATTCCTTAAGGCATGTAGCTGGAATGCATATAGATTATGTAGAGCCAATCAGGCCATACTGAATCTGTACACAGTCCAAAGCTTTTATTATGGGAAAGTTAAATTTATATCTTTCCAGTTGTTTTAATTATCGCTCAATTATAACTTATGATTATACAAAAGCAGAGTAGCACTGGAAAAAAACATGATCCTTAAGTTGAAATTTTTGTACATTTGACTGGAAAAAGCCTCCACAGTTAATTAACCAAGCAGCTGTACTTCGATCAGCGTCATCAACAAGCCCACTCTCTGTGGCCTGCTCTATTCACACATGAGCTCACTAACTTTTTAACATTACACTAACTGTACGCTAACCTGGGAGCTGGGTAAACTCATACTTGCTTTCACACAAGCAGCTCCTCTGGGAGATGTCCAGACAATTCGGGGCATCAGTGCATGTTTGAAATAGGCTTTTGACACTGAACTTGATTTGAGCTCCATGTAGGGTACTATAAAACTAAATATCCATTTTAATGTTTTAATGTTTTCTGCCACTCACTTTGGTTCTCCTCTCAGCAGCTAGAAAACACCAGCACACAGCAAAACACTTTTACCCTTACAGAGTTGTTGATCTCCTGCCATGTGCTCAAAATTTTATGCATGAAGCCTTAATGCATGGAATTACATTACAGTGATGACATACTGTCATGGATTTACAGAGCCTGTAAAAAAAATTATGATAAATTTTAAGAATAACACACCTGAAACTTTAAATCAAATATGCAATACAGATCAAAGATGCTGCAGCTGAATGATGCACCAAAACATGGTTACATGGTTGGTGACTTGTTTATAAAGTGCATCATGTTCAGATGATGGTTCTTGTTACTAAATTGGTACATTGTACACATGAACTGAGGCCACGTAAAAGTGTGCAGGAAGGGCATTCAGATGGTAAGTTAGCATAATAAATATATTAACCCAACACTTGGGACATAAAAAGCAAAAACCCTGGTTTATATTAGTGTCAATACAGAGCTCTTTTTTTGGTTGGGAAAGTAGATTGAACCCAGTTACAAAGAATCTGTGAGCAGATTTATTCTACAATGTGTTTGAGGCAGCAGAATTGACCTCCCTTCACTATGCATGTGTGTGTGTCTGTGTGTGTGTGTGTGTGTGTGTATTGGGCGTGATTCGTCTCTATACAGGATATCCCCTTACCCATTGCCAGTAGGCTGTCTATTGTTAGGAGACAGGCATAGGTTGTGCTGGGATCCCACTGCTCTCCATAAACTGACTACTGCAGTAGAAATGTGGAAATGATTCAAAAGCTTCCCTTCATTTTAATAATGATGAATTATTTTTCTAATCTATTCACAATTAATTTTAACCTTTTCTTTATCTCTGAGAGACATTCATGTCTTTTTTTTTTAATTTGTCAACCGCAGCAGGAGACCACAGGCTGCAGCCATAATCAATGTGCAGTCCACAGATGTGATCAAAGTGCTTTTACCAACTGAGAAGTTTGGATGTGTAAGAGTTTTACTTTTGTAAAAATGGAACTGTGTTCGATACTTACCCTCACCTGTGCATGCGCCCAGCGCACAACCAGCTTCTTGGACAAAGCTAGCTTCCCATTTAAACACTGGATTGCCCTCTCTGCCTCCTGCAGACAGTTTCAACCACACACACAGAGAAAAAGGGGACAAGCTTTTTTAATAATTATGATTAAAAATTAGCCTTGATGAGTGCAACCGAGCCATTAAATCATTAGTGTTCACAATAGAGAGATGGCAGAAGCAATAACAGATGATGATGTGCCACTCTGTCTCCAGACAAACAGTAAGTGATATGTGTGTGTGTGTGTGTGTGTGTGTGTCTCTCTGTTGTGTGAGTGTTTGAGAGGCAGTGTGACAAAAATCTTTGTCTAATCAAATGAATAAGTAGCTTTGATGCTAAATTGTATAAATGAAGTACTTTTTCTGTGTGTGTGTGTGTGTGTGTGTGTGTGTGTGTGTGTGTGTGTGTGTGTGAGAGAGAGTGTGTCTGTGTGTGTGCGGGCCTAAGTGAGTGTGAGTGTGTAAGATAAACACACACTTCC
>JAQMCX010000046.1:2970000-2994651 GCA_029814765.1 Acanthurus leucopareius
TGTGTGTGTGTGTGTGTGTGTGTTTGTGTGTGTGTGTGTGTGTGTGTGTGTGTGTGTGTGTGTGTGTGTGTGTGTGTATTTTGTGCTCCTGTGGATCAGCACAGTGCATCGCTGTGTTTGTTCACTTAGCTTTTAGCCCCAGTTAGCCAGTCAGACCCCCACAACCCTGCCCACACTCTCAAACACACACACATACACACACACGCACACACAAAACTGTCCTATTAGTGGAACTTATCAGAGCCCATTTGACCTCCACCTTCTCCCTGACCTCTAGAAGGTGGAGGTCTTCATCCCTTGGGAGAGCGGGTTAGCAAGGCGAAAGTGTGTGTGTGTGTGTGTGTGTGTGTGTGTTTGTGTCTGTGTGTGACAGGATGGGGGGCTGTTCTGCTGTCTGACTGTGTGCAAACACTGATGGTCAAACACAAGGCCTCCTCCCCCCCTTGTATTCTCCCTCCCTCTCTCCATCCTCCTCTTTGGCGACTTCACATGTGTCTATATGTCAATATGCAGGCAAAAGCTCACTTTTTCATGACAGATAAAATAAATGTTAAGTTGACTTTGGATACAGCTTCAAAATCACCCCAGAATAGAATTGACACTATTCTGATAAAATCTCAAAAGTTACTAAATATTTTTAAAAAAATACTGCATGTACAACATGTGCAGTGTTGTCTTTCTTGTAGTGGGTTGTAGGGAAAATCCTTATCATGGCTCCTGCCAAGAATACACAATTTTCCTATTTTAGTAACTGAGTTCAAATTTGCCATGAGATTTCATACTGCCTGACAATAACTTGGCTACTGGAAGTGTTTCAAAACATTCAAGTTTTATTTTTACATTGTTCACTGTTGCAAAAAATGTGTTATGATAACAACTGAAATTTTGAGAACATGTGAACTAACTCCTCACAACTTCCAGCTTATAGTTTATTCTGACAGGATGTGTTTCCAGCCATGCTGTGCTTTTCACATCCGTCCTTCTTGTCATGTTTGCTTCTTCTCCCTGTTTCTCTCTACCCTATCTCTTGAGGATCTCATGGGATCTCTGTGTTTCTGTCTGCAGAGAGACCACTAGGACTCCAAAGCCAAAATATCCCACACTCATCTCCAGCTAACTCACTATTGAATTTACCATCCTTTCAAATCTGCCCCACTCATCAGCTTCGAGCAAAGTCATACAGCCATCTCTTTTTTCTAAAGAGGAATTGACAATATATCATGTTGTGGTCATTCTCCTGTGAACTTTGATTTGTTTGTGCAATATCTGGCACTGTTTGAGCTTGACTGGAAAATGTAGGCATATTGTTCAAATATCCATTGTGTAAACTTTAAACATAACTCTTTTCTTTAAATATCTTACTTCCCACAACCGAGTTACCAGTTTTTCCACAAATTGAACTTCTAAAGCGATCATGAGAGCCAAGTGTTTGTGCTGCAGAGTTAGTTTGGCAGTCTAGATTGAGTGAATTTCAAATCAGGGAGATATATTTGCTGCTGCAGAGAATAGGGCCTAAGTTAGAGTAGCAGAGCACATAGATCACTCCCTTTAGAGCTCTTTTTTTGCACTCCTCCATCCTGTGTTCTTCAGCAGACAGAGTTGTTATTGAAAGGGAACAATAGGGTTCTTAATCAGTGAACCTTTTCCCCTTGCCAGTACCTGGGTCAACTGATGGCCCACATGGCTTTGTAGCAAGTGAAGGCATAAAATATATGTTTATGAAAAGAAGAATTAATCACAGTGGGTATCTTTGGATAAAGTCATATTTGTTGTTTTTTATACCCTTTCTCCAGCTCTGTCTAGGAGGGCTTTCATGTGGCTGTAATTACCATATTTCATTAGCGTGTGGAGTGTCACCGCTGGAGCATCAAAGCGGTTGGCTCTTCGCATGTGCGGCAACCACTGCCAGGGAAGTACACAACTATCTGTTTTTTTCCCAGAATAAATTCACCCGCGCCAGTTTTTGAGTGCACTCTCTCCCTCAAGCTGCTGTCGATATCAAAGAGAACCCATTCCGCATGTGAAGTGCCCCTTGTGCAGAATAATAAAGCAGTGCATCATGGCAAAAAACTGTGAAACACAACACTCTCACCACTATCCCTTCAATGTGCACACAAGGACACACATGCACATATACACATGAACCCACAAGCACACATGGTATTACTCTCTTCTTTGTACCTACTTTACTCTCCTTGGTACACAGTCACTCCTTCTACCTCTGCACTCAAAAACAAACTATTATTGTCCGATTGTTTGTTGAAATACAGATCCAGTAGTGCAACATAGTTGTATTTACTGTTTTCTTTCTCAAACTACAAGTTTATTTCAATTGCAACTGTGCATGCAAATTTCAATTGTCACAGTACATAACATCCTTGATAACAATCCACAGGGATTATTTTTTTATTTTTATAGCAAATCCTGTGACAAAAAAGATGATAACCTACCATTAATGTATTCAAGTTAAAAATAATATATGCACAGTGTGTTCTAGTTGATGCCATAGAAACCTGCTGTTGTCCATAAACTATTAAAAAACACATAAAGTTGGATGACATTTTCTTTAGTGCAGCTCATCAAACGAAAGAGGCATAAACATGGAACTGCATCTGTGAGCATGCGCAGTGAGGCTTTTTTTTAGAGATCCCAACTGTAGTAACCGAGTTGTTTCAAAATGAATAACACTAGCCAAGTTCATTGTAATGAAAGAATAAGTGAGCCATTGCGTAACTATGGCTCTTTTTTGTGTTTTAAGAGTTTCTGAATTACATTGGAGTCATATGACATAGAGTTAGAATTAATTATAAAAAAAATCATTGTTGGTTTTGATACCTTTGGGGGATTTTTTTTTTTTTGCCTCTAGTTTCAATTTTAATTAAGTTTTAATCATCAAGAAGAGACTTGTTTGCAGAGTGAATGTTCTATAGAAAAATCAAAACTACACAGGATAATATGAGCCTTTTGTTATAACCAGAGCTTTGATATACCTTCACAAGACATCGTCCTGCCTGGGAGACTTGCACCTGACCTATCTTAAGGCACTACAAGGCCACAAGGCTCTATCCTACAGCTCAAAGCCACACATCTTCAAGGGAACTCTGGACAATGGGAGAAATTAATGTCTCAACCAGCACAAACACAGATGAGCTGCGAATTAGCAGAGCTCACCAAATAGCACCGCTTTGCCTCTCACTATCAGCAGGATTATCTACAGGGATATGAGCTATCTGCCCCAGGGCTAAACACACGTTTGTTTTCCCAAAGCTTTATGGCTTCCCTCGGCTAGACAGAGAATCAAAGCTTTCAGCCAAATATGTGGTAAGATTCACCACACAGGACGTGGTTAGGGTAGACAGACGTTCCCTTGTAACTTAAAATTAGAGATCCACTGTTCAAAAATGACATTTTCAAAACATCCTTGACAACTACCAGACAATGCTGCTGTTCCTTGCATGGCTTTCAGCGCGTGTTACTACAACACTTCTGATAAGCTGAGAGCCAACAATGTTTTGTGTTGTCTGTACGAACTCCTCCGTGTGCTATTGCTGCTATCGGTGTGCGACCTGCAGCTCAACAATCAAAGCAGCACACACTTGAAATGCTCTTAACAGCTCCAGCTGCCAGAGATCGATGTTCACCTTGGCTCTGGTGACTTTCACTCTCTGTGAGGTATTGATCAAACATGAGGCCACGGTGCTGAAATGTGAAAACACTACAACGCTTATATTCTTTTCACTATTGTGCATTTCTGCAATTAACTACGCCATATGTGTCACATACACTGTAAAGTATTTATCAATAGAAGAAACTTCCTCGTTCAAGACCTTGAAGAGAAGTTAACAAATGATCCCTTATCTTGCTCCTATTTTTGCCTCACATCATTTCACTGACTCTCTGTGAGCACCTTAACATTTAGGGCAAACATGGTAGTTTGTAGCTTAATCCTTTTACCAGAGGTGATTTTTAACAACATCCTGCTCCCCTTTCTGTCAAGTCAATGGGTCTGAAGCCTGATCCACTGCAGAGGGTTCCTCAGGCCCAGTAAGCCTTAACCTTGGAACCCCCCCTCTTCCTTCTCTCCAAGACACCCAGGCCAACAGGGAAGGAGATGGGGGTGTAAAGCAGGCAGGGGGATGCTGGAGGTGTGTGGAGAACCCAAGGACCTGCCACATTATATGCTTTAACATGACTGGCAAATCCACCACGGTTAAACAAACTTAACCTTCATTTGTGAAACGGTGCAAATCAAAGGGCAAAAAACGACTTGTGCAAGTAATTACCACCGGGGGAGAGCAACAGGGCAAAGGAAGGATGAAGGGAAGGGAGGTGGGAGGATTGGACGAGGCAGTGGTGGTGGGGAAGTGGGGGTGGGTTGGTCGGTCTTAGGAACAGCTAGGCGTTAACAGGTTGAATGGAAGGAAATGGGAATCATTTAAGGTGAGGGGCATTTTTAATGAGTTTGCTCAGAAATTGATTTTCCACTGTAATCTTTTATTTATATGCGGCTGGCGGCGTGTCCCCAGCAGAGTGAGGGTCAGCCCTCAGAGCGCCCTGTCAAGGCCCCCACTCCTTCAAACAACACCCCAAAGTCCAGGGAAAACGGTATTCTAGCTAAGGCAAATATTGTCCTGTCTTGGCTTAAGGGGCAAAAAAGCTGTTTGTTCTAAAAAAATTGCTCTTCACTCTTTTTTTTTCTCTCACCATTTAAGAGGAGGCTGTTTAAGAGGGTAAGGCTTTCATGAAGGATAAGTGCAAAGGCTAAATTGAAATAAAATTGCTCTGCTATGATTTATGCCATTCAATTAATATTGATTTGAAACTTTGATGTCAAACTCCTTTAGAGGATCTGGCAGAATCTCACTATTACTAGTTTAAAGCAATGTCAAAATGAAACTTAGTGTACTTTAGACACAGAATACCTAATTATGGCTTATAATTCTTTAGCTTTTTTTTTTTTTTAGCTTTACTCATTTTTAAATACGTGTCCCATCAGGTTCAGTCAGTAAGTATGTTTTATTTCTGGAGGTTACAGTTATGTGTGTGTGTGTGTGTATGTATATATATGTATATGTATGCGTGTATGTATGTATAGGTGTGTGTGTGTGTGTGTGTGTGTGTGTGTGTATATATTTATTTATATTTATATATATATAAGTTCTGTTATTTAAAAATACTCAAATGGCTCTTATTATGGTTTTGTAAAACACATGCAGAATTAAATTGTGCTAAGTAAAATGTATTTAATTTAAACCTTAAATGCTAACTTTTAATTTATTTGTTTATTGGGCAGAACTGAAAGAGAAATACAAAAATGGTTAAAACTGGCCATATTCCTTTCAAGTCATTATTATTATACAATAAGATAGAACAACAGTTTTTGTAATAAAATTCCAACTACATCCCAATTAAATTTAAAAAATATATTAAAAGTTTTTCATAAAAAATTGTACTTGTATACCCCAAACTAAAACAATTAGATGTGATTTTTTTTCTTTCTGACATAACGTTGCAAAAGCATGTGTGAGTTATTTAGAAGAAAATCTATATTTTTTTTACATACATTGAGAAAAACTAGAATATTTATGAGTAACCTTACTTCTATTTTTTGTAAAGCTTTCAGAACTTTCTCTTAACTTCTGTATACAGTGTAGTCTGACAAGTTTATATTAGATTAGACAATCATTATTTCCCTTTCTTATGTAAGATGAAAAAATAAAATTTATTTCATTGATTAATAACATGACATTTTATCATATAGTTTCAGTTTAATGTGGCTATATAAACTTTCTCTATGCAGATATGATATCCAAAAAACATTACCTACCTCTGTATCTGCATGATCTTCAGGCTCTGGTTATGAGGCTTTTGCACAGTGCCTCACAGACAGCACTCTATGCCATTTGAGCTGTTCCTGAAGTTAATCTGTGACTCTGGCGCCACTCTGTGGTAAAACGAATTTTTACAGCAGTGCCACAGTTAAAATAATTACTTTTTTTTATATGTTAAGTAGCAGAGTGGCGATGGACACTATGTTCACATTGAATGAGTGAAGTTATTAATAAGGTTGAACAAAATGATTTGTTCTGTACAACCAGAATATTCTGCATTTGGCCAAAAAGCTGTTCATCGGGGTTATCTTGGAGCCAAGTGTTGTGCATCTAGATGATCCTTGTAAGAGCAGAGCATCCATCTTTCACTTTGCTGTACTTTCCTGAGGGCTCTTAAACTGTGTGTGCATCTCCGCCTTTGTTTTTCTTTTCCAACCTGTAGGCCATATAGTCATCAAATGTTTGTTATTTTTACTTTCATTTCAGCAGCCACTTTTACAGTAAATATGTTATCTCTTTTTCTTTAAAAGTGCTGCCTTGTAGATGTATGGATTGCATTAGACAAAAATGGCATTCATTTAAAAGAGTTAATGAGATATTCACCCCTTTTTAAGTTATTTTACTGTTCAGATTTACTGAACTAAACCTGAACAAAGCTGGTAAAAGTGGCAGTCATGGCCAGAGGTATCATGTTTTCAGGTTGTCCTTCTATCCTTTTTTTATGTGTTCATAAGATCTCAGGAAAATTCTCAGCAATTTCTTCAAATTTGGAAACAATTTTCACTTGGACTGTTGGTGGCCAAAAGTCAAAGGTCACATAACTTCATAAAATACTTTTTTGGCTATGCTCAAAAATTTGTACAAATGTATTATTGAATAGAAGCATGAAATGATTAGATTTTAGAACCAAAAGGTCAAAGTCAACTTTGCTGTGACATCATTATGTTCTGCAAGAACACTTTTCTGGCATTAATAAACACCATAACTCGACATAGAAGAGGACATCGTGACCATATTTGACATTCAGTCGGATACTGTTATTGCGTAGTATGTCCTGGCTGCTCACCAGTAAACTGTTATTGTTGTTGAACCATGTGACAAAGATCTCAAGCAGTCTTCTGTAAAATCTCAAAGTTATACAATATGTTTCTTACTAGAAAATGCTTTCTGGCATCATACAAGTCACTGAGATGTTAACTTACATCCAACAATCACACTAAAGAATTTTTTAAAATTAATTTAAGGTCTTCTCTACATTTATTATGAATCTGGATGGACACTGATGTAAACTGCAACTTGACTGGTTGGTGGAGTTTTACAACTGCAAGGTGGTATTTCTAGTTTTTGACCCTTCATAACATTTTAGGGTGTGAAAGGTAAAAACCTTTTCCCCTGTTATGTCCTTTTCGTCTTCCATAAAACATGTTTAGAATGTATAAACAATGAAGTCGTGCTGTTTGCCACCTTGACTGCTTTCTAATTAGTTAACTCTCTGGCCTTTTGTCATCCTGACCTGAAACAAGGTTCATTTCTTATGTGATTGTGACTTCGGACTCATAAGAGCTAATACAAACTTATTAAATAAGTTGTGAGACCAGGGCTATATTCCAGTGTTAATTAGTGACTTATATTGCCTTCTTACTATTTAGAAACTATGACCCATTCTTGTTTTTTAATATGATTCTTTTTGTTTTTTGTCATCACACCTTGACTTCCTCAATTCACTGTAAACTTATCTTGTCCTCTTAGCGTAAAACTGCAACCCTCTGACCTCACAAGCCTTATCTAACCTCTTCGTTCTTTAAACATTTTCCTGCTGAGGTCTGATCATTCATATTTTATGGTGCCATCGTCTGACAAACACATTTAATTGGTGTCTATATAAGGCACCTATAGTACTTGCAGTCACGGCACAAGACCAGTGGTGTCTTTCTTGTTTTAGTCAGCAGGTGGCAGGTTGGGATTACCTGTTGCATGTTTCTCCCTTCTGCACCTGCATTCATCTAAAATGCTGTCTAACCTGAGAGCTGTATTTAATGTGTATAATTTATAGGCATTAACTGTGTTTTTGACACATCTTGATATTATAATTTCCTAACTTATAATGTACAAATGTCTATTAATTTTGTTTGTAATTTACCACTCTGAGGCTCATGAATGTGCATTTTACCTGTCAAATACATAAATCCATGAATAATGCAATTCTATAAACTTTATCCAAGGAAAGATTACTGTAATTATTTAATGTTAAAATATAATTTCTTTAATTAACTAATTTATATAAATGCATATAATAAGTAAAAAGAAAGGGGCAGGTTGTCTTTTTTTACTTATTTAAGCTTTGAAACTGTTGCTGTTTTTTATGATTTGATTCTGTTTGACTGTCTGTGTATGGCTAAAACAGTCGTAATGATTGCTGAAAGAAATCTTGAAGCACTTGAGCAATTTTCAAATTTCTTTTTTTTATTTATCTTCCAAAAGCAAGAAAATATACTCTTTTCTTCCAGAAATAATAAATATACAATATTTCTTTATGAACAAAATGCACAATTTACAAAAGTGGCAACTGAGTGCTACACCCCCTATACACGGTACTGTCTGACTGTATGCATTTAACCCACTTATCACGGAGTTATAACTGTTATTAATATGTTCTATTATTATTATTTTTAATGTCAGTCTTATTTTTCTATACAGTATAACAGTTTTATTTTGTAGAAAATGACACCACACAAACTCTCTCAAATTAAAGGTCTTCATTGTGCTATGTGTTTATTTTTCTACCATAATACTTTCATGAGGTTTGGTGACTCCAACCTTTAGAGTCCAACACAGTCTACTAGTTGCTGGTGGCTGAGAGTTTTTTCCACACATTTTGAGATGTGACAAGTTTATAAAAGCCTTGACATTTCAGCAATCTAGGAGCTGACCCTTCCCATCGGCAGGATTGTCCTGCCTCAGGATGTTTTGTCCCTCCATCTCTTTTCTGCTTGTGCTGACGGTCATTCTTTGTTTATCAAGTACACTCAGCTGTTTTGGTGTGGACGCGGTGGTGTCTTGAGAGTTTGCCTGTTAAATAATGTTGTCTTGTGGTCAGGAGGTGAGCAGCATATGTGATAACAGCCAGGCTAAAGCACAAGACAACGTGAGCGTGCTGTGGAGTAAGGCCGGCTGGGCTGAGCTGGGGTTAAGTGGAGTGGGGGAAGCTGGGTTTAGATGTCGCTCTGTGGTGTAGATCTCCATCTGTCTGTGCTGCTCTTGATGGGTTAGCGGAGGCTCCACTGTCACATAGCCATTGATTATCCTCACATTGGGTGATGAAGTAGTGCTGGAATAGAGGACGCAAGAAGTTGTTATTTAGCTGCAACTATAATCAGGCAATCAATAAAAATTATATTGGCAACAATTTTGATAAATATAATTTTAAAATAAAAATGCCCAAATTAACTGGTTACAGCCTCAAAAATGTGAATATTTGCTAGTTGTCTTTTTTATGTGATAGCAAGCTGAATGTCTTACATTTTACTCTGTAAACTGAACAGAAATTTGAGGACCATTTTTGGACATCTGGAAGTCATCTATGTAACAGTACAGGTGCTGAAACAATTTTTTGCAATGAAGCTTCCATTTACAAGGGTTAAATTTAAAAAGTGCCATAGTATCTAAATAGTTTTTTTATTGTTCTGTAATGAGCCTTGATGATCTTTAATGACCTTATGAATGGAATAATACGAAAAAATACTGACATATCTAATCAATTTTGAAGCAACAAACCCAATTATGATCCCTGACTTCTTGACATACACTTTCCTCTAATTAAATGCCTGTAAATTAAAAAATTTTTAATCAAATGCCTAAATGAAGGCCGTAATTGACATGAAAATCACTCCAGCAGCTACATCCATAAAATCAAAAGTGTTACATTCTATCATGAAATATCTTTCGATGAACTGAAAATCACTATAACTAACTGATCACACAGATATCGTACCTATCCCCAATTCGGACCCACAGATCACTAAAGAGACGGGGTCTGCCATGGCTACGATGGGCTTTGCGAGGCCGTTTGTGTCGTCCAAATTCCTCGAGCTGGCTCAGGCTGTCAGGGAGCAGCATGTGTGGCAGCTCCTCATCTCCGAATCCAGGCATGTTCTCTGGGTCCTCCAGCTCCAGCTCCATCTCTGGTGGACTGGTCAGCCAGCTGGTGGGGGATGTGTCAGTGCCTTCCTTACTGGACTCCACTGCAGACTCTTCAACTGGTTTACTACTGGAGCAGAAAAAACAGAGAGAAAATTAAGTTAGTCCTTTTTTTTTTTAGACATAATTTTAACTTTTCACAATAAAAATTCTGTTTTGTTTTTTTTTACATTTTATATCTTTGATGTATTTAAAGGTAAGCGATACCTCTGTATACATCCAGCTGGAACTCATAATTGGAAAAAAAGTATTTTTTATGTCTCTGAGCTGATCAAAATTGAAAATATAGGACTGTTTGCGTTTTCTAAGATTTCAAAGTTTCTGCCAGTGAATGTTTTTGCTAGTGGTTTCTGACCACTCTATTACTTTTCAATTAAAGCTCTTGACTTCTGTCAAGGACATGAACACCACATAGAGC
This sequence comes from Acanthurus leucopareius, assembly GCA_029814765.1. Lineage (NCBI taxonomy): Eukaryota > Metazoa > Chordata > Actinopteri > Acanthuriformes > Acanthuridae > Acanthurus > Acanthurus leucopareius. The sequence goes on from JAQMCX010000046.1 coordinate 2,980,447, forward strand.
GCCTTGCCCCATAAACACTGTACTGAGTGGCAGAAATACCCAGCAGGCAACATTAAAGGAAGTTGTAACTCCTGTGGCTGTACTGTTGCATCAAAACTGACATCTGCCCAGTGCAGACCACCCAGAATCACCGGCCTCTCCTTGAAAACATTTGCCGTGCTCCTCTTTCTTCCACCCATTACTCATACTTTCTCCTCTCTTGATCTTTTCCCGTCAATATGGCTCGCAAACGACTTGGTGTTTCAAGGTGGAACATCAGAAAGAACCCACTGAACATGCAATCAAAGGCAGTTACACTGAGACAAGCAGTAGACACTAAAGCATTACAGTAACCGGATTACCTATGCTCATGTCAGCCATAGAGATTACTGAATCATATTATCAGACATGCTGTGATGGATCATAGGATGGATGTTAGTCATGATTGCTGCTCACCATGATTTGTTTTGTCTCTCAGGTCATCATAAATTTGATTGTCTGCACTTTTACTCTTACACTTCTACTGCACTTCTTCTTGGTCAGGGTGATGATAGCTCCGGGCCCACGGTCAAGCTACTGTGGAGCCAAAGCCAGCTCCTCTGTCAGTCTTAAAACTATAATCACTCATGACGACCTTTTGCCAATCAGCTCTGGTCTGAGGTTAGCAGCTTTCATAAACACCTCTAATTCATCTATCTTGTGGTGCTTTTCCTCACTGTCACGTCACCCTCTATCAGTGAGCTAAGAGTGTCTGAGTGCATGCACACGTGTAAGTGTGTGGTCGTGTGGTCACGTGTGTGTGTGATGTACGCAAGTGTTTTGTGACCACAGTAAGTCAGTCTACTTGTCAGCTTTTAAACCAGAAACGCAGGCTAAAGCCCACAACTCTGTAAACAGGGTGAAGGGAAAAAGGGGGGCAAAGCTTACAGCTGTAGATTGCAGTAGGAAATTTGTAAAAACCCAGGTTAGATGGATGCATGGATGGATGAACAAGGATATATTTACAGCTCTTTACTGAGATGCCCTTTGTTTTGCCTTGTTTTTACCTTTTCACCCTGACCCAAGTGGCTTTGGTTGCTATTTTATAGGCCCATGGATCAACCCCCTAGGTGAGAGGGGAGCTGATCTGTGCCAAGGAATGGGAGCACACTCACACAAGCACATACACACACGCTGAGATATTAACAGGATTTTAGAAGGGCTGCAAGATGCCAAGCCTCTGTGTGAGTTTAAGTGTGTGTGCAACCCTGCTCCTTGGCACTGTGCATCGCCCCACTCCCCCTGCATGCACATGCGTACTTGTGTGCATTTGTGTTGATCATGGTGCCAGTGCAGGAAGCTTTGGTAGAGAGGTAGAGAAGAAGGAAGGGAAGCAGCAAGGGGGGAAGGTGAGGGGATTGATGAAAAATCAAAAGATTTCTGCATAGCTGAGCTTCATGTGTTACAGAGAACAATTTGGACCATATCTGCACTGCTCTTCAATAAATCTGTTCCGGTTAAATGGCTCCACTGTAGAGAGAAAAAGATGGATGTGGACCGGCTGAGTTGTTTCTTTCTCTCTCTGTTCAATGGGCTCTGTTGATGTATGTCCACATGTATCTGCACGCCTGCCAAAAACTAAAACACTCTGTTTCACAGACCATATTACCATAACATTATCGGTGTGATGCTCATCTTTTTCCATTCATTATCTTGTCAGGTTAACAGGATCCCAAGGTTTGAACTGACATCAGTGACTGATTACCTGCGCAAACTGGAATTATCCAGTGCTTGTGATTTAATTGCAGTGGAATGTTTTAACCTCCAAAACAAAAGAATGTATATATGCTGTTTTTATCTACACTCTTGTGCAATTTTGTCAATTTATCTTCAGATATATGTTATTAGGGACTCAAGCTTTTTTTTTTGCCTTTTCTGTTGTGAAAAAAACAGATTATTTTCTTTTTTTGTAGCCACAGTATTTAATTAAATTAGCATTGCATCTATGCTCACTTACTCTGTGACTGGCTCTTGGTGATCAGGGGCCATATGGACGATCTCATAGCCCTCCTGCCTCAGGATATCCAGCACACTGTGATTTCCCAGGAAGTGACCTAATGGTAGACAAAATGCCAAAAGTCATGATGGATACAAGAGATGTAAGACAGACAAGTTTTGTGCTGAGCATTCATTTTGTCTATATGACTTATTTCAACCTGGATGGTGTCTCATATATAAGTTAAAAATCTGAGATAGATTTGGAAAAATATGAACCTTTCCCAGTTTTTTTAGCAGAGCAAGAGAGGTGGGACTTGATAATGGCAGTTGTCCAGATGAGATTTATACAGCTACATTAAATTTTTACAGACATTCATTAGTACCACGATATAAATTTGAATATCTACAGTAATCTTCTTGCTTTTTCAGTGTAAAACTTTAATTTGTTATTTTTTAACAAAATATTCAAAGATACACTTGCCTTGTAACCACACGTTCATGTAGACAACATGCTGTGTTGTGAACATAATTGAGCACATACTTGCCTACCTAATATGCCTGTCACTGGAGGATACCACCAGTAGGCACACCAGATAACTCAGACTGTATAGAGTTTCTGGATTTGCATGATGTAAACAATGAAAATGGCAACACTTAAGGAGGTTCTGAGATTGCAGCAGAAAGAGCAACAGCTGCGCTAACATAGATGGTGTGTAATGCCCCTAAGTTAAGCACATTATGACAATTGTGAGTATGCCTCTTATTCCATCAATGTAAGAAACCAATGATGAGAAACACCACCAGTATCCTGAATGTCTGCTAACAACGAACATCTGCTACCACCCTCATACTGCCACCACACTGTCCCTACCTTTATTGTAGGTGTAAGGGGCATCTTGTGTACAAATTGCGATAATTGCTAAGAAAATGTTTAACCAACCCTCTAATAGATAAGAATAACTAAAGGTAAATCTGTAGCTGACCTTAGCGAGAGATGTTGTGCAGACATTGAGGGTGCTCAGTGGATAAATCATAAATATGATTTTCTCACTGTCTTTATCACTATCATTAGGTCATTGAGAGTGAAACTATCAGATGGATTGTATGACATTTGATACAAACAATAACATATCTCACAGGATGAATTGCAATAACTTGTAACTTAAATTATTAACCTTTCTGTTTGCATCATCCTAACACACAAAATTTGTCTTTACTTGAAACACATTCTTAGACAATTACATTACATAATCTCTGATATACCCAAGGTACATCTTCAGATATTGGACCCAGGATCACTGCTGGATATGCTTAACATTTAGTAGACCTCCAACAGTAGATCTCCTATGATATTTTTGCACTCAAGGTGTAAAGATATTTATTTAATGACAGTTACAGCTCTGCTATAGACAGAAGCAACTGAAAAGATTTTAGGAGATCTGTGGGATAACAGAGACTATTCAAATGTAAGTTCACCCTTCATCTTCTGGGCCCACTTGTCACTCTATAATGACCCGGTATTGTCAGCACTCAACCTCCTGCCTCCTCTCTGCCCCTCTTTCCTTCACCTTGTGTGTGATTCCTTCAGACTGACATCAAACATGTGGGCCTCAGCCCCTCGCTGATAAAAGCTTTTTTTTCCCCATCAGCCCATAATCCTGTGTGTCAGTCAAGCCAGCAATGAGCTGTAATGTAGCCTGACATTACTCCTGCGACACACACACACACACACAATAAAAGAAGAACTCATATTTTTGCTCACACATAAATACAAACCTTCACATAGAAAACATTTGTACACACCCAGGAATTCACACAACCACACACCTCAGCTCTCTCCTGCAGCTTATTAACAACACGTTGACTATATTAGAGCTCCTTACTCTCTTTCTGTCAGGGCCCTCTGCTCCCGCTCAGCTCCTCACCTCCTGCCAATTTTATCATTATAATGTCCTGATCATTCCTGAAAGTCAAAGAAAGAGGCACGCGGTGTTACACTTTCTTGGCAGCTGAGTTCAAAGGCAGCGCAGGGATAGGCTGCGGAGTGAAAGGAGGCTTCTAACAACAGAGTGTCGGCAAGATCACATGAGATTATACAGAGGGGAGAGCGTGAGTTTTTGTCTAGTTGAAGGTGGGTGTATGTATTTGTGTGTGTGTGTGTTCTTGTTTTGCTATACTTATGCAGAGTAAATATTCCCACAAAGGTGGAGTTGAACATGTGTTTCATAGCATTGTTTCTTTTTTGAACTTTTGTAGGGTTAAGATATTTAAACTGAACTGTGAGACTATAAGCAACCCAAGTTTTGTTTAGTTTTTTTTACGTCATTACAATGTGAATGTGTGTATGCTGAGGTGTTGTGATTTGCTGTGGATAGTTAAAAGACTATCTTTTGGGTATACCTTTTTTTTGTCCCACCCAAACCAATCTGTTATTGGTCAGTTCATTAATGTTTATGAGTTTAACAGTCTTACTCTGAACAAAAATTCCCAATTTAGCTTATATTATCTCTTAATGTCTTCCGTCTTACCACATCATTTGCAAAACCTGGATTGATAGTTGAACTGGTAATACTGGGCTGGTCTCTCTACTTTCTCTTCTCTCTGATGCCTTCAGGCTCACTAGTCTCAGCTGATTGACTAGCAGCCACAACCAACAGAGTAGTAGCTGTAGGTTTCTTGAAAAGCTCTACCAATATATAAAAAATTTCAATCATCCAATTACTTTTTTCATGATTAAATACCTGCAAGACAACAGCCTCACCAGTACTTCATTTTTATTTTTAATGTACAATCAGAATTGTGAACAGATTGTGAACATGGCGTACAGTGTATTAGATTAGCAACAGCATGTCAGATTGCAATTATGACCACATGAACACATTAGCATGCTTATGCTAGGATTTAGGTTAAAAAACTGCCATGCCATATCAGCCTCACAGGGCTGTTAACATATCTGCTCTTGGGCTTTTTTTTAGGGAAAAAAATGCCATAATTGTAAAATTTATTTTGTGGAATAGCTGCATAAGAGGTATTCTACCTACAACATAGAGAGCAGTAGCCCATAATACTAAAGTCAAAACATAATTAAATACCAAAAATTACTACCTTGAATAATTCTTTTCTTCTCCTACATTCCTCTCTCCTTTCTTTCATCCTTTCTCCTCAGAAGACACAGGGGCCAAAGTCAGCTCATTCAGTGACTGCATGCTGACAAATTTAACCACCCTCATATCTGTGTCAAGCAGCTATTTCATTAATTTCTGCAGGCCTGGGGCAGAGAAGAACACCTCCTGTGTGTTCTGGTGGGTGTGAGGTCAAGCTGACTATTTGATGTGCTGACTTGATTTCCTCTGCACTGCTGTCATCCATAACACACCCAGACAGAGCAGTATGTCTGTGTTTATGTGTGTATATGTGTTTGTGTGTTTGTATGATGAAATTGTAGTTTTCCTTCACAAGCAGTAGACAACCATATTTTTCATGTCCTAGACCCACCTGCTACAAATTTGGAATTTTTTAAACAGTCATTCTGATGATTATTCCTCTTAGTTTACCCATTTGTTGTTTCCAGGATTCTGCAAACATGCACCCACTTCCTAAACAACTTACTGTACACACAAACAAACAGGCTAGCATGCAATGCAAACACTTTTGTGGATAAAATGCAAACAGCTACAAACATGCATTTATGTACACGTGCTCCCTCGCACATAGAAACAGACTGTTATTTTCATGTTAAAAACCACCTTTTCTCAGCCTTTGGTACCTTCAGTATTTGTTCTTAAATTGAGGGATTGCACAGTTCCCCATGAGTTGGCACAATTTGTCAAACAAACAGTTTTATTTTTCTGAGTTCCTTAAAATTTGGGCTTTTGGAAAAGGCCAAATTCGCAAGCTTTTTATTTGACAGCAGTGGCATCTGTGTTGTTTTGTTTCTGTGTGTGTTTGTGGTTCATCTCTGTGTGTGGGTGAGTGACTGGGCACAGAGATAATTGCCCTTTCCATATAGATGACTGTGTGTCTGTGTGTGTCTGTACACAATCTGGGCCTGTGTGTTTGTGGTGTATCTAGACAGTAAACAAAGTGGTGCTTCTGGAGCAGAAATCTGCGCAATAAACATCTCTGGCTGAGACATAATGAGAGGTGCTCTGACTGCTGATCGCTCCCTTGCTGCATGTTGTGCATGCAGGGTGAGTGTGCTGGTAGTACACAAAGCATGCAAAACATGCTTACTTATTCTCGTTACAATCTCTGTGAAATTAGACTAAATTAGACTAAAGTGCTTGAACCATTTGGAGTACATGCATGATCTTGGACTCTTTTGAGAGGTAAAATTTTGAATTTTATTCCTCAGCAGTCAGAATTACTTTAAGTACTACTGGCATTGAGAAAAAAAGTCTAAATACTCGGATATATAATATTACACCTGGATTTTTTTGGTAAACAGGGCCTGCAGATGACTAAAGATGGGAGCACTTAGTTCAGAAACACAATGGTAACACATTATGATGCCATTATTAGGCCAAAATCAATAAAAATGATAACAACACTACATGGAATTTATTAGTTTTTGCATGTTTTTCTGGGGGCATGGATTGGTGTTCTCCCAAAAAATGGCCATGTATTGTATTTACGAGATAAATATACATTTTTATTCTTTTCCCATATATATTTAAGCTATACTTATAAAGCCTCTTTGGTCCGTGTGGCTTAAAAACCCACAGGTGCAGCATTTCATTGTTTCAGAATTCCATTGGCTGTACAAAAGGGAAGAGAGGAAACCTGTTTCCTTTTAACAGGGACTCTCATTGGTGATTGTGGGCTGTAGAGAGCACATAGAAGCTCCTTATTGGTGAAATGGGGTGTCAAACAAAAGCTTGAGAGCTCAGTGGCCTTTGTAGGATCACATTAATGCCAAAGAGAAAATATTTACAAGAGTTTACCACAGTAAATGAGGGAAGATTGACAGCAACAACTCCATGGGCAACAGCAGTCCAACTGTGTTTATGGGTTTATTAATGTGTCTTCGATTAAATATTTTATTGGATTTGATTATCTTGATGTCTGCCAGTGTAACAGTTTTGTTTGCATGTTATCAATCTGTGGAAAACTACAAAGCCTCTTTGATGAATTGACACTGTCTTTGTGTGTTGACTCTGTTGTTGGTCTCACTAAACCTGCTGTTTTGATTCTTTTTTTAAAGTTGGCATGCATATGCACGTAAAATAACAGTCTGTGTACATGAACAGAAAAAAAGTTAATCATGCCACATGCTAAAATCCAAATCCCACAATCAGGGGGATGTACAAAAGAGGAAAATGAAAGTCATCATGAAGAAACTTTCTGTGTCCAAATGTCATTTTATACACTATACTGTATTTATCTGTTTTCTACTAACGCACTTTAAAATGGGCTACATGACTTTTAAAGGCCACCGCCAATTAAACTTAACAATGAGAAAGCAAAATGTTATTCCAATGATTCAATTCTTATTTTTTCCTTATGCTGTATCACCACTGTTTGCATGTTGTTTTGATGTGTTGCAGCTGTGTGCAGCTCCTCTGTTTCATGATCAATGTTTTTAATGGTTATGTTTAGGCATTCCCTCACAGAACTTGGTTAAGGTTAGGGAAAGATTGTGGGTTTTGTTGAACGCAGAAAAAGTCACATGTCACTTGAAGCATGAGAAAGGATGTGTTTGCTTACTTATTAACGTTTAATAGAAACCATAATCTTTCTGTATCCCCAGTCAAAAAGAGTTTGTTGCCTAAACATAACCACAAGCAGGACTCCTCTGTGCTTGCCCACTATTCACTTCAAAAAGCTTCTTCATATCTTCATGATTTTCAACTTAATAGAAATACCTTAAATGTACAGTAGTTATGTCATTTCCATTAATTAATAAGGGTCGATGAGACAGTTGTTCACTGGAGCAGAACAACAACAGTGCCCTCTGTATTCAAGCATTTTTAATATACTAAGTTATTATTTTCCAGTGTAAATGACTAAATCAAAACAGGCATAAAATAGAGAAATGGGACACAGCTTCAGTCCTTATCATCATTAACTTTATTGTGTCGAATCTGCCAAGTGATCTGTGGCTCAGGCTGAGACAGAAGCAACGTAACATGTGGTGCTGTGGCTTCAAACCACTTCCAACCACTTTCACATATCACCCACCGCTCTTTCCAGTCACTCTGCTGTCATCACCGTAATAAAGCAGATAGGCCTTAGATATTTTCCTTGCAAAATAAAGACTGAGACAAGACTAAGAATGAGCAACCATGACTTTTTGCATTACACTACCTTGCAGGGTGTTTCCTCTCCTGTGGCTTTTTAGAGCACAGTAAATGAGCCAGTTACTCATCTGCTTCACAACCTTTCCATCATGATTTCCACTTGTAGTTGTGTCTTAGTATACAGTACTCCACTTGTCCCTATTTCTGTCTGTGTTTATTGTAGCCATCTCTTGTCTCAGGACTATCTCTTTCTATCTATCTGATGTTCTGGGATTAATCATGTCTTTTTTTAGTATCTGTGCTTGTCTGGTTGTCTTTAGTCCTCTGTTTGTTTATTTGCCTCTTCTCCCTCCCATGCAAGTTGGCATATCAAAGCATTAGTGTGTGTTGCAACAGGTCTCTCTGGTTGCCACCCAGGCTCAACTCCAGCCATGTCAGCAGCTCTTTATTCATAGCCAGTCTGGGCCTGCACTCTATCTTCTTATATTTTTTAGTTCCTTTTGCCCTACTCTCCTTCACAGGTTCAGTCTCACCACGCCTCACCATGTCTTTTGTTTCCATATCTACTTTGTTCATCCCTCTTCAGAGCCTGCAAAGTGCAAAGACCAGCTGGTAGTGGTGCAATAGGGAATGGAAATTGAGATTGATCCAAAAATGAAGAAGACTCACAGGAATTAAGTTATTTTTTATGTTTTGCACAAATGTGTTTGCAATTACACTGTGTAAACAACAGATCAACTGGTGCTCAATAGTAGTTTTAAAGATTCCCACATGGCTTGCAAGAGGACCACCTCATATGTTAACTACAGTAAGAAAATACAGAAAGAGGAATGTAGTAAGGATAAAAATAGAAGAATAAAAAGAAAAAGGTTGTGGATGGTATAGAAGGAGAATGGATGGAGGAGGTGAGTGGAGGTGGAGAAAGGGAACAAGATTAGATGGGGTGCGTGATCAGAGGTTAAGAGGAACTGGATTGATGTACATCCTCCGCCCAGTCAGAATGCATGCTGGTTGTTGTTGTTACTACATCATGATCTAAATAGACACAAGCTGTTGCCTTTAAGCCATTTAAGCAACAGATGAGAGAGGGATGAGAATGGAAAACAGAGAAAGAGAATACAGTGAGAACACAGAGGGAAAAAAAATATACCCCACTATTTTATAGTTGACAAGGGTGTGTTCCTCTTAAGATTTGTTTAAAAATGTGTTTATGTGTGAGTGTGTATGCAGGCTGAGATGGTGAGGGAGAAATTCCACTCATCCCCATGTGTTTGTGAATGTATGCGTAGGTGTCAAATGGGTGACAAATTAAAGTAAAAATGAACATGTGAGGTGCTAGACCACCATGACCATGTGCTCCTCCTCTCTGACCTCCCCTAGATTGTTATTAACCATTCTTTTACAAAATACTCCTGCATTTTTATGTTGTGACAGTGCTGGTGGAGAAGCAATGTACAATATTTATCCAAAAACCATTTGCTAAAACCTGCCCCCAGGCATAGATTGTCCAATTTGGAGGGTAGTGTGTATGCCTATCAAAAAAAAAAAAAACCACGACTGCAAAAGTTTAAAATTGGTGTCAAAGAGTGTGTTAATCTGCCCTAACTTAAGAGTGCAAAACTACCTTGTAACCTAGAGCTGTTTCAAGAAGTGACCAAACCCATTACCATTGCACATCTGCCATGACAGAAGTAGGATGACAGGGTAAACTGAAGAGTCAGTTGGGTTAAGATCTGGTGGATGTAAAGGCTACTTCCTTTTCAACAAATCATTAACCTCATCAACATGCTATTCCCTTCTAACTATGGATGCACATGGGTAAAGTCTCTCTCTGACTTATCCTGTGTAGCACTACCACTCTTTCTTTGAACAACATATGAGTAATGCAACAAAGATTTTAATAAGCCCAGCATCCCCGCACCTTGCTGTGCATTTCCATTTACAGTTTTACAGCACTGGGATCCCTCTATAAATCACCCAGCAGCCTTTGGATTAACGGAGCGGAGCTGGAGAAACAACTACCCACAGCACTTCAGAAATAGTTGAATCATTGCCTTGAAAAGAGAGCACCACTTTCGCTTGATGTAAAAAATCCAAAAAACACTGGATAGTAAATTTTTACCTCTCAGCCCGCCTCCTGAGTTTGGAGAAGTGGAATAATGGAGGTCTATCCCCTCACCCTCCCACTTCTCTCACGCATTCCTCATATCCATAATGACTTCACTTTCCATGCATGCAGCACGACGTCTGTCTGTCTTTCTGCACCATACGGAGGTGTTACGAGTGACAGCTGTTGACTGAGCTGTTCATGTCCAAGTTGTGGTTGACGTTCTGGTTATATATGGAGATCAAGAGAGTTGGGGGGAGGGTCAGATCCAGAGGCCGACTGCTGCATGCGGTGGGCCGGACACCGCTCCATGTCAGAAAGGCTGGAGAGCGGGCTCAGTGGTGCAGTGTTAGAAACTTTGAAGCGATTCCCCATGTTTAAACATTTAGGGCAGCATGACCTTGCTGCTGCAGTCTGCTGCGCTCTAATGGATGACAGAGAGAGAAAGTGAAGAAAGTATGTGAAGAGAGGGAAAACAGAAGAGTGCGGTGAGGGAAGGAGAGAAAGTTTGAGGAATATAAAGGCACAAATAAATAGAGAAAATAAGGGAGTTAAGCTGAGGTGAGCCTCATGGAGCTAACAAAATTTAGAGAAAATTGCCCCCATTGTTTGCTTTGTTCCTGTCAGCTGTGGTCCTCAACATCTCCCCCTGGTGGGACAAAAGTCAACAGTGGAGGAGGACTCATTCTTATGGACACACACAGACATATGTGATGGAAGAAGCCCTGGCATCCTTAAGGAGCTCTGTCTCATGGGGACCTTTATCTTTCTCATCTCATTCTTGAACTGTTGTATCCTCCCCTCCGCCCCTCAGTTAAAGTTGCAGTTAAGAAAAAAAGCACAATGAGTTTTCATACAAGAAGGTTCAAAGTAATCACAGATTTTTCTTTAATTATAAAATACAAAAGCTTATGTGTGTGGCATTTTGTTTATGTGTTTTTAACTGTGAACATATTTGTATGTATATCTCAATGACGTGTGTGTATATTGCTGGCAAACATGACTCAGACATGCTGCCCATCAGACATGAGCTCAGAGATAAAAGTAAGTGTGTAGGTGTGTGAATGTTTTTGAGTGTGTTTCTCAGGACCAGAGGCCGGCTGGTTTTTGTTCTTACCTTTTAATCAGGATCTGATTTACACCTGAGACTCCAGGTGAATGTAATGAACTATGAAGTAGGAAAAGGTGCAGAACCAAGAAGTGAACTTAAATATTCTTCAGTCTAATAGTTTTTGCCTCAGTGCAAGTAAGGTAATGTTAATGCTCAAAAGACTTGAGCATCCATATGTTTATGAAATATAGTCCTAAGCTTATTGGCTCAATGCTGTGAGATATTATCTCAGTCAATAACAGTATGTGTTAAAATCAACTAGTCTAGATAGTTTATTTTTACACAGTTGTGTGTACTGTTGACGTACTGTAGAAGCAGACAGGAAAGAAATTTTTAATACTCTAGAAAAGAAGACAGACAATCCACAAATTGAAATAAATTTACAAGTTTTAGTACTTTGAGGTAAGTGGTACTTACCAAGCACTTACTAAGATAAACGTGTGTATTTGTGTGTGAATGAGAAAAGTTGAGGAGTGCAGCACTGCTCAGAGGGACATTATCCTTCTTGTAATAAGACAGGAGTAGCACTACACACTATATACACCGAAACACATACACAACTTTCACCCTGAAGCAAACAATGCTGACTTCCAGGCCAAACCACATTCCAAACAATGTTGGATTCTGGGCCAAACCACACTCCCTTTAAAAATAAGTTTATATGTGTGCTAAGCCCAAACTGTCAGTTGGGGAGTATTAATATTATTTTTCTATCTCTATCTGTCTTATCTGCCCAAGCAGAGGGCAACACATGGCGGACACAAATAGAAACTTGATCACTACATTAAGAGTTTTCTGCATTATGCAGAGGGGACGACAACATGAAGTAGAAAAGACAGAGCTAGACAGCGGTGATGGATGGTGTCAGTTTAATGACAGCAAGACAGCAGAAAAGGAACAGGACAGAAAGGCCAAAGAAGCTTAGAAAGGTAAACTGCAAGATTTAGAGCCAGCTAGAGGAATGGAGGTAGACCCAAAGAAAAACTGGAGTGCTGGCAGCAACAGAAAGAGAGACACATGAGAAAAGGGGCTGAGAAAAGCAGATATGCAGTAAGAGAGGAAGAGCCACGGAGACAAAATGACATGATCGCCAAGCAGACTCTCTCCTTCAGTCATCACTTCGACACCACAACACCACAAGCGACTGCAAAACACATGGGCCTGCTCAGCCTGCACAATGGGCTGTTAAAGGCCAGCAGAACATACGCAGAAAAATCAACCTCCTGCAAACAGATGAATAGTGGATCAGACGTTAAACCCCCCCCCAACAAATTTTACATGTGTATTTCTGACAGTAACTTCTCTTTTTGTCGATGAATATCTCTGTAGATCATATGACTTTAGTGTCACAAATGCACAAAGATGCACAATAAAATGTGTATTGTGAAGTGGTGTCTAGGCCGTGGCAGCGTCAGGAAATTCCATGGGATGTTTTCAATAAAGGGCCGGCAGCAGCAGCCAGAGAACGGGCAAATGAAAACCTGCTGAAGCACACCACAGAGCTCAAACAACAAACTGCCTACCCTCGCAGCGCTATTCAGAAAAAAAATAACTGTGTGTACTTGTGTATAAAAATGACAGTATATGTTTATTGTTTGTGTGTGATTGGGAGAGAGGAGGCGAAGGGGAATGCATATTTTGCCATTTGAGTGATGGAAAAATATGCATTGTGGCTGGTGTCTGTTTACAATAGCAACACAACAAGTGTCCAATGTGTGTTCAATGTGTCTGTGAGCACGCTTTCCCTTTACTGCTATCATCTGGTGATACTGTGTCATTCTGTTTGAGGGGAAACACTGATGTGTTCACTTGGCCTCACACAACGTTAACATAATGCTACAGTCTGTGTCTATGATTGGCTCCCAATACATAATTCTAATAATAATGGTAAACAGCAGTGACCACAGTGGTGTAAAGGAAGGATAAGAGGCTGCAAGGAGTCAGAGGGAAGGAAGATGGATAAGCTAAAGAGCAGTATCGGATAAATATTCATTCAGTAACATAATGTTGCTCACTTCAGCCAGCAAGAAATAGTTGGATGATTCTCCATTTTCACTCTGTAGACTAAGCTATTTTTCTGGCTGCTAACTGTAGCTTTAAATTTAATGCACAACTTTGAGAGTTGTATCAATCTTCTCACTTAACTCTCAACGAGATAGCAAATTGGCGTCTTTAACAAAATGTTCAATTTGACCCTAGCCCTAGCCCTAATATATTATCACATTATTTAGTTGTTATTGCCAATGTGTTAGCAAGCAGTTGCCTTACACAGCCAGCAGACACAGAGTTACTTTCATGTTTCTGGTAAACCAACAGTTGTAAGTAATAGTCTATTTTTTTATCTTTCTTATAGCCTTTTATAGCTAACTTTGTCTATTATGTTTTTTGGCAAAGAAAAAACTGTTGCTGCGGCTTGAAAAGTGGATGAAAGACAGTGAGTCTGAAACACATGATGTTTTTGGGACTTAAAATATTAACGAAATTAGCCAGCCACTGTAATGTGACTTAGTAGCTGCCTAGGTGTTAAGTAGAAATGTTTAAGACTGTGAATAGTCACTTGATACAATGACAATAAAAAAATGTGATTACAGATGGAGCTTGACTCACTGCATAGGAATTCAACAAATCAAAATATACCGTATTTTCCGCACTATAAGGTGCACCTAAAAGCCTCTAATTTTCTCAAAAACCGACAGTGCGCCTTATAATCCGATCCGCCTTATATATGGATCAATATTGGATAATTATGGCTACCGTAGTCAGGGGGCGTCGCCGAAGTAACAGCGGTAGAA
>JAQMCX010000046.1:3003057-3013360 GCA_029814765.1 Acanthurus leucopareius
TCCCTTCCAACACATTTTTGTGTGTGTTTGTGTGTGTGTGTGTGTGTGTGTGTGTGGGTGTGTGTGTGTGTGTTGGGTGGGGGTGGTGTAAATCTAATTCTTCTATTTTTCTTTTTATGTCCCTTTTTTATCTGCCTTTTTTCATTATCTGTCTCAGACTTTTCATCCCTGATGGATTTGGGACCATTTGAATGTTGAAAAGCTGTCTGGCACTATTCTGCTGGGCTTTGTTCTGGGGCCCATCATCAACCTCCTTCTATTATGATGAAGACTGAATTGAGAGAGCATCAAGGGTGTTGGAGGCCTCTAGGTTACGTCCTAATCTATCAAAAAACACCTGCTCTTTTATGACCCTGAAAGTTCTCTCTCTCTCTCTCTCACACACACACACACACACATATGAACCTGCAGTAGATCACCAGGAAGCAGGCACCACAGTCAGGCATCTGATTGCTCTAGCATGTGCTGGGGAATGTTAATACATGTTATTATGACATGAGAAGCAGGGGGGACATGGTATGATTTAAAGCACTCATGCGGGACACTTTTATAGCCACGACTGCAGGTGAAAATGTGGTTAACAAGTTCTTTGTGGCCTCTAGAGAGAAAAAAGATGGACAGACACAGACAATGAAGAGGCCAGAGGGAAAAAAGACAGAACAAAGGTAATTGTGTGTCTTTTGTCAGGGCTCACCGCAGAAGCATGTGGAGATATGAAGTGTCTGAGGTTTAAGTTGTCCCCACTTTCTCTTACTTTGTATGTCTCTTGTGTAAATGATGTGGAATCTCTGCAGTTGAGTGGTGAGTTGATGTTACATGGTGTGTTAGGTTTAATGAGACTTGAGGATCGGTGAGGAAGTTGACATATCATAATTGACTTACAAGGACGGCTTTTGAGTAAATCTGTTCGAGGGTGAGAGCTACTGCACATACATACTGCCTGCATACTACATACTGAATGGCTTTTTGACAGCCCGTGGAGCTGAGTGTGGTGGCTGATGAAGAGGCCATCACTGACACTGAAGAGGCCATGTTAGGCAACGCAGAGTTAGAGGAGGTCGGATGGCGTATTTTACAGCTGAGTCCAGAGCTATTAAAATGTCAGACTATCAAGTAACTCGAGGTTGCCAGAGGATTAAGATGGCAATGTGCAGTTTTTGTGGAATTGATGTGCAAGCTTAAAAGTTTGAGGTGACGATAGCATAATGGCACAGTTGAGGGGATGAGCTGTCTGCCAACCAAAATCAAGAGTCTGACAGATCTTGGTTTTTGAATACCGTTGCAGATGTTTTTGGATTAAAGCTGCAAGTAGTTGGCATTTTTTAAGTAAACATTTTTCTATATCAGGAACTTGACCATGCTTTTGTCCAAGAAAAAGATTTCACTCTCTCTGCAAATAGTTCTACTCTTGGCAGAGTGAAAAAGCTTCCGAAACAACATCCACAGTGAGGCAGACCTGGTTGGCCCTGCAACATGAGAACTAGAGGGAAAGTAGAATTTCATATCATACCAAATGTGCCAATTATTTTTTGAGATGGTTGCTGTGTCAGATTAGGTGAGCACTGATGAATTCTTTCTGTGACTTGAAAAAGAAACATGGCTGTGAGAGAACAAGTCATATCTTGTCATGTTTTCTGACCAGGGACTAACTTCTCCTTTTACCTGACAGCGTAGGTCTAGTATGTTGACCTGTTGTATAAATGAAAGTCAACCTGGAGCCATTAATTGTGAGTTGGCAAACTATCTCTTTACTTATCAGTTGATAGAAAAGGGTGAATAAATGTGTGCACAGCAGACACATTGTGCAGTGGGTGACAAGGTCCCTAAAAGGATGATTAATGTTGTGTAATTTTGTCAAATCAAATAACACCCTAATGTGACATTTATTTATTTATTATTTCACTAAAATTATAAACTTTCATAAGCAGAGTAAAAATAATGTACTTCTTTTAGCTTCAAGTTTCAAGTTACTTTTTAGATCCATATGGAAATGACAATGAATGATGACGATTGCTCTCTGCTGTTAGAAATAACTACACCTCAGCGCTGACCTCTCTCTGTCAGATCCCTTATCAGGCTCAAACTATGTTGTTAAGTAAAAAATAGGTATAACTTTTTTATAACTTTACATCTGACATCTTTTATTAACAGTGTAATATAATCTGTAAAAACAAGTTATTGCTTCATCAAGAAGGAAATTAAAAATTTTGGGTTTATTGACACAGAGTGATACTGGCATTACATGACAATTACCATGCTAGGCAAGCATTTTATACTTCCTTTTTTCAAACCAGCTGTTTTAACTGACTTTCTTTGTTCTTCTTAGGCTGACATAAAGCTGCAAAAGAAAACAGAGTCCTAGCTGAAAGAAAATAAATAAGGAGTGATTACAGATTTATTTGGGGGGGAAAGTATTTTGGCTAGTTAGGTAGTCTAAAATTTAAAAGGGGGAGACCCACCTGTGAGGTGTCATGATTAAAGATGATGGAGCTGAGGTCACCACAGTTGTAGTGGGTAATGAGGTCCTCAGTGGTGTAGGAGCCCTGCAGGCTTCCTGCTCGAACACCCTCATGCTGCAGCAGTGTCTGGTTCAAGGCAAACAGCACCTACAGAGAAGAGACACAGAAAAACAGGAACTGTTACATTCTGCATCCACAAACTCACTTTTTTTGCACTCTGCGCTCAAGAGGAATTTGCCATGAAGAGGGAGAAATTGTGCAAGCTTGGCATGTCTTCCTCTTTAAAAAATATATAATGTGATCATAATGTACAATGAAGCCGTTATTCCGAAGTGTCAGTGAAGTGAAAGTTCTTTTGCAGTGTTTTCATTTCTTTCCGGATATTTTCATACACTTTCCATACAGGCTGACTACAGGTAAAAACATAACCACAAAAGACATGGCAAAACTCCACTGACTTTCCTCTAAAGGGTGGAGAAAATGGGAAGAAATGGGGAGCTAAAACGAGAGAGGGAGAGAGAGACCCTTTAAAACTAACCCTCCTTTCTCTTTCACCAGGCCTGGCTTTCGAAAATTTACAGCATCCATTAAAATCAAAAGTAAACCCACTTTAGGGAGAATTTATAGTGTGCAGCCGCCAGCCAGCCCAACAACTCCACAGCTGTCCTAAGCACCAGGGGTTAACCTTCCCACTCCAGCCTTCTACAATCCCACACCACCTCTGACTGGCCTGGCAACTGGGACCCAATTGTCAATCACTTTTAAGCTCTCTTACAGGAACCAAGAGGGGTTACAGGAAAGAAGTTTCATGCAATTCTTTCTTGCACCTCAAAAGCCCATTTTTGTCGACTTGATTAGAACAAGTGGCTCAGTGGCTCATCATATTTTAAAACTACCCCAGACTTGTTCATGACTGTAATCCTAATTACCAAGAAACCTGACTAGAGCTTTGGAAAAATACTACAGGAAGAACGTCAGCATCCAAGCCCTGATGATTTGTGGGGCAGCTTAAGGCCGATACAGCTGCACAACTGATTGATCCTGATGTCAAAAGTCTAGGTCATAATTCATGCAATTAAGTTATGTCTTTTGCAATCATAAAGTCCATATCGTGAGTACTGAATGTTTCAACTCCAGGTAACCTTTATGCAGGGATAATCACATCCAAGCTCTAAGCTCTAACCTTGTGACTCGCTCTCTCCCTCTCTCTGAGGTCATTGTGTTTGCTAACCACTCTTGTGGGCTCATTTTGGCTCTAGTGTACATTTTTCATAATGCAAACAGACAACTGATGAGCTAACAGAATATATTACTCTCATTATCCTCCCTTTCATGTCTTTACTTTTTCTCTTTCTCTGCTCTTGCTGTACTTTTATTTCAGAAGAGTGTCCATCTTCCTCTCATCTCTCAGTCCGCCCTTCCTCCCTCTGATCTTTTCTTTTCTATCTTTCATCAAGTGAGTTTTGCTACACTGTTGCTGTGCCAGAGGTGCATAATTCAGAATTGGGTCTCGATCTAACCTGTGACCATTTCATTCACAAAAAAAAAATATTTTTGTTCTTTTTGTAACTCATGTCAACCTTCCCAAACCCAGAAGCCCCTCTGCTGTTTGAGTTATGACACTATACCTCATTTTAGCTTCTATTTCCATCTCACGTGAGATTCTTTTATTGCTCTGAACTCAAGGTCATGTGGAGGCCCAGTGAGGCTAATACCTGCGTGGTTGCTAACTGGCTACAGTAGCTAATTCGGCTCCTGCAGTTGCTGAGTCTCTGCCAGTAAGTTGCCGCTGCCCCTAGTCCTTGACCCACAGGGCTCACTGCCACATCTTGAGGGTTTTTCCAAGAGAAACACCAGAGCAGGCCCAAAGCAGAGTCAGGGGGCAGGAGCTGGCAGAGCACACACACCTGCCAGGCTTTCTGTAATGCCGCCAGCTTCAGTAGTTTCCCTTTACATGGCATATTGCCCCAGACACGACAGACGGGAAGGGTGAGCGCGTTAGAGGATACATGGTAAGAAAGGAGGGGGTTGTGTGTGGTTGGTTGTGTTGTTAAAGGAGTTGTTATTTCAATGTTGTCCATCTCCTGGGGAAAGAACATCCCTGCAGCTGTAACCATGGTGACTGAGTTTGTGCTTGGCTGAATGAAAGAGCACGTCAATCACTGTGGAAGGGGCTGAGGGGAGAGGGAGGGGGTAAGGCAAACACTCCTTGTGTCTGCGCTCTTGCATGTATATGCATTTGTATAAATATGTGTGTGTGCATGCACGCAGAGTGGGTGTTCTCATGTTGAAGTGGTCCACTCATTCTGACAAACTGGCTCTTTCACAAACAGGTCTTTTTTAAAAGTAACTAACACTGACACCGTTCACTGTATAGTTTACTGCTGCAGGTTTGCTCTCTCTCTTTATACCTCGTCTCATGTGATACATGCGTGAGAAACTCCAATTGTAATTAAATCGAAGCTTTATAAGAACAAAGCTGGAAGGAGCGGAGCACTCGGATGGTCTTGGAACCTGCGATCTGAGCATAGCCCTCCAAAAATTCATTAGTGAGTGTTGGAAAGAAGACAGAAAAAAAGAGGCTGAGCAGGAGGGGGAGCAACATAAAACAAGAAATCTGAGAGGTCTTTTATGTTTCAGAAAATGTCATTTATCAACATGTGTGTGCATTGCAGCAATTGACCTTGAAGTGCGTTAAACCCTGGCTGTTTGCTAGCAATAGTGTTAGCTTGTTTGAAGCTTTTACTGGTCTGAAGCATGAGTAGGTGCCGATGACAAGGTGCTGGAACTGAGAGAGCTCACTCTTGTCAACTACATCACTCCCCTATTATACCTCCTTAAATCTGAATTGGTGAATGTGAGTGATGGATAGAGCTAAAGGGCTTCAGACTGTAATACAACAGAAGGAAGTGTCAAACTGTGGAGGCCTAACGCTGAACTCTGGCAACAGGGAGAAAATATAGTTCCCGGGATTACTTTTACTTGACAGCAGTTGGAGTCAGTAAAAGTATTGTGCTTCGTTAATCTTAATGTAAAGCACAAAGCAGTTAAAGCACAGAAAAAGAAAACAATACACTGTCACTTAAACATCCTGTCCGCTTCAGTCTTTTTCCGTCCTTTATGTACACTTTCTCCAAACTATTCTTTTAATTTCTCTGTCCATTACTCACTTCTTCTCTGGAAGTTGTGGTAAAACAATGAGCGACTATTTCATGATCCTACAAACTGACATTGACAGAACAAAGATGAAACAAAGAAAGGGAGGAGAAAAGGGCAGAGAACAAAAGCCAGAGAGAGTTGAACATGTACAAGAACGACACAAGACAAATAAAGTTTTGTTTTCTAAGAGAGGAGCATGTGTTATACAGATGGAAGCTGTTCTTCTACATTAGCAGTAAAGAGTTTGGGTCAGGCGTTGTATACAGTGTATCGGTATAGGCCTGGTATCATTTGTATAACTAGCAGTCAGGTGCATGAAATCATGGCGGTGCCTGCCAAAAAAACAGGCAGGAGATCTTAAGAGGGATTGTCTCCTAACACATCTCTGTCTTTCTCCAGCTTTACTCAAGCCTTTTCTCGCATCTGCTCTTTTCTTCTTCTTGTTTAGCTCACTGAATGTGTCCTCTTGGTGTTTAACCAGGTGTGCAACATCTTGCAGTAATAATGGTCACAGCGGCTGCTACTGTAGGAAATCAGATGTATTATTTTGTGGCCCAACCTTTTATTTTGTGACCTTTTGAAGCAATGAAGCAGCATCTTATTGAGAACCCTGGTCATGTTTTTTTGAGCTATGAGCAGTTCCACTGAAAGGGGGTTTTCCCCTCTTGACTTCTCAGCTTATTACAATTGAATAGTTTCTAGAAATGTAAAACAACCCTAACCCTACAAAAGCAAAGACTGAGGAAAATAAATTAAGAGATAGCTGCTAACAATCATGCTGGTGGCTCTGTGAGGATATAATCATGCACAGCATTGCTTTGAGCTAAATGCTAACATTGGCATGCTAACATCATCTTTGTGACAGAAAGCACATTTCCTTCTTTCTCTGGTTAATGAGAACTGTGGTCAGAACAGTAAAGTTGAAAATAGAAGTTATAAGTCATTAAAGCCATGGTTTGATAATGAATACCAGACATATAAATAAAATTTATCAGCCACCAGTTGATTTTTTAAAACCTTTAATTCAGACAATCCAAACAGGATGGGAATTTGGCCCTCTCCGCGTCTCTATCTCTGGCCATTTAATCAGCCCCTGATAAAGAAAACAGTACAAACAGTTTCAGGGTGGTGCGTTCCCCTCGACCGCTCTCGTATCCCTGAGAGCCGCTTGTGTTTCATCGCCTGAGAAAGCGAGGAGCTAGACCTATGACCTAGAACATGCACTGCTGGGTTCCTCTGGGCCAGGCCAGCTTCCCCTCCTGGGCTCCAGCTACAAATGACAGGAGGGGATTGAGTTCACAGCACCCTGAAGTGACTGAATGGAGGGAGTAGGTAAGGAGTAGGGAGTTGAAATAACATCCAGAGCAACCAAAGAATAGGAGAAGGGCGATAACTCCTCCCTGTTCCCTACAGAGCTGCCCCAAAAAAAGGGTGGATACCCATTTTTGAAATGTACTTTCCCCCTTATGATCCCAGTAGAAAACCATAAAGAATTCATAAAAAAATACCCTTCTGTCCTTTTCTTTTAACCTCTACTATCTCAGTATGACTTCATGCCTTAGATATAGATATAGCAGTGGTGAGGGTATTTTAAAAGCCTGCTGTTGTCTGACCTTTTAGCCCATGCAAGCTCTAAAAAGCACCTGAATACATTAGGATGGGGCGATGGTGTCACACAAGACCACATCAAAGTTGTCTGGACAGTCTCATGATAGATTCACTGTTGTATCCCACAGTTTTATCAACAAGATACGAAAGATTTTTTTCCTTTTTTTCTCTCTCTCTGAGGGAATCGTGTAACCTGTCAGGGGCTTTAAAGGCAACAGTCGAGCATAAAAATGCCTCAAACAAGGCCTCCAAAGTTAGAGCATTGCCAAAATAGTTTTACAGCCCTTTGGCGCCTTTCTGCATGTATCGTTTGCTTATTTGAAGGTGAGCAGCACTTTCAACTCATCACATCTGGCATGGGCTACAGCGAGCCAGAGCCTTGCCTTCTTCCAACTCTTTATCCAAGTTAATACCCAAGATACACACAGGCGTGCTCACTAACAAACACATATACAACCACCCATAAGCACACACGCTTATAATTATACACACCGCATTCTTCTTCGAGCAATACCTGTATACAAAACACACATTGCAGAAAATGAAAGAGAAGACATTTCAGATGGCTTCCACTCAAGACAGTGCCATTATTTTGAATATTGCTTCTCCTTTATCTCTGCCCCTCTTTTTCTTCCCACTTCCTTTCTCTCCTTTCATTCTCCCCCCCTGTCTCACTAAGTCTCTCACCCTGCCCAGTCTACCTCCTGTCTCAGCCTAGGAAATCCAGGGATTACCAGAAGAACAATCCCAATGGCAGAGGCCTGCTGCTCCCAGCTTCCACAGAAAGCCTACTATTCTTCCCACTCCATTCTCCTTCCATCTTGTGTTATTTCCTATCTAATGCAGGAAGTGAGGTGCTAAAAAACTTCTTACGTCCTCCCCCTCTTTGATTTTTTTATCTGTCCTTACTAAATCCGTTCCTCCACTTCCACTGTGGTCCTCCTTTCTTAGTTTGCTCCTCTCCTCTTATCTGTCTTCTTTTTAGTCCAAAACAACCAGACCTATAGGCCCCCATACAAGCATGCACATACACACACACACACATATTCTGTATACACCCCTGCAGTCCCCAGAGCCTCTTGTCTCTCCCTAATAAGAGTCTCTGGTGAATGTGGGGTGGGTGTCGCCCCTACACTTGCCCACAAGTAAACCCTCCTGTTTAACTTGGCAGCGCTACCGCTAGGCCAGTCATCCCAGGTTTCCTGCCTGCCCAGAAAACAGAGAAAATAATAAAGTATCACTTGATTTGGAGTGAAAAAGTGCACAGCTGGTCCCTAACTGTGAATGCCTACAAGCAGAGGGAGTGGAGTGTGAAAGTGAAACTGTGGAGTATGGACTCAAATGCAATCACACTTAACAGGAGTTTAATTGGTAATCACCTTTATTTTAGTTTTAGCAGGGAATTTAACTCAAGGCAAAAAACAGGTTATATCAGTAGTAAGAATTCTTTCTTCAAAGCTCCAAAAAAAAAAAAAACTGAGTTGAGGGTGGGGAATGAACAGGCAGTTTAGAGTTTCTGGTATGGCAACCGGACAATGGGGGAAAAAGCTCCGGGACAGACAATTGAACTGATGCTCTTTTCCAGTGACAAAAAACCACACCCTCAGGCAGACAAAGAGAAACCAGGAAAAAACAGAGGCCACTCAAGCTTTTAAACCAAAAGGGCAGAAGTGGTTACTGGGACAGATGCAAGGAGGGGTGGTCGAAGCAAGCAGGGTCGAAGCCGGGAAGTCAGTCCAAAAGATTTTGCTGGAGAGTTTAGCATGAATGTGTCACAATCTGGCAAAGAACAAAGGGAGAGGGAGACCTATATAACCTGGAGACAGGTGCAGGTGGTTGAGACTGATTGGCAGATTGGATTGGCTGAGGGAGTGAGTAAGTGAGTGGTGATGTGTTCAGGGTGACACAGAAAAACCAGTGGTGAGAAACTGCAAACCATGACAGTAACACTCACAGGATGTATGCAGCATCATCTCAAAAGGAATAAAATGAAGGAACAAGCTTCAGTGGCATTTGGTCAATAATACTGAAGGAGCAGTAAAGTAATAATTCTCCTTCAAATTAAAAATTCTGTCAAGAAACCTTCCAAAAAATCAACATTAAAGGTCAGCTGTGGGGTTAGTGCATTAAAATAAAAAAAACAACAACTTTTTTCTCAGTGTTTTACTTTGATGGATTTTGCAGTGTTTTGAAACAATTTTACAGAGACAAAGAAGAGAGACATTTCTTGACACAGAATGTTGTCAATAAAAGAGCTGGCATTTTAGACAAGTCTATATGTATTCATCTATCTTTTTACCATCCCTGTTTATCCTCTTCAGGGTGGAGGAGGTTGGAGGCTATTCCAACTGTTATTTGGGGATTTTTTCAATTCCTCGTATGGGTCAAAATCCTAATATAACCCTCTGCCTTGTTCACACATGCACAGTTACTTTTCAAAAGAAAGCTATTTCTGTGCTTTCAGGCCTCTCACCAGCACATAAACACAGTTTTAATTCTCTCAAAATTAATCTTTTGGGGAACTCTTGCTAGGGTAATAAAAGTATTTAAAAAATTCAGCTTGTAGTTGTAGTATGAAAAGTAGGGTTGTCAGTCGCTTTAATTACTTAATTGTGATTAATCCCATAATTGTCAATGGTTAACTCGTGATTAATCACACACTTTTTAAATCTGTTTTAAATATTCCTAAAAGGGATATTATTATTATTGCAACAATCCAATGTAATAAGAAAATACTGTCGAGAATATTCTCCAGAATAACCTCAAAGTAAGTAAATGCTCAAAAAATATGCCGAATGCCTAAATGTGACATTATTTACTAATACTAACACATTATTATTATTATTGCCTAAAATGCCTAAAATGTATGCCTAAATGTGACATTACTAACTAATACTAACACATTATTATTATTAGTCATAGTAGTAGTAGTAGTAGTAGTAGTAGTAGTAGTAGTAGTAGTAGTACAAGGATACAAGGATACAAGGATACAAGGAAGTTTATTTGTCATCATACAACAAGTTGTATAATAAAATTAAAATGTGGTTCCCTCTTGATTGATTAACTGATTGTATTAA
>JAQMCX010000046.1:3020898-3069719 GCA_029814765.1 Acanthurus leucopareius
AATCCTCATCTGCCAAAATAAATGGGACATCAACTACAGACCTGTGAGTAATGGAATTATTTAATGAATGAAAGTGGGCACACGTCAGATCACCAGTTAAGCTCGTATCATTCAGGTGGCATTTAAAACTGATAAAGAGGAATATGCCACTACAGTTATGTAAAACATTCCATCTGGTGTTTCAGGTTTGCCTGCTGATAGATATTCTTGCAGACTCAGACATGGTTCTGCTTGTGCTTAGTGGTCAGGAAATGGCAGATGTACATGTACGAATGGTCACAAAAACAAGTGACCAAGGTGTTATTGTTGATCAAAAGCAATGTTTACTTACAAGGTTTTTGCTTGCATGTGGTGCTTTGTTCATAGGCAACAGGAACACCCTAGAAAAAGTTAGACTGCACCTTGTAGTTACCCAAGAAAAAGGTGTAAAATTCAAAACAATGAATATATTACTGACTGGTCAAAACCTCCTAGCAGCCATGTAGGTGCTGCCCACTCAACATTACATCAGGTTAGAGTGGATAGGGCTGAGGAACTTTGCTTGTAGGATACTTTATTTTCCTTAAGAAAGCCTTTACTCCATCACTCCTTTTCTCACCATCTTTTTCCTGCAGCCACTTTTGCTCTGTGTCAGACTTTTTCCTTGGAGATTTAGTGAGGCTCTAGGATGATAGTTACTTCAGTATATGTCATGGCCTTTTGAGAGCTGATTCGATTAAAAATGAGAGGATTTGAACCTCATAATCCAAACTATGAGGACCTGGGTCTAGCAAAAAACTGTAAACAGCTAATCATGATATTATCAAATGGGTCATTTAAACAGAGATGTTTGCTAAAATAAGTAACATCTGAGTGTGAATGGCTGAAAAAGTTAAATCAATTGACTCTTCCTCTTCATTTCCCTCGTGTCTTTTATTTATTTGAACATGCCCATATATCTCAGAGCAAGATGATTAAAGGTGTTGCATCAGGGTTGAATTTTCCAGAGTGCACCTTCAATCAACTATGTGTCTTCTCCACAATCATAACCTGCAGTTTTTGTGCACCAGAGGTTTTTTTGTTAGCAACTGAGTGAGTTCAGTTTCAGTATTTTTAAAGTATATGTTTTCATTTTCACTTATATTAAATAGTGGGCAGGTAAATGAGAGAAAAAACAATTGCTGTTGACATTTGTTTTTCAATTTTATTTTAGTTGGTGTATTTTTCAGGGGAAGAGCATATTAATAAACATTAATGAATATATGCCAAAATTAGCCAAAGGCCCTGACCTGATGTCAGTTGGCAGACTAAAATCAAGAAACAAGTCTAAAACAATAGACACAAGATATGTGAAATACAATAAATTCAAAAAACAGACATATACAGAACAAGGACAATGGCAGCAGTAAAGCAGTCCAATCAACATTTCAACAAATAAAAAACGAACAGACAGCAATGACAAATATGGGAAGACATACAGGAGCAAAACCTGAATAAGCAACATAAGCAAAACAGGTATAAGGAACATGACAACACCAGCATTTTGAAGCAAGCAATAGTACCATTTATGCACAGAACAAAACAAAACAAAAAACCTCATCAACAACAGTACAGCAGTAATAGAAATAGGGCAATTCTGTCAGATGATAAATTATATACACTAGTGCTGACAAATCTGGAGACTTATGAGAATTGTTCACAAGTGCCTACTGAAGTATATGTAAGTTCTAAGTTCCCTGATGTGGACTGGTACAGCATTCCATTCATGTTCTCCTTTAATTGAGAAGCCAAATGACTGAGAGCAGATTTTCTCAGTGGAAGAATGGAGTTTCCTATTGACTCCTGTTTTTTATCATATTTAAATGTACTTGTTGCTTAACAAAGCAACTGAGTGAGGCAGGAGCCATGCCATAAACTAAAGATGAGGCATATACTTGCATAGATATTATTTTTCCAGTATGCTGCAGTTGTGAAAACTATTAGATTTACTTGTAGAAGGTTTTCATGGTTTGGTTATTTTAGTCACCTTAAGGTTGAGTTACTTGCCAGTGGCCAACATGTTAAACAGTAAGTTGGTGTGATATGATCATGACATTCATGTACGTTGGAGCAGCCTAAATTGACATGTATTCCTAATGAATATAAAATGGCACATTGCATTGGTTTTAGACAGTAACTTGACTTTTTGTAGTGCTGTGTACATATATTACAGTATAATCAGCATGCATTTTATTATCTGATGATTATTTACTCTCATGATTTGGGATTAGTCGGAGAAGTACATCTCTATCCAACTAAGGGCACCTGGAGAGGAGACGTGATTTACTGTGTCAAAGGTTGTCCTAAGACCAAAATACACAACCTTAACAACACCACACTTACCCCAAAATGCTTAATCTTCTTCATTAGGAAGTTGCTAGCCATCTCTATGGAGTGTTTGGAACTAAATTAGAACTAAATTGGATACAGAAAAAGGTGCTGATGTTCAGGTCAAAAGACGACTGTAACTTTCTTCAATATCACACTGGTAGAATGCTGATAGGCCTCTAATTGCAGGTGGTGATAGGGTTTGGTTGGCAGATTTAAGAATTGTTTTTTACAATAGCTGTCTTATACACATCCTTCATTGATTCTGCATCATCTAATGGAGGAGATAATGACTGCAAGGCTGCAGTTTTAAATAGTTTTTGAGGCACAGAGAACTTCTGAGCAACTATAGTCACTGTGTCAATAAAACAATTATTAAAGGTATCATCATGCTAGAAGTCTGGAAAGGTTTTCGTTGATTTCAAGTTCCATTTAGCTTTCTATTTTGTGATGTTGTCCAGTCAGTTTTTTAATCTGCCCCCAGATTAATTTAGCATTCCTTTTGCTTAAAAACATTTTTTTTTGGTGTGTTTGTGTGTGTATTGGAATGAGCTTTATGGATTCTGGCTGTCTTCTTCCAGGTTTACCCTAGAAAGTCAATCACTCCACTCCTGTATAGTGAAATTATTCATAAAAGTCACCTTTAAATATGGTGGACGATTCAATGCAATCAAGCATCAAAGACATTCCTTGTGACAGATTTTATTTAGAGCTATGTTTAGATCTAGTACATTCCAAGTTCTTGTTTTTGGGCCCTTTGAAGTCATTGCATTGTGCAGATTCTTTTAGGTAGACTAAGATCTCCCTTTTATACTGTCTATCTCTTCTAAAAACATCTGGTGTAATCAAAGTAGCTGATGGGCAGGTTTTGTAAAGCCAAGTTCGGTCAAACACAGAAAATCTAAATTTGAGTCTCTGAGAAAGTGATGTACCTGATTGAATTCGGACATGATGCTGCAAATATTAAAATGTAAACTCAGTAGTCCCTTGGGTCTAGGTTGGGAACGCCACATTACATTAGAGTTACTAGCAGTTTGGAAAGAGTCCATCCCCCTTTTTTTAAGTTACAAAAATGTGATGTTTTTTTTTCTCTCTTCCTGTGTTCTCTTACAGGTGGTGTTGTAGGGGCAAACGGGATCAGGTCAGAGAAAAAAGAGGCTTCATTCAATAATAAAATCAAAATATTATTTCTGAAGTTTCTACATGTCTTAAAAACTTTGACGACACAGAACAGTTTTACCAATATTATCCATAGGAAGGAATGTGTAATGCATTGAAATCTGGGGATCTTGTCATTTTTTTTCTTTCTTTTTCTTGAGCATGTCTGCTCATGTTTTGATTATTTTACATTGCTTTGTCAATTGTTTTTATTTTGTTTTGCTCAAAATAAATATGTCATTTATTGATTGATTCATTCAATAAACATCTAACCAAGAAAATGCTGATGTTACCAGTGGAGCATTGAAGAAGCAAAATAAAAGCTTTGCTATATGGGTGTGGAACTGAGAGAAAAAAAGGTTCTCAAGCACAAAAAAAATTAGTAGCAAAAGTCATCTTAAGAAATACAAAGAGTGACAACCATTTGCTTTATCTACCTCAACATTCACATCTATTCCAACTGAGACATTTATTTTCCTTGGTGAGATACTCACAGCACACAATCTGAATAGAATTTACTTTTATCCCTTTTCTCCCTCAAAGGAATTTCTAAGATCAACACGTTACGCACTGGACAAATATCTGGTAGAGGGTAAAAAAATTACTATGGCATCCATGATATGATACTCACATTAATCCTGACATCAGTATCTTCAATAACATTGAAGACAACTGCATGTATTATGCAGATTAACAGTTTTATGGGTGAATTGAACTAGATCATTCTTTTTCTGTTATCTACCTCAACTCCAGGACCCTAAATGCTAACTTCACCCAAACTGATGACTATTTACATACACCTTCCAACAAACTTAATATTATAGCTGTTACAGAGAGTCGGATAAATAACCTTAATGATGGGAATTTTCATATAGATGGATACAAATTTCATCGCCTAAGTTCTGTAAATAACGAAGGGGGCAGTGTTGCAGTTTTTGTGGACAGCGCCTTCAGGTATAAGTCTGTTGATTGCATGACTTGTGGTTGATAATTTCCTTGAACATTTGTCCCTAAAAACTGTTTTGGAATATGATAATAAAATTATGATAGTATTTATTTAGAGAGCGCCTGGTTCAAATACCAACACATTTCATGATGTGTTACATACTCTATAACTTTGCAAGGCAGCTAGACTGCTGAGATTAAGTCTGAAATGTCACAGGTCTGTCTTAAGAAGCTGCAGTCTGTTCAGTGGTTAGAGTGGATGTTGCAAAAACGCCAGTTTTATCAGAATTGGATAAAATTGGAAAAGATGTTTTCACTCTTCTCCTGGCTGGCCTCTCCCAACTGGTTTTATGTCCACGAATACAATGGAATTGTTTGTTTCCTCCTTATGTGTGAATTTAATTTTTGTAGTGTCTTCCAGTGAGTTCAGTTGGTTAGTATGTTCCTGTGTGTGTTCTGTCCTCACTTTGTCCAGTGTGAAATCCACATACATGTTAAGGTACAAAAAAGTTTACACACTAGTCCGTTACAAGAATCTTTACAGTAGTGGTTAAAGCCGGATTGAAATTCCGCAAGTAAGCCATTGTTATGTAGAGAGGTCCACACCTGATTGCAAACTACTTTGTCGAAGACCTAAGAGGGAAGGGGAAGGGTTGCCTCCCTGTCGTGCCTTTTTTGAAAAAGTTCACGTAGTCTCATTTATTTAAAGTACACCATAAAACAGTACTGATGAAAATAACTGACTTTTATTAGCATTAGAAAATGAACTTTCTTCTGTACTTGTCTTGTTAGATTTCAGTGCATTATTTTCACCAGGAGCCACCACATTCTACAGGGATTTAATAATATATTAACAGAGCAGTGAAGGGCTAATTTGAGTCCTGCTTATCAGATCTTTTTCAGTTTGTAGTTGTTAACAATGAACCTGCTGTACACACAAAGTTAGTCACAGAGTTCCACTAGGTTTGGTGCTTGGACCAATCATATTCACCTCATCCATGCCCAACTCAGGTAAACACTTAAAAAACACTCTTTTTACTAAATAATGTAATGGGAATGATTCCAAATTACATTTATCAACAAAATCAGATGGAACCTATGAAAACAACCAGTTCACTTGACCTCAGGCCTTTCTTATGGACGTAAAGACCTGGATGACCTGCATTTTTCTCCTACTTAATTTTGACAAAACTAAAGTTACAGCTACTGGCCCTAAACAACAAAGAAACACTATGCCTTGGGTGGTTTTATACTGACCTCCAGCAACACTGTTAGAAATCTGAGTGTCATCTTTGTTCAGGACATGTCCATTAACACCCATTTTAAACAAAAAATCAAGGATGACTTTTTTTCTTTTTTACCTTTGTAACTTGGCAAAAATCAGGCACATCCTGTCTCAAAAAGATGCTGAAAAAAGAGTTCATGCATTTTTTTACTTCTAGGCTTGACTATTGCAAATACAAAGGTAGCTGGAAGGTCCTATTCCTCCTTGTCACTACATGGCATCGCGCAAGTTCCCTTGGTACCTTGATAAGTGGGAGGTGCTGGGTACCCCTTAAATATACAGGTGTGCCCATGCCTCTCTATCTCTTCTTCTGCTCCATCTATTTCCGGTGGTAGCTGCAGCCTAGCGTGGCGGAGCCCTATAGTTTGGCATGATAGCCCTCAAGGTGTGCAACCCTTCCCCATATGGCACATAAAGACTGATTGCTGGGGCTGTGGGAGACAGATTGCTCCACTTGAGGCCCCTCTAAGTGCAGCCACTTGGTAGGTTGCTGTTGTCTGCCTGTCTTTTGTTTGCGTTACTTGGCTCCCCAGCTGAATGCAATGCACTTTATACCACAGACTGAGGCTCTCATCCTCTGGTTTCCTGTGGGGTTGCGCAGCGGCTCTGCAACGTAGTGTGTATGAGTAATATTTTCTACCAATAATTTTGCAGTTAATCACCAAATCTCTGTTTATGTGCCTTTTAGAGGCCCTGGTTAACTGCTTGGCCTGCCACTGGTCAATCACTCCCTGAACAAACTACTGTTCTGGCTCTTTGGCACTGCCCGCCTGGAGCCAAATCTTCAGGAGCTATCATCTTGGCTTGCCCTTTGCCATTATAAACAGACTCTGAATTTTCACACATTTAAAAGGGCACTTTGTCAAAAAAAAAGCGTATTTTTTGACATGTCTTCAATACACTTCAGTATGCTGTTTTGACTTTATTATTTGCAAGTTACTGATTTGTTTCCTTTTGTTAGTTGTGTTTCATATTTTGTTATCTGCACCAGTGCACATGGCCTGCTTTTAGCTTTGTTCTGTTTGTTGGACAGGTGCTGTGGGCCAAAGGCAGCAGTCTGATCCCTGTAGCGGTGTTCTTCATGATTCTTTTTTCAGTGTTGGTGTGCAGTGTTATTACTTTATGGACCACGTTTTTTTCCCCCCTTTTTCCAGTTTATCACTGCCAAGGTAAGCCCCAGCCCTGTCCTTATTTCCTGGCCTAGTTGCCAATCATTTTTATAAATTAGTTTATTAAGTCATCCTGGTGCTAGACCCTTTTGGTAGATGGTATATGTTGGTATATGGTATATGTTACCATATATATATGGTGTATATATATGGTATGGTATATGTTGTTCAAATTAAGTTTTGTTAAATAAAATTCTCTCTTCCTTTAAAACTTTAAACCATCTTGCCCTATGGTATCTTATGAACCTGTGTGCTTTTGCTCACTTCAAATTTAGCCTTAGTAAATTCCTGGGGTGAAATTACCCAAGCTACATTGTTGCAACACCTTCCACAAGTTGCCACTCTGTTGCATTCATTATTATGCTGCTCAAATAAGTCTTACAAGACTTTACAGATTATTTAGCATGGTACAGCAAGTGTAATCAAGTGCAATCACAAGAACTGGGATAATATATCCAGTATATGCTTATCTGCACTGACTACCTGTTAAATCCAGAATAAAACCAAGTGCTTTCTTATGTGGAATTTGTTTTCAATAGTTGGGTACCAGTAAATTACAGGCTGTGGTCTAGGCCTGTACTATAGTGTGTCTATAGTGTGTACAGTGTGCATACTGTCTTGAAACAATTTATGATGTCATATGGGGTTAAATAAATAAAATAAAAATGAACAAATGAACAATAAACACAGCTATAGTGCATTGGTCAAACTCTTGCCTCAGTTTTGTCCTACTGCATTTGTATGCAGACACTTAATCTGAGCAATATGGGATTTTTAACAGCTGTGACCTCACTATGGTTAGGCATTCATATACAGTGGTATAATCTGGCTAAAGTGGTTGTTCATGCTTCTCACCCTATTGGACTTTGTCGCAGCAATGTTGCCATGTTCCCATAAATCAAAAGTTATTGAAGTTGAATTGTTTTATCATAGCTGTTATTTAAACTGTCTTTCAGCACAACTAGAGCTTATTAATTAAAACATAATGATCAAGGGTTACAGTGTATGTATTACAGTTTGACTAAAATCCCAACACAATGCTCTAAAGTTACTTTAAATTTAAAAAAAACTTTTGAATCTAGCCTGGTATTAAAAGCCAAGTTGCCATCCACTAACCATTAATATGATTTAAAAGTTTTGATTAAACCGATAATACTTTTCCCTGCAGTGCCTAACTCAAGGCAACACAAGGCAACAAAAATGATTGATGTTTTCAATCAAGCAGTGGTGGATTCTTTTTTGGCTTATGGCAATGATGCTGTCAAGTATAGGGAGGATGTTTTTGAGAGGGCTCCGGAGGCTGGTGGCAGTTCCTATGAAACTATGGATGCTGGCTGTTTGACAAAGACAGGGGATGGCTCCCTGGAAAGCTCACAGGAAATGAAATATGGATCGACCAAATCTATTTACTGTCAGTGCACTTTAACAAAGCAAGATATCAAAGCAGTGGGGTCCCTCCCAATGGATGTCAGCCTCAAGAACACAGTGTTCAGAGTGGTACTCGTCACAGATCTCGACAGAGAATACAGAGGAATATTTCCATGGGCTCTAGGTTTAAGTGAGTTCATGGGAGATAAAAGTGGGGCTCACTAAATGATCAGGTAGTTGGAACTGTAGACTGTAAGAAGATCAAGCACTTACCTGTTTGCCTTTCATAAACTTAAGTCTTCTGGTGCACAGAGTTGACTTTTTCGACTGCTATGTGTACAAATATTTTCTGAATATAAGAAAATATATTGAATTTTCCTTCTAGGATTAATAAAGAAAATTCTTTCCTAATAAGTGAAGTCTGGCAGCAAATAAATTCCCAATACACCCATTCACTACACAATTAAACACGGATATATATTTCAAGGTCATAATAAAAATTGCATGGTGTTTTTATTTACATGTAGACCTATTTTGGTGACACTCTATCATATGCTGATCATTAGAGCCTCAATAGGCAACACTTAGACATTACAAACATGATATTTCTTTTAATTTACATCACTGAAATTTTATAAAATAGGTCTGTCTACATTAGCAAACACCTCAAGAGGAAATAATCTGGTTCCATTTAGTCTGACAGTGAAATTTTTAGGGCCTTTTTACTGTTTACCAACCACAGACTGAATCACATGGTTCAAAGGGGCCTCTTCCTTTGTTATTTAATGACAAATTAAGTACATAAAAGGTCAGAATTTGATTGGAGGAGATGGCCGTTGTTAGGCTAAAAAAAACAAAATAAAGGTATCAGAAAAGTAGCAGAATCTTTAGAAGAAGCCAGATCAATAATGTGACTTTCTTGAAAAGAACCACATTCTCAATTCTTACAAAGAAGGAATTGGTCACCCACACCAAAAGGCCTGTAAGATGACGAAACACATTTAAAATGGATGAATCACATTATTCTTTCTTTGGAAAATAGAAACCCTTTAATAGCATTTACTTGAATCAGGAATACCCTGGAGGAGGTAGGCGTGTCATTGCTGATGTCTACCTGTCAAGAGACATCTTCATGAATCTAAGACAGAGGGTTTATTACAAAGCGCAAACCAGCGGTAACAATGAAGATCACAAAGGCCAGATTCAACTGTGATAATATATCTGATTTAAAATAAGATTTTTTTGACAGAAGAAACCAAGATTTACTTGTACCAGAGAAAGAGAGAAAAGTGTGGAGAATAAATATAAATATACCCTCCACAGGATGAAAAAAAAAAACAAGGGTGGGAGTTATCAAAAGGGGTTCTTTGGCCTTCAACATAGCAGGTGATTCAAGTCTTAGTTTTGATTATTAGGTATTTAGGCACTATTTCATGAAATACTGAAAAAAGCCATTTATAAATATGCATGAGATAAGATGGACAAAATGGATCTTTCTTTTCATGTCCAATTATATTTATTTTGAATGTTTCAGATTAAAAATTGAGTATTTAAATTATTGTCTCACATTGACGGTGTAGCATATTTAAGAATAAGAGGTTTTTGTGTGCTTGAGCTTCCTGTCATATCAACAGGATGGGGTTCGAAAAGTGTGACAATCAAGCAAGAAAGACTCACTGTGTATCTTTTAGCCAACCCCTTTCATATCAGTCTACTTCTTTAGTCTGCTAGTATGCATTTGGCTCTCTGACCGAACATTATTGTATATCTCTTTATGGTGTGTGCACAGTTCTCCCATATAATGCCAAAAGCCCTATTCAGCAGCCACAGACAGAGAATATAAACAAAAAGTGGACAACGAATATTTTACAACTTTTTAAAAGGCTAGGACCAAGAAGTTTAGAGATTAAAGATTAAAGATCAAATTCGTCACTTTGACAAGTAATTCAAATTGTTCAAAATTAGTGGAAAAAAGTACTTTTATTAACTAGTAGTATAAAAAATCCAGTATTAGAAAAAATATTCTGCTGCAGAGGGGCTGAGCTGAAGTTCATGGCCTGTAATTATACTATTTCTTTCTGTAGAGGAATGGCCTGGATTCCTCTCAGAATTGTTGATCTTGTGAGTTGTCACCACAAAGTTAATTTCCCCAGGGAGCACCATATAAATTGCATGCCACTGAACAGAGGTAATAGCTGTGGTCTTGAAGATATGTTTTTCAGCAGCTTCCAAGAGGCATGCAGAGGGCTGATTTTTCTGTTACTCACAGCAGTGCAGTACTTCCCACTTATTATTTTGCAATTTAAAGCAAGTGTTTTGGTTACGTCTTTGTGTATTGCCTTGTGGTTTCTCTGCAATTTGTTGTGATTATTTTCATATTTTTAAGAGGTGATTTTTGTGGTATACAGAGATGATAGAATTGTTTGGAGTGCATCTGTTGACTGGAGACTGGCGGGCTTTTGATAATTGTTACCTGAAGTGTTGAGATATATCCAAGTGTTGTTAAGTGTACACAGGTTATTTAAAGCAGTCTTCTCTACAAAATCCTTACAAAGCAAACAAGTTTGGAGTTGTGAATAATTTATACTATTCCTTATGGTGAGTAGGTTGAGGGAAAGGTTTTCCCCATACTATACTATGAGAAAGCACACAGCCTTGTAAACTGAGAAATAATAATTAGATGGTGAAAGAAATTTAGATTGATTTATTCTTAATAAAGATTCTGAAGAGTTAAACTCTGAATTTCTCATACTAGACTGATAGCACTATTCTTTTTTCTCCTGCAGAAACTTCAGCCTCTCAATAGGAAACTGATAACTATCCCTCCTGATATTTAGCTATAAGCCATTGTTCTTGTATCCTGACATATCATATATTTTTTTATGCAGAAACCTTTGGGAACTTGTTAATTCAAACTGTTTGGAAAAAATCCCTTGAAGCTGATGGACACACCCCTGTAAAAACCCGTCTTTCATGGACTAGCTTCAACCAGTCAAATGTGCAATTAATATGAATATGTGTATCTGGACTCTGTGTGTGTGTGTGTGTGTGTGTGTGTGTGTGAGTATAACTCACCGGCTTAGCCAGGTTACTCTTCTTTACAATCGGCTATCTCTGTAGACTACCACTGTCAGCTTTCTTATAGCTTTCTTATTCTCAGTTGTCTGTCAAGCTGACAAGTCTGTTTGTTATCAGTCAATTTTAAAATGGTTCAAATTTACAGTCAGTGTAGGAACCTGGTGCTCTTAGCCAGAATGCAAAAGCTGGAGGACAGTATAGAAACAGAAACAGGAAGTAGAGACAGTAGGAAGTTAATATAGCAAATGTAGACATGGGTTCTCATTTGTTATGCCGTTGTTTGCATCAGGTAAAGCACTGCCTCTAATCTGAAATCCATGCATGAGTAATAGAACAATGTATATTGATGTAATATGTATGTGGTTCTCCCAACATTTGGCTGCACCCTCCGACCAGCCTCAGCCATTGTGAGGCTGTTTCTGACAACATGATCCACAATTGTAGCCCTGATTTCATAAGGAATCTGCCTATGTACTTGGCCTCTTCTTCCTCTCCCCCTGTTTTTTCCCCTACCCTTCCTCCCCGCATCCTCACCCCTCTTCTACGAGGCTGACCTTCCATTTCTGTGTCACAGTATTGTAGAAATGGTACACACTATGTCCTACTTGGTTGATATATGCTTGTAAAGTCGGGGTTCATGGGATTCAGCTCTGAGTGACTGTGGAGAAGTGGCTTTTCATTGGTTGCAACTAATGCTTCACACACCCCTTCTCATCAGTGAAAGCTGAGGTTCACCTGAGAGAAATTGTTCAATTTAGGAGACATTTTCAGAAAAAAAAGATAAAACCTTGTACAAAATTTGCTCGACAGATTTTGACAACTAATTCAACATTTTTGTATGTAATGACTCAAGCAATGAAATGAGGACTATTAGTTTTATAGGGAATGATTATTCAGCATTTTCAAGTATAGTTCATTTTGACTGACATGACATAAGCAAATGATAATGTTATAAAACAGCAGAGAGTTGTATGAAAGCAATTGATGCATGTCTAAAGGCATTTGCAATTTGTTAGAAGGAATGAGAAACTGCTACTATGATGTGCACAAATGACTAAATGTTGTGGAGGTCGAACTAACTGTTGTGCAAATGTTAATAGTGATGTGAGAAATGCACCAAAGCGACTGAGAAAAACTGTAAGAAAAGAAAGTAAAACGTGTTAAGCTAATGAACTTGCCAGTTAGTCAGTTAGCAAACTTATAAGCTTGTGAACCTACTTTTTCGGTTTAAATGGCAAAACATTTACAGATGATTCAAAAGATGTTTTAGCATTATCAACTCCTTTCCAATAGGTGCAAACTATTTCTCTTTTGGGGTGCAGTTTATACTCCAACAGATTAACTTAAATTGAGAATATGTTGCAACACAGCCAATAAGCTAAAATATCTTCCCTCTATTTCGAGTTTCCACCAAAATCCCCCATAAGCAAATCCACCAGTTGCGGCATTTCCACTGAAATGAATCTGCCACAGGATTGTGACATTTTAAATGTTAGTGTGACCATGCATTTAGGCTTAATCTTTCAGACAAACATTTCGTGTTAAACTGAGAGAGTAGGATTTGCAAGTTTAGTCTTTATGTGGACAAGATCCAAAACTGAGTCAGAAAACTGAAGCTTGTATTGTGTTGCAAGAAAACACTGACTCAGAATTTGAGGTGCAATTCTTTTCAGAAATGGGTTTATTGGTGTACAGACACTAAGTAGTTGTTTGGGCAGAAATGACTGAATTTGACAACACGTTTTAAACAAGGACAGCACCCATATGCACACATTCTTACACTGTGGTTAATGAGGG
The DNA here is from genome assembly GCA_029814765.1 of Acanthurus leucopareius. Lineage (NCBI taxonomy): Eukaryota > Metazoa > Chordata > Actinopteri > Acanthuriformes > Acanthuridae > Acanthurus > Acanthurus leucopareius. The sequence continues at coordinate 3,034,045 of JAQMCX010000046.1, forward strand.
AACTGTAGGACATTTTGTCACGTGTTTTCCACTTGAAATGTACCGTAAAGCACACTGGAAAAACATCTTAGAAGACTTTCTCTTTTGGAAAGGCACTTTAGTGAATAGTTCACATTTTCTTCACTTTAAAGACACCCTAGAGGACACTTTCTCCACTGGAAAATCAACTGAGAGGAAACATTGGGTAACTGTAGAGGGCACTTTATCAAATTATTCCTGTTGATTACGCCCACCTCGGACTCCACCAGTACACATACTACTCTTTGTGACCCTGGCCTGACTTTTCAGTGTTATCTTTTACCTGATCAATACCCGGTTTAAAGCCAGCAAACTATCTTCTTCAACATACAAGAGTTTTTATAGTTCATCAACTATGTGCCTGAAATGCCTCAAACAAACAAACACATTCTCAGATTCCTTTATGTAGACATGTTCATACAAATATATATGTGTGTTTGTTTGTGTGTGTGGGTGTGATTTGTGTATCTATATCTACATCTATATCTATATCTATATCTATATCTATATCTATATCTATATCTATAAATATTGATACAGATAGATAGATAAATAGACACAGATAGATATAGATATTTATATATATAAATATATAGATAGATATAGATATATAAATAGACATGTGTGTATGTATGCATGTATGTATGTATTTATAAAGCTTAATGTCACCACAGAGTTTTCTGTTGAACATACTGTAAGTCAAGTGATGTTTTTATTCTGATTTTGTTTGGACAGTTGATGTGCTTCCTGTGTTCTGCACTATTTAATGGCAGTCCTTTATTAGCGTTTTACCAAACCTCTGGTCTCGACCTAATCTTTGTGCCTTAACATTACTCAAATTGCTCCACTCTGCCCTTGTCTATTTATTACCATTTCTTATGGCAATGTCTAAACATACAAGAGTTTTTATCCCACACCAAGTTCTCAATTTCCATCTCACCACACCCCCTGCTGAGCCAAAACCTATCTTAATCAACACCGGATTTTACTAGATCACTGTAGGTTTAAAACCAGCAAATTATCTTTTTCAACAGTAATTAAGTGCTTAGCTTGAGGTAGGAACTCAAGTGTGTTGCTGTCACATCTTAAACACAAACACACACACAGACATGATGTTATTTGCTTGAGGGTCACTGAAAACGATATTTGCGAAAGTCGATTGTGTTAAAATGGAACCACATCAAGCAGTGCCACAGCGTGTGAGTGTGTGTCTGTGTGTTTATGAGTGTGTGCCAGTGACCCATTCTTCAGCGTGTGGTTACGGGTGAGTAGCCTTGGTTCAATTGCTACATACACAGCCACACTACCAGAGGGACTTGATGACAGATACTTTACACAGTTCAGGGTTGCAACAGAGGAATGGAAAAGAATGATTGTACATTGCAGCTCCCACAAATAAATACTTTGTCCACCACAGCTATTGTTGTGAAAATACCATGAAGGAAGTAACACAGAATTAAACACACTTTGGCACAAACAGGCACACACATACAAGGATAAAAAGGCATAAAAGATGAAAAAACTCAAACAGAATCATACTGATATTTGCAGTCTGGGGACGCAACCTTTTGAACAACATGAACAAACTAAGAAGAATGTTTACCTCACCAAAACAAAACTCTCCCTCTCTGCTTTTCTCTTCTTTCTTGCCTTTCTCTTAGGTCACCATCCTTTTCTCTCCACCTCATTTCCTCTCCCTCACTGACCCCTTGCTCTCTCTGTCCACAGCCCCCATCTCCTGCCAACACCCCCACCTGGTTCATTGCAGGCCAAGCTGGCAGTGGCCATGGCAACACTCCAAGAAGGTGAGTGAGTCAACAGAGAGCCACAGAGGCCCTTCTCTCAACCTGCGTCTCTGCGGGTGAGAGGGTGCAGTGAGGGAACCTCAACTTTTACTGCAATGATCCCAGAATAACTGAAGAAGAGGAGGAGAGGAGAGGAGAGAACAGGAAATGAGGGAAAGTCCAGAGGATAGACTAAATAATTTGAACACTTTAAGGGTAGTCCCCTTATTTTTAGATCTGGATCCTTTTTTTTCACATTTAAATGACTAAAACGTTTATTTAACATAAAGTTTTGACATTGGCTTAGTCAATTACTTCAGTATTCAACAGTAAAACAGGCTGCAATGGCCATAACTAAATGGCTGTATGTCTATTAAAAGTGCTTGTTTTGAAGGGTTAGTTTAGTGCTGAATTGCCATGTTAAAAAAATTAGTGCTTAATATTTTGGTAATATTCTATGACAGCAACCTTAGTCAACATTGCCACAATATTGGTATTTGGTGAAAACTATCGTGACGCCTCATTTCGTCAATATTGGTCCAGGGTAAAAAATACTAGATTTAAGCCTTGAGAAAAGAAAATTTAAGTTCTTGATCTCAACAGCAAACACTCTTACACATGTGAGTCATATTAGGTTGGCTGCCAGCAGCACTTGTGTTGTAAAAAAGGTCTGGAAATTCAAACTATTATGTTATTGTGATGAAGGTTGATGTTGCTTTGATTTTTAAAGCAGTGTGAGCCAAACTATAAAGCTCCAAAGGCTAAATTGTCTGACACCTGCAAATTTACTTAATAAATCCAGAGAAACAGTCACAAAAAGTATGAAAAATGCGCCAGAACCCATAGAGACTCTCATTTATTGGAATCACACTGATCAGAGGATAAACTTGCAGAGGAGGATTAATTTTGCACAATACTTTTGTTTAGAGGTCAACAACACATAACACGCAAATATGTTCCTTTTCTAAAGATTTTAGTGGAAACATTTCTAATAGAGTACAGTAAAGTAATGATACAAGAAATTAAGGAGAGAGAAAGAGAGGGATAACATGCAACACATCTCAATCAGAATAGCATAAGGAAGGTTGCCTTTACGTGGTATGCAAATCTGTGACGGCCTGCAAATTTGCACCATTAACTACAAACCATCTTGTCAGTACAGAGTCCAAAATAGAAAGAAGTTATCACATAAGCTGTGTCCTACAAGATGTCAGTGCTCTCAAATTTTCAGGTTGTTTTGTCCACTCCTTGAGGGTGTAAGTGAGCAGCAAGTTTGAAGGCAGGTGTGGAAAGGACTGAAGGGGAAAAGAGGAGTAGAAAAGAAAAGGAGATTCAGTGCTTTGCTATCTGGCTCTAGTGTTGTGTTGAAGGTGTGATGGCCTGTGTCAGTTAACACTTGCGTGGCACTTTTCCTCTGCGATTGCCAAAATGGTGGACGAGGTGTCTGTGTGTGTGTAAGTGTATATCATCATCTGCAATGTCAGTGTCAGGACTCATAGTGTCTGTACCACTGAAGACACACACACACACTTAAGTAGAGCAGAGAATCCTGGGATGGGTGACACAGACACATGTTTATCATTCAGGGGATTGGCTGGATTCCTTTTATCTCAAATGGCTGGTTGTTTCCTCGCTCCCAGCCTGACCCCTCGGCTGCCTTTATCTCTTTCTTGCTCTCACTTTCTCCTTAACTCTCTCTCTCTCTCAGTCTCTGTCTTTGTGTCCTATAAGATTTGTATTTGCCTCCCTCTTCTTCTCCTTGGGCGGTTTGTCTTGAGCAGTTTCCTGTCTCTCCTATCCAACTCTGACCTCTTACCACTCATCTGACTTTACACCCATTTCATTACTCTTCATGTCGTTCTCTGTGTCTCTCTTTCCCTACCCTCTGACCCATCTGCTTTTCATCTGAGCCCACATCGATGGAGCGGAGAGAGCTAGCGGTTACGGCCATGATGGAGTTAGGTGGGGATCGGGGAGACACATCCCATTCCTGCATGCGTGTGAAAAAATAAGTGAGTTATTAAGCTTCACCGGGGATGTTTGCCTTCTCATAATAAATGCACACAGATATTTGGCACGCTCTGACACTGCCCCCCAACCCTCACACACACACATATACACACAGCAGTTCTCAGTGCGATGAGCTGTCAGTCCCTGTTAGGCTTGGCATTCTCATTACCACGCGGTTTGGATCTCCTTTCAGAGGAACTGAACTCAGGACCTTTTCTCCCTCAGTATTCCAGAAAGCAGCGAACAAGAAGGAAAGACAGACAGGAAGTGAGAGCCATGGACCTTTCATGATATTGGAGAGTATTTAATCATTTGCTGAAATATCTCCCGTGCTGCGTGAGTTTTAAAATTCACAGTGTTTCTAAACAGTTTCAAAGCCCATGTCTAAGCTCAAGTAATAGTGTCTTCATCTAAACTGCTGTGAGATCACCCTCAGGAATATCAAAGGCCAGCTGTGGGAGAGCGAAATCAAGCTTAGCAAAGCACATCTACCTTATGCATAACTTTACCTTAAGTTTCAGTTACATTCCTCCCAAATGAGCCCCCAAAGAACCCATGACTGATTAAAAGAAATTTATTTGTGTTTCTCTGGGAGAGAAAGTGGAATAGAGTTGCTTTTTACAAGAGCCAGATCAGCAGGTCCTCCTGGGTGGGCAGTGCTTCCCAAGAAATACTGAACTGAAAATAGACACCCCTCAAAATGATTTCATCCACAATCACTGGTGCAGTGATGTCTGCAAGCTATCCAAGATAAGCACTCAAAAAAAAAGGGTAAAAGTTAGAAAATTGCTTGAAGTTGATGGTAATGTCCACTGTTTCCACAGACATGCCTGAAAATTTTCCCAAAACTTGGAGCCCTCCCAAGCCAAAATCCTCCACCTCCGCGGTCTGCACCATCCCAGGTTAGCCCAAGTGAAGATGGATGGAATTCCTGAAACATCTTGCAGACTTAAACCAGACTTCACACTTACTGATTACTCTTTTTTTGCCTTCACAGAAGCTGCTGATGGTTTTGACTAATAATCTGTCTGTTTTGGGGGAGTGTGGTTGGATTGTGGGTGTAGGTAAAGTGTGAGGAGGAGCAGTTTGAATGCCATATTTGATGCCACAGAGTTTAACAGTTTGAGCATCTTGGGGGTTCAGAGATTCTGGGTTTGGTTACTCAGTTCAGACAGACCAAGATCGGTTTCTAAAGGAAAGGAATGAAGACAGATATGTTGTCCTTGAACATAGTTTGGGCTTCTTCTTGTCAAATTTAAGAGTTCTGTCTACGCAAAATGAATTACACAATGTAACGTTGCACCAGCAAACATTTCAGGATAAATGAATGATGATTGTCTTGCCAAGCTTTAGGGATGGTTCATATCACGGCCCAGAATGACTACTTTAGTAAACTCCAGATAGTACTCCCTACCACACAAGTAACACAGACAGTAAATACTTCAAAAATATTTAAATAGAAATAAGTCTCTCAAAGATACATTTGACAGTAACATCACACAAACTCACTCTGAAGAAATACTCAGGTAAAGTTCAACAAACATGTCATGCCATCCAACACGGCCCGTTGGACAAAGCCAAAAGACAGGACTTTTTGTTTTGCTCTTTGAAAACATATTAAATCAAGATGAGAGAGTGCTTTTTAATTTCTGCATTTGTTTTTCTTTCTCTTCTTTCACCACCTCCTGTAATTTTGTTCTTTCTCTTTCCCCTCCTCATCATTCTCATCTTCTCTTCTCATGGTTTCCAGGGAGCCTTCCAGCTTTTGTTTGAGTTAGGGGCAGTTTTGTGTAAACAGCAGCCCGGCTGAGGTAAGATAGTGAAGTTCATGTGGTTTATAGGGCCTGACCAGTTTCTTACATTAGTGTTCCTCCTCTGACAAACATGATTTTTTAATATATAAATATATAGCCATTTAGTTCGAAGCTACTCAGATAGTTTTATGACATCAAGGCCAGTGAACTGTGTGAGTTACAGGATACTTAACTGTACATTAAAAGACGAAGTACTCATTTATTGAAACCTTTTGTAAATGCAAGTTTGTTTTCTTCAGCAGCTGCAAAAGACTCCCTTTATTTGGCTTAACTTGCCTCCTTGGCAAGACAGCACAAAACTAATCCATTACATGCAGCGGGTCAGAGAGCGCACAAATTACGTACTGTACTATTTGTAGAGCTTGCATGCCATCTTTTTATTATGAAAAACAGCCGAGGGCAAAGGCCATGTCTCTTTATAAGCAAAAATGAAAGTTTCTTGCAAGCAGACTTCACATTTGTACATTCACAAGCATGAATTGCCAGTGTAGAGAAATGGACATACACACAAACACACACACACACACACACACATTGTTTTTTGCCTTTACTTACTGATGTCCTCAATAGACTGAGTCATATCGTGTGTTCTGACTTCTCCAGAAATTGGTCAGAGGAGAAAACAATGAAAGCAATTTCGTGATCATTTCACTCCTACAGGCAAAGCAGAGCTCTCGTTCTGGACGGCTTTTGTCTTGAGACAGCTGGAAAATGGAAAATGGAAATCAGCGCTGTAGTCATGATTTGCTTTGTCAAGGTCAAGACTAAACAAAAGTCAGGTCCAAGTCAATTCAAAGACTCGCCAATGCCTTCCTTCTGGCCACTGCCACAACAGGGTGAAAATTTGTCAGGATTATTTCTGATAGCATATTTATCTTTTTGTTATACTTGCATTGGACAGCATTTCCTAACAGCATAAAAGTCCAATTTGAGCGACTGTGGCCAGCTGGACATTTGTATATAGATAGCAGAGCAATGAAGCCAATAGGCGTGTGATTTCCACATAAGTGAGACTTCATTTCTGTCAGTCTTAGGAAAAATAACCAGACCTCAAGAAAAATATGGAGACACAACCAAGATAAATGAGGTTGGAGACAGGGGAAAAGACCACAGCTTTAAAACTGCGATCACTAACTGCATGAAACCCAGACTGAGCTTGAGTCTAAAGTGAGGGCAGCAGTTGTTGCAGTGGTGGCCAACTAGGACCTCGCGTCCAAACATTGTCGTCACTATCATCCTTTCTCCATCCCTCCCATTCCTTTATCCCTCATCCCAATAAATACCCCGGCTGTTAGCAGGCATTAAAAAGCCATTTGCACTGCTCACAAGTGCTTTGAATTGGCCTTCATCAGAGCTGACTACAGAGGCTTTGAGGTGGCCTGGCCTCTCTTTTCCTACGTCTTTCTTTCTCTCATGCATTCTCCCTTTTGCATTTTGGCAAGCTGATAACATAGACTTGTGTTTCCATTCCAACACTCGCTTGCTCTTTGAGCTCTTCACAAAGATCTAACTTTTGGCTGTCAACATTGGCATGCATGCCTGAACCGTCTGTCTGTCAAGCCTCTGTCAGCCGCCTGAGGCATCGACACTATTACCTGAGAGAATCAACAGCAGAAAAATCCATCAAAAACATGGGATTTGTTCATGTCGATCCAGAACATGGCTTGGCTCACACTGTGCCTGCTCCATATTTTTCATATTATCAGATTCTGTAAAGTTGCAGCATGACATAAGACGCTGATGGCCACATCCGTTTGAGACTGGTGGCAGGGAAACATCTCTCTGGAGCCCTTTAAACACTGGCAGACACACCATCACAATAAAGTCTGAAAGGACAGGGACAGATGCCATGCATGACAAAACCACATTCCTCAGTGAACTATGAAGACACAGCCAGACAAAACCCTGTGTACTTCAAAGTGTTATAAAAAGTCATTTGAGGACTATTTTCAATTTGGGACCACACAATTTGCAACAACACATTTAAAATTAAAAACACTTTCTTCTCTTTACTCAGTGATAGCTCTCCAGTTGAGCAACTCTGAACCAGAAGTTTCTTAGGTTTGACAGTTTGGCCAACCCTTCATTCGAAATTGAGACAACTTTTCCTCATAAAATGTACTGTATGATGTTGCATGGATTCAGTTTTTTAGCTGCAGGCTACAACTTCATGATTGTTTATTTACCCTTAATCGGGTTACACTTTGGCAAATTTGCATCCATAAAAGTATGCTGAGTTAGCTATTAGCATTTTGCTGTACACCCATGAATATAAGGTAATTACTGGATTACTCTGATACTAAAGGAAACATGAAAGTATAATGGCTCTCAGTAAAGTTCAAGATTTAAAAGGACCAGTAGATTGACATTAGAGATAATGATATCCTCCATTTATTCAAGCTGAGCCTGAGAATATGTTTTAATGAGTCTTGAACCAATCCTTAGGATCAGCAATGGGGCCAGTTCGGGCATTTTTAATGGTTCAGTATGGGCTAACATAAAACCCATCAAACACTGATCTTTTCTTTACTGTATTCTACTTAACTGTGTTTTTTCACTGAAGCCTACTCGAGCTCACAGCCCTCCTCAATTACAGCAGAGGTTGAAACTGAGAATTTTACATGTAAAAAGTTGAGTTGTGTCACCGGGGGTTGCGTCTGTACCGCCCCTCTGCTTTGAAAAATACAGGGATTTGCGAAAAACTTGATTCCTCTCTATGAGCAAATTGCAGTACAGAAAACATTCAGCAAGCAGCTTCTCATTGTAGCCACAGCTAAATGTTGCCTGTACTGCTGATGTGGCAATCTTTTCCTATCAATATGTGTTTCCCTTACCTTACTGCACTTAACCTCACACTAACCCCAATCAATCATACCTGCTACACCTAAATATAACTATAACCTAGCCCGCATTAGAGAGATGGTACTCCAGTTTATAAAAGTGATTTAAATTTTTATACCCTGGGCAAGAAAGTGCAACAAACGTGCACAACATAATGAGAAATAAGTGTTTCTGGGCAAATTACGGTTACCATCCACACTGAGTTGAAATTATGGAATGCAACTAATGACAGGTGATCTGACAGAGCTGACAGAGGCGTTAGGGTCCAATAAATGTATCTGCTTACACCGTGACTCTCCTCAGCTAAGTTAAACTCTCATATACAATCCCAGAGTTAACTCTAGATAAGAACACTACCGTACTTGAGCAAAATGGGACAGTTACTTTCTACTGTGTATTTTACATTTTTTTATTTCAAAATTTAACTGTTTTTTTGATTAAAATATATATATTCTCATACAAATTACAGGATCCTGAAGAGAATAGTTTGACTTTTAAGAAAATGCACTGTTCTCATGGCATGGGTTAAATGAGATGTTAGAAGTCTCTCTCATATCTTTATTTGAATATGAGGTTATATCCATCCATCATTAGCTTAGCTCACCATAAAATACTAGAAATAGGGAAACTGCTAGGTAGTAAATCCATCAACCAGCATCCCAAAGGCTTAAAGTTAACATGTTAGAATGTAGATTTCATCCTTTTTTCTGCTGAAATAGACCAGAAATAGACCAACAAATAGCCCTCCATGGAAATAAAAACCGTTACTCAGACATCACACAAATGAAATATAACATGTTTATTAGAGAGCTTTAGAGCCAAGCGAGCCCTTTCCCCCATTTTTAGTCTAGGCTAAGCTAACTGGCTGTTGACTGTAACTTTAGAGTCAATGAGTGTATTTTTCAAACCAACACCTCTTATAAAAGGGTGTAGGTTTTGTGTGTGAGCTACAAACTTGCTGTCAGAAGTTTTAGAAAAAACAGACTGATCACACAATGACCTTCTGTTGAGTGTGTGCAGTGGTGCGGTATAGTCATGCTTTATGGCAGAAACTAAGACTTGTATCCTCAAGTGTCCTCAAACCACACTGAACCTCTGGAATATATGAGCAGGGTGTAAACATAATTTCATTTAGTTGATGCAAATGAACCATTGAAATCTGTCCATGGATGAATACGTCTGTATTCAATATGAATGTGAAATTGCACATAAAGACTTTAGCTCTAGACATGTTCTATGAGCCCATGAGAGCAAATTTGTCTGCGACAAAGTCAACGGCCCCACCTGTTCACCATTAATATAGGTTTTACTCCATCAAACCATTTCCCACACAATCCCACATCTGTAATTCACACAACACACACATTCACCTCCGCAGCCCCTTAGGCTGACATGTTTCCCTGCTAATCTGTTTGCACAACTCTGGTGTGACCACAGGCAAATTACACATCGTCACATGATGCACACCCACAAGAGAAAGAGAAAGAGGAAGAAAAATGAGAAAAGAGCCACCCACTGAGAGCCCCTTTTTCTTAACTTCTTCCACTTTCACCCTTCTTTTCTCCCCGCTGGACCCTTTCCCCCATCCCATCCCCTCTATCTCCTGCTCTCCCACTCAGTTTGTGACTGTACTTACAGCTGCCCATCATTTAGGCTCTCCCTAAACAACAGCACCCCTCAGAGACCTTGGTCCCGCTACAACTCTCTAACTAAATTTGATTTCTCATCTCATTTACATTTTATAAACTCTGACATATGTTTGATATTATATTTAAACTGCTTCAGTAGATGCCAGGAGAGTGTATGCCTTTGGAAAGGTAGAAGAACTGTGCAGGAAAAACTGCACTGGTGAGTGACAGGTGAAATTGACCGTGATGTTAGAGAGCAGGAGGGGGGAAAAAAATCCAAACCAACAGAAAAGAAGAAAGAAACTTCACAGCAGCAACCTTTATCATTTTTTTTTGTTGTTGTCTTTTTTATCTTGGCACAGAGGAAGCTGTCGACTGAGAGAGAGAAAGGTTTTCTGTGTTATTGTTGCTTTTGCTCTCTCCACCACCAAATTGAACAATTTTATTTTCCTCTCCTCTCTTTTCGTTTAGCCTGAGTGTGGGGTTACCCTGTTCCTCCCCTCTCCCCGCTTGTCACTGTTCTTTCACTTTTCTTTCCTATAATCCCTTTTTAAGTTTCTTTCCTTTTTTCTTTTGGTCCCTGCTCTCGTGGAAGGGATTGACCAGGTCAGCAGCAAGGCAGCCAATTTTATCATTTATTTCTTATCCCTTTTATGTGCCAGATGGATAAGAATTTTCCTACAGAAATACAAAAAGAGTGCCAGTAGTCCAGTAAAGTATTTGGGCATGACTTTAGTTTACTTTTTGTCACTGTCCTTACATTGTTAACTCATCATAGGGACAAAAAAACACTAAAAATAATCTCCATTCATCCATGCATTCGCTAAACTGCTTATCTTGTTAAAACCACATTTGCAAAGACTAATTGATTCAGGCCTGTGTCGTTACAAGACTAAAGAAGTCATATTCGTCAGCAGTACAGATGGGGGTTGGGCTTTGGGTTTAGCCAAAGGGATGAGGTCATCCAGAGGGCAAGGACGAGGGAAACCTGCTCCCTCGGTCAATCAGGCTCAGAGAAAATTTTGGGAACTCTAATTTGAAAGGTGAAAGAGAAACAGAGGCCTTATTGCACAAATGCCTGAAATCCCCTTAGCTACTGAGGCAACACAGGAGTAAAAAAAATTTATTGACCAGGAGCTTAAGAATTTTGATGAAGGCTGCAGTAACATGAAACCTATTGTCCGTCCAGGTAGTCAGCTGCTGGTTTGGGATCAGTTTTTAAATGTGGGCCAAAAACTTTGCTGTCTTGATCCACAGTAACGTGGTATGATGATTTAAAAAGCAGCCAAATACATGTGACTGCATCAAAATAATGTGCATCTACATCTAGAGTTAAATTCATCAAAACACATTCATGCAGTCAAGAAACAGATCCTTCTGTTATGTGTTACAGGGAGGAACTACAGAAGAGAGGATTGTGACTCAGAACAGGTCTGTGGCCGAGGAAAGAAAGTAGGTGCAGGCATAATATTTTTCAAAATGATCACTCAGCTCAGTTCGACCTCAACAGTATGAGTTTCTGTGTTTGTGTTTTCACTTATCTCTGTAGTCTATCCTCTCAAAATGGTTTGTGTTGGTCTCGGAGCATCTGTGTGTCAAGTCTTGTTAACAGCACTGGAGTCTGTCTACTGCCTCCTGCCGCTTGTCTGTCCGATCATCTGCCCCCTCTTCTGCCGGTCTGTTTACTCAGTTAGCCTTTGTGCTCCTCTCTCTGTCTTGCTGCTTCACCACTTACCTGTCTGTCTCCTTGCTGATCCATCTGTCTGCTTACTTTAGATGGGAGAAATAAGGCTCTTAAGCCACTTGCACACATGTACTTTTACCTTGAAGTTGCCCAAACATTACTGAGAAGGGCTGTATATGAAAAAGTAAATGTCTCTAAATCTGTTGCCCTAACTTTACTTTTTCAGCTCCCTTTTACAAAGTCTGTGTAATGTCTGATTGAGCCTGTGATGGCCACAGCCACACAGGTTAACATCCAGCAATGGTAATATTGTACCCACTCTCACCTCATGGTGTTAGTACACAGGTTGATTTCATTTGCAGTCAGCCACACCCCAAACAATTCATTTCCACATTAAGTACACATTACACTGTTTATTTGTTATGTAATCATTTATTTACTTCTGGCCTTACACTGTTTAAATGGAGTGCACACATTTTTCACTGTAGGGTCAAAATCTATTTTCTGCTTGTTTCTTTGTTCTCTTGAGTTACCGTGCTTGTGGGAGGTCCCTTCCTGGTGAGGCAAAAGGCTTGGTCAAGGGTGGAGGACTGTTATATCCTGTAGCCTGCCTATTAGGCCATACCATGTGCTGCTATGTTAGAAGGGGGATTTAGGTTTAGTTAGTTTTCCTTTGTATTAGTTGTGGTTGATGTCCATCTTGTTTTCCCTCTGTGTGTTATTTGGTTTGGCCAAGCCAGTATATATGTTCCCTCGTGTCTCACTATGTTAGGTCAGTTTGTTCAGTTAACATCTTGTTTTGTTGTTGTTATTTTGAGTGTAGTTCTAGTTTGTTGACCTCTTTTATAGGCCTAGCTATTAAGTTCTTGGTTTGCATTGTTTTGTGTTTTTGGGTGACTAAAAACCCTACTTTTCCAACAAACCTCCTGTTTTCCTCATTCCTTCACTGCTTGGTCCCTGACAGAGCCCATGTGTGAAAAGAGCCTGTCATTGTCTGGAAAACTTACAGTAAGCGAATGGCTGTGCTGATCAAGTTGCATAAAGTGTATCTGCTTCATATTCTTTTCTGCTGGCCTGTGTATTGTTTTACACTTTTTTGATATGATGATATGATAATGCAAATACTTCCAAATATGTGTAGTTTTATTATCTATTCAAAATCAGAGTCATCATTACAGATTAGTTGGTAGTGTTATCCATCATGTATGTTGTGCTCAACCACCAAGTATTTCCAGTAGGTGAGAATGCATTTGACAAGAACAAATGGAAAGAGCAGCTCCAAATAAAATCTGAACCTGATTTTCCAATCATCATCTGGAGATCACGTGTGTAAGCGACTGTAGATAAAGAGGTCTGTAATAGACTTTTCTCAACTCATTTGCTGGCCGTGTGTATGTGTTGGCGGGGAACAGGATTTATGTGCTTCCTAATAAAGTTTACAAGTGGTGCCTCGGTTCAAGAGGTCCAAGTGGCAGTTAAAAAGGTGGGGACCAGTTTCAGGGGCCTGGTTATGCACATTCAGTGGCAGTGAAAAAACAACCAAACAAACAGCTATTTTTACTTAATCTTATATTTTTAGCAAGCATGGAATCATTAGTTTAGAAGGCCAGGTAGAAATATCAACCACTTCCTAAGAAAATTTAGTGTAACTCCAGTTCAACAGATTTGCACTCAAACAGGTTTATGAAATTTTACTTTGAACCATTTATGTCAGAGGTTGAAATCTTTATGATGCTGGTAATACTGAACATGAGAGCACAGGACTGCAGACCATGTCCTAAATAAACTTATCATTTATTATTGTTGTTTCGGCTCTCCTATTTTAACATATGCTGGGTTCACTATCATATTCAATGCACTGAATCCCCAGTTACTAGATGTGTAATTATGAATAATTGAAATTTAACCAAAATCAACACTTTTTAAATGGAACTATTGTAGAATTACAGTGTTTTCATACAGGACAGATGCTCCACTGTGTGAGTGACACACATATTGCCAAAAAAAATGACGCATGTCTTTCCCACAAGTCTGACTGCATGAATAAATGAGAAAAAGCACAACTGAAACGTTATTATTTAACTTGCAGTATAATGCGAGTCAACACTGTGAGAGTGAAAATGAGCGTGTAGGTGTAGGTTTTTTGGAGAGTGAGTATGGGAAGGTGAGAGTTTGTAGGGGCAGGAGTGTAAGCAGAGCTGAAGTGCTCCACTGGGTCATGTATAATGGGGACAGGGCAGAGAGACGCATGGGTCACATTAAAACAGGGTTCAGTGAGAGGGCTTCGCTAATGCTACCTAATCCCCAACTAGCCAGGCTCACAAAACGCACACACATACACACAGTTGTTCTCCGCTGGCACCTATTTATGACTGTTGGCCAGTGGTGTGTGAGAGGTGTGGCAGTATGTGTGGCTGATGTCACATGTGGGCTTGGACGCTGAGTTCATCTCGGACCACCAAGTGTCTGACATGGAAAGTTGCATGCCATGGTGTACCGGCAATCTATTTTCCATGTTCTCCTGCACTGGGGGATATTGATGCGTCACACTGTTTGGTTACTTTTTGGCTGCTGTGGCTGCTGTTCTTTCACTCGTCATGTTTGTTAGCACTAATAAACATCATTTTATGATTTTGTTTGGTTCTTCAGTAAGTTTAAAGATAGCTGGTGTGTAAAGAAATCGGTGCATGGATTTCACACTGCTTTGTTCCATTTCTCCCCAATTGTCTGTGTCTGTTTATGGGTGAAATTCTTGTTACTGCAAGAATTGATTAAACACTCATAAACCAACAGTAGGAGGCAGACTAAGAATTATTTCAAGGTTGTTTTCACATTCACCTCTTTGCCCATTTAAATGCAGTTTGAAGGAGGTGGGTGAACAAGTGTGATGTGTGACATCAAAAATAGTTTGGAAGCTAATTTTGTTCTGATATTTGAGACGTGTGAGGTGGAAACCTGAGGCCATCAGTGCACAAATGCAAATAATGAACTTTTTGTGAAAACAGGACACTTTTTCTTGTGAGGCAAATAAACCTTTAAAATGAAACATATTTTCAGGAACACAGATTCAGGATAAGTCAATGAGGGAGGAGGAGAAGATGTTACTTTAAAGATTCAAACATGATAATGGAACTTTTTTGGGGGAAAAATATTAGAAGCACGTTATTTGAAAAAGAAAATCTTAAAAATGCCTGTGGGGATGTTAAAATTATCTTTTTTGTGGACTTGTTTGAGCAATTTTGTAATGGATACATAATAGATAGATGAAGGTAAAGGCCTCATTCCCACCTACAAAATATGGCTTGAGCAACTGAAAAAATAGACTACCGATATGGAAAAAAAATGCTTTCCACGTATTTATGAGCTGTAATGTGCTGTCCTGTATCTTTACATCCAAACTGGAAAAAAAAATTTACTAAAGAATGTAGATAGATAGATAGATAGATAGATAGATAGATAGATAGATAGATAGATAGATATATAGATAGATAGATAGATAGATAGATAGATAGATAGATAGATAGAGAAGCACTAACTCCATCACATCACAGGTCCGTGGAATGATCCCTGGTTTCAGCGACCCTAACCTGGTTAAACAAAGGTTGTAAAACAACAAGGTCCCAAAAGACAACAACATTCCAGAGGGACCAAGTGGGTCTCTGAGGAAATCAGTCAGTCACATTCCTGTCTTTGATCAATCAGCCCCTGGCCTAGACAACCTGAGATTAAGCTCAGCCTTCCTGGTAACTACCTGCCCTTCCCAAACACAACAGAAAACAGCCTCCATCTCTGTGCAATTTACCACAGTTTCCATTGTTGTGATGAGCAAATATGTAATACAGAAATATAATGTGCGAGTGTGTTTGCCTTCGAGACTACCTGCCTGCAGGAAAACAAGCTTAACTACCCTTCACATCACTACAATTTACACTGTTAAGATGACAAAATAATTATATAGAAAAAGAGTACAGTTAAATTATGTGTGTATGTGTGTGTGTGTGTGTGTGAATGCGTGTGTGCCTGTTTAGGTGTGTGATGAGTAGCTTTGGTGTTCATGTGAGGGGAAGATGACTGTGCAGTAAGGATGGATCCACAGTGTGATGTTATATCTGAAGCAGAAAGAAGCCCTCATTTTCTCCACCAAAGGGAGAATGTGGGCGAAGCAAGGAGGGAAGGATTTGGCTCATTGAACACTAAAGTATGGAAGAGCACTCCGACCTGACACACTGAACTCACTACTTCTGCAGCACACAGCTTAGTGACAATGTGGTGGAGCCATTACTTCAGGTCTCTCAGGCACAGTGAGAAGGGATGAGACCTCTGTAAGATTCACTGAATGGAGCCCACACAGCAGGTTTATAGATGAGTGTGGAGATCACATTTACATCGATATTTCACTATTGATTAATCAAAAACAAGGTCTTCAGAGTAAAGAAAAGAAGTCCATCATGTACTGCTTCATCATGTTCCAACTTTCCCTGCTTGTTTAACTTCTACTTTAGCTGTTGAACTTGCCACTTTTAACTTAAGTTAAAAGGGTCAGTGATGAAAGTTGTCAGGATCCATGTATCCATGTTGACTCCAGTTTTCCAGTTAAGAAAACTAGTAGACAAAATTGAGGCAGTTTAAGAGGAAGTCTTCCAGTGACTAGCTTCCCGTCAACTCTTCTCTGCTGCTTAGTTTCAAACTCAATTATATCTGACATTTTTTTCTTTTAACTCTTGTTTTTTTTCTCAGAAAATAATAATTTAGTGAAAGAACTTGTGATTTATTCAGTTGTCAAGTGCACAGTGCCCCTGTTTTCTCAGCACTCATATCAAACCTCTCTACCTCCCTTCATCTCACCGTCAGCCTGCATGGCACTGGCCAGCACATAATTGTCTAAGTGCTTCTGGATGGCAGCGGGCTATTTGGTCATTAAGGGGCCTATTAAGTCATTAGTGCAACAGTGGGACTGCCGTCTGCCTGCCGACAGGACCAGATGATCGACCTGATACGTGTTGCCTCGCAGTTTTCCACATATTTGTGCAGGTAATTATAGCTTAGATGTGAAACACCCTCAGATGTCATGCTTAAAGAGGGGAAGCACGTCGCCAGCAGACTTTAAAGGTAATCTCTTCCTCCCCTTCTCTTCTTCCTTCTCCTCCTCCTCTTTTTCCACTCGGGGTGTGTGGATGAGCAATGGGTTAGCAACGGGACAAGCAGAGCCTCGGGACATGTCAGGGAGAAAGATAGGGAGTGAGGAGGAGGAGGAGGAGGGAACAGAGATCCAAAATGACTGAGGAGGTCAGAGAAATGAAGAGCAGAGCGCAGTCAAAGAATCGCTTTTTCCATCAGTCAGCCTTCAAACCCAAACTTACACACCCATCACAGAATGTAAATATTTGGATATGGGTAATGTTGGATGTTACTCAATTCCTTCCTTTAAAGATGTCCTGTTGAGGTGAACACGGTCCAAAGAACACAACAAAAAGCATTCTGCATGATTTGACACAACGCATGAGAATTTTATTTTGATTTAACTGCTGCTGTTACTCTTAGCAACCCTTGCCCAGCCTTGGGAGACTTTCACTACTCTGGGCTCACGTTATTATATTCACTGCTTACCATAAATGCTCATCAAATAATGCAAAGCCAGAAACCTCTGGATCTGTCTTTTTCTCTGGGTATGTGCTGTATTTTTTTGCTCACTGTTTTTAAATCACTTTGAAATCCCTGATCTGTATCCTAGGGCCATATACTTTATGAGGTCCAATCTGAATTGGAAAACCAAACACAAACACTAATCAAATTGAATATCTTATAAAATAATGGTGACTTATGGAAAACACAGACTGTGTGAGCATAAACACAGTTAAGGAGAACGTTTCTGGCCCAGACAGACAAAATTTTCTCTGTATGACCACAATTTGTAAATTCAGTGGTTGCTATCGTTCTACTATGCACTTTTCATATATATTTTCATACATATATATGAAAACCTAAATCTCATCACATTTCATAGTATTTTACCATGAAGAAATACATTGTTGTGATATTTTAGCCACATCTCCAGGCCTGAAAGTGCCCCACTGTGACCACAGCATGAGTGAAGCTACAGTGTCAGCACAACAGAAAGCCTCAGCCTTCGATGTCCTCTCGAGCAGGGGGATTGCACATGAGGTTCACTGATTGAAATAGACATGTCAAATTGTCACTGAGGCTGTAAACAGAGCTCACCAGGAGGAGGCCGCCCTCCTGCTGCGAGGAAACCGGATTCTGTCACGTACCACCCTCCTATCCCTTAAAACCTTTACCCACTCCCTTCTCAGGCTCTGAAGTAACAAAACTGGGGTGTACCACGAGTCAGTCATCTCTTTTTCTTTTTTGCTCTCTCTCTCACCCACACATATATGGTAATGGAAACTCGGCCTTGTCAGACACTGGGCCAGGTACTCTATCAGATTGGGCTGCTTGCTAGCTCAGCAGTGCCCAGACTAATCCCACTAGACTGCCAGTCTCCCTACCGCTCCAATCCTCCATGGCTCTGCTACCACCTCCTGCTGTGACCCTTGACCCCTGCCCAGGAGACAGGCACCACCAATATGATGCAATTTCTCTCTGACATGGGCCAGTGGCCCAGGCTGCAATGCGACCCAGGGAAAATAAATACTGGTGTTTATTTGGTGGGAGTGTCAGAGGCCCACAAGCAGGAGCTGCCATCAGGTTTCACAAAAGTAGCTTTGCCTTAGCACCATTGTTGTTCTTCATCTAATCTCTAATAATACACAGTATCTGGATAAAAATAAGCCATTATGTTTTGGTACTGTGCAGCCTAAATACATTGTGTTGTTGTGATAGTGAGACTGTTGACTTGCTCATTGCTGTTTCTCACTTTCAGTAGAAGCAAAAGCACCTTACAACTCCTGATTTATCATTCATATAGACAGGTATAGTTTCAACTCTAATAATCCTAATAAATCATGATAAAATTCATTGATCCATAGGGTGACCAAGTAGGAATAACATTCTGGACAGCGGGTGGGTGTGGTCATGCAAACATGCTTTTCATCCTGTACACTACATTCATTTTTTTCAGATAAGAAATGCACAACTCTATTCATGACTTTATTCATCTGAAATGCAGCATTGCAGCATTCAGAATAACACCTCAAAATGCTTTGTTTGGATCTTATAAGCCAGCAAAGATCCCTCTCAACTCCAGGCAGTAGCTGCAATTTTTGTTTTTAGCTGGATGTTCACCAGGTCTAAGGACGCTGGGCTCCGTATCAGCAATGCTGAAATTCTCCCTCTATAAATGTTTTAATTCAAAAATGTATAACTCATGTATGCCTCTGATTTTTATATTAAAATGCACCTCTGCTTCCTGTTGTAACTAACAGAGAGCTGAGACAGTTCCGGTACCTAGGCAACACTAAAAATGTATCACAACAGTTATTATTCAGTGCTTTATTAGGCTATGACTAATCGAAACTCATGTTTAGTCAAATTTTCCAGGAAAACCAGGATAGAATTCTGGATTCTGAGACAGCTGTCGTAATTTGAGAATTTCCCAAATTTTTCTGGATTTCTGCTTACTTTACTGACCTACCCCTGAGGGAAGACAGTCTATAGGAGTCACTTACTGGAGCTGGGATTGTGCACCTTTCTCCAGTTATTCCCACTGGATGCTCAAAGCATTCCCAAAGACTTTGGTCCTGACCAGCCCGCCCAGCTGTCAACCTACATTGGCCTCCCAAGAACTGGAGAAGAACCATGCACCATGATCCGACTTTGTTTCCCCGACCTCTAAACTACCTCTCGCAGAGACATCCATTCCTGTCAGTGGTCTAAAGAGACCACAGGGAGGTCTCAGACATACAGAGCTCTTATAAGACCACAATAGTGTAAAAAGGACTCTGGCATACTTAAAGTTTCTCCATTGCTCCCACGCTACCATCAACATCACCACTACAAACAGCAGCATGCATAAACACACTTGCTCCACTTTTCTCCTGTGCCAAAGAGGATAATCCACTGTGCCTCTTTTCGTCTCATGACTACTTTTCTCTGAGGACCGGTGCCTCAAGATTGCCACCTTACCAGCGGTGCTAGCCCCACTGCACTGGCACTGAGACCAGGCGCCTATGAGAAGCCCAAAGTGTGACAGATGATGAATCACCAGCGTTCACATTTCTAAGAGTCTCTTGCTGAAGTCAAAGTTACAGGATATTGTAAGCAACTACTTTTATTGGGAACAAATAATATGTGAGCCATCAAGGTTTGGAACTTTTCCCAACTCAGATCTCCCTGTAAGCATTGCTCATGTTTCAGATTAGCGTCAGCGGTGAGACGATGCACATCAGTCTCCCTACGTTTTCAACCCCACTGCTGCCTTTGCACTTTCTCTATTCCCCAGTCAGTCTCTATCTGTACTTTTCTCTGTCTGTGTGTCTCACTTCTCTTTCTTCTGACTCCCACCAACACATTTTCTCTACAATTCTTCTCTCTATTCATCCTTCTGACCTCATCCTTGTTATAGTCAAGCATACAGGGAATCACTCAACCATAGTGTTCAGATTAAATCTCAAATTATTATAATTGAGAATAATGGTTTCCATGTCAGTTTCAGTTCAGCTCTGAATTGTTCTCGTACATATGTGGAGTCGAGGGGGTTGGAAGCTAAGAAATCCAACAGTGCTTGTGCTCTGCTGGAGTAAAATTCACGTTATCCGTGATCAAGTTTTAACTGAATTTCCATGGCAATAAATTTCTTATCTGAATTTGAGCACCTGTCTTATAAAAGTGTTACCATGCCTTGTAAACTTTGTGCAATCTGCCTGTTGCTCCTCTCTGAAGAACAATAGATTAAGCTTATTAAAGTTGAAAAGAAGTTCACAGAAAACATAAAAGCTGCTTTCTGAACTTGGACACTGTACTGCTACTCCATCCTGCAAGGACGTAATTTAAAACAGTGTTGTTTTTAGGGGCAGCAGCCATGCCTGCCATACTAAATACAGATCAGCGTCAGGGACAGTTAAACTGAGACTACTTTATAAATGATAAAGACAGGAGGCATGAATCCTGTAAGATAACAAAAAAACAACCCGTCTACAGAAAATAATAGACTCAACAAATCACCAAGTCCTCCTAATGGCATTAGCACTTCTTCTTTACTGAGAAGGACGGCGTGCCTTGCTAAGCTTATTTCTAGGGGCAGTAAAACTCACAGGCATGTGCGGGACACGGAGTGCAACTTTGACAGGGTAGTTAGGAGTTGCTTCTGAAAGTAGAGAGGCTGGGTACCCAATGCCTCTCAAATTAGCCCCAGAGCCCTCTGTCCTGTCACATGGAGGCAGAGGCCCTAACAGATTCTGTTGCACTTCACCACCAGTATGCATTTAGGGAGCTTCGGCGTGCTTACAGTGCGCGCCCTTCTTGTGTGGTGTGCTGTGCATCCAAGGCACAAGAGTCTGATTGTAAGCACTGCATGAGTCCACATGCTGAAATGTTTTTCCTCCTTAATGTGGATCAAAGATTGTATTAGAACATAAATTAGGATAGAATGTCTTTCTCGAGCTGCCGAGATCATCATTTCATTGGACCTCCCACAGTCTGAAAAATGGTCTCCAGGCTCCATCTTAGGTGACCTTCATCTGACTAATTCTTTAAATAGTTGCATGTTCCCTTCATCTCTTTATCTTCAGACAAGAAATTGAAGATGGATATACTCCCCATGTTTTACTCATCAAGTAATTAGGTTATTTTTTTCATCTTCCAGTCTCAATCACTGTGCGAGCTCTGCATCAGCCCAGAGAGCCAGACAGACAGTCTGCATGAATAAAAAGAGAGCTCTCTGCTCTTCTCACCTTCTGTAATCTGTTGTGCATGTGCATTGCTCAGCCTGACACCCTCTTTCCAGATCCAGTTGATGAGTGTGTTTGTTCAGTGAGGTGGAGAAACATCCATAACCGTAAAGCTGTCTCCAGCAGAAAGGTTGTAATCACTATTTTTTCTCCCCATATTGTCTTTTCCCACATCCTCTCACTGTTCTTCTCTGAGAGGGTACAACACCCAGAATCTGCACACACACAGTCAGCTTTCATTAAGGTATATCGTGCTCAACCTGCCTGTTTTCAGAGCTACTCAGTACACAATCTTACATATAACTATGCCCTCCCCAGGCCTGGCTTATACTTGTTATTTCTCCTGCTATTCCAGCTGAGTAAACACAGGGAATCACATTCAGAAAGGAGAAAAAAACAAGTGTTCCTTCCTCCTCTTACCTGAGAGAAGTTGAGCCCGTTGAGTGGGTGACACTGCTCCTCCACCCGCTCCACTGCTCCTGTTGTCTTTCCCATCCTCTCTGCCTCTTGAGCCAAGAACAAGTCTAGCACAGGCGTCCCCCTGGACCTAACGTCCCACTCCGTCAGCGAGTTGACCATCAACATCACCCACACAGGCCTTTTCCTCTCCCAGTTTCCTGCAATGGCGTTGAACAGGTAGTCTGCATACAAGCCACGGCCGCGCTGGTCAGCAGTCATCCAGTAAGGCATCATGTGTTTGACATAGTCCAGGTGGCGTTTGAGGCGGCGGTAAAGATCTTGAGGTAGCAGGGTCTGCAGATTTTCCCCATGGGGCAGCAGCTGGCAGCTGGTCAGCTTAGAGATGGTCAGAGGATCGGTTAGGTCCAGCTCAAAGAAAACATTATGGCTGTTTTGGAAAGCCTGCTTGGACCTGTCGGGGATGAAGTCCCACACTCGTGTGTAAGGCACGTGGATAGTACCAAACAAGTAAGACGGCGGGTGAGGAGGTGCACGCTTGATTCTCCACAGGAAAGAGTTCATGTCCTTTTGCTGTTGAGAAGACAGAGGAAGGAAGGGAAGGAAAGAAAAAAAATGGAGGTAAAGATTTTGAGAGCAAAAGGAAACAAAATAAAACAGCCATCATTTTAGAGAAATTCAACTTGCCTTAAAACTAAAGCTGACACTTTTTTCCACTATTGTGGTTTACTGGCTCATAAGCTTGGGTCAACAAGTCAAAGATTGAAATACCATTTTGAGATGACGGCAGGGAAGGCATGAAGTCTAGTCAGCTCGGGGATGTGCAGGACTTGCTGCTGTGGTGCATGCAGCAGGTTTATAGAGGGGCCTTCTGGGCTGTAAACAGACCCCCGTGTATTGTTGAGGTGCATACCTCAGTTGCCAAAGCCTCTTTCGGCCTGGGAAGCATTTTGAAGGCTGCAGTGCAAATATACTGTGCTGGAGCTCATAAAAACCAAAGCTGAAAGAAACCTGCTCTCTGTGCTGACCCCACTGTGATACTTTTGTTTGTGAAATTTTTTACACCGGGCAGGGAGAGCCGGTGCTGACAGCCTTAAGTACAACACTGTTTTTGTCTTCTGTGGTTTATATTACAGGAAGTGTTTGTCTACTGCGGTTATCTTTATACAAAACAAAGTCACAATGGAAATTAAATGATCACTGCCATTCTGAAAGAGCATAAGGCCATATTGCATTTAAAATATGTTTCTTGTTAAGTGCTCTGCAAATGTGCTGTGCATGTGCTATGACTTTGATGCTGGCATTATTCAAGTATGAAAAAAAAGAATTAGCCACTCTAAACAATATCAAACTTCTGGCTTCTGAGACGGTGTAATCAGGCATTTGTGGGATGAAACCCATTACTGTAAAATAAAGTTATTCTTAGAAAATGTTTATTTCTAAAATTTAATCAAGGTTTCCTTCAGCTGCCTTCTAATCATATCACAGACTGCCAAAGCTGCCTTTGTCATATAAAACTTTTCAAAGGGCTGGCAGAAGTCAGTGAAGTCCTCTTGTGGGATTTGCTGTTATCATCGCAATTAACTACAATGACATAAATTCTGGCAAAATATTTTTCCTTTTCTTACATGATAAATCGAAAGTGTTATATTTGATTTCAAAACAGCGTTCTTTGCAGATATACGGAAATTTTTAAGCAGTGTGTTAACTTATCGAAAGAGTCCGGCTGATACTGCGGACAGACGAGAAATGTTAGGTCGGCATGACATATGTTAGTGAATTCTTCATCATATTTTTAGGGCAAGGAAAGTTTTTGCACATGTTGTGTTTTGTTATCTGTTAACCAGCAACTGGGCGCACAGGTCTGCAACATACATGAAGACTCTCGACATGGAAAGTGTGGCCCTCTCCTGAGGAGAAGCAAGATCTCCACTGCTGGACTTTTTTGAAGAACCTTGACGCGCAGGGCTCCTTTTTTATGGGGGTAATTACTCTTAACAGAAAACAGAGACCACTGTACTGACGCATTACAAATCAAATGAGGCGAAGGAGCACGAAGTCTTCAGTGATCGCTGACAACAGATCTATGATCCGCAGAGAGGACATGCACTAAACAAAAGCTCTTAAAAAGATCTTCAAACGACTCCGTAATGATATCCGCAAGCACAGCCAAGGGTCATATTTAAGAAGGAATGTGCCTCTTACTGACGTCATAATTTTATTTTTATTTTTATGAGAGATGATGATGTTTGCTTTTGATGAACTGTTTTCCTTCATGTTGAGGATGCATTAACAGTGGGAGGCAGACTGACGGATAGACGGACTCGCAGGAATTGGAGCTGGAGCGGGCTGGCTGCTCCGGGCCGCTGCGCCTCCGCAACATAATTAAGCCACATCCATTTCTTTTTGCCAATACGAGCGATAATTGTTTTAATACGCCGTGTGCGACGCTGAAACACGATCATATGTAAAAAGGTCAAGGAAAGTCTTTTTCAAATGAAGTCAAGTGACCCGTGGGTGTTCCCCATTTGCGTTTGTCACATAAACAGCCATAAAGTTGGCGAGCGGCAACAATCTTGTGTTGGCTTGGCTTTCATAAGGCCTGGATCTCTTTGTGGAGGTTAATTTATGAGCCAGTTCAGAAATAACTTAACTTATTACTTCACAAGACTGAAGTTAAGAAACAGCGTTTAATTACTCTATTCTTATTAATATTGATGCAGAAATAAATTAGATTATTATTATTATTATTATTATTATTATTATTATTATTATTATTATTATTATTATCGTAAGAAGAAGAAGAAATGTGGCAAGGCCTTTTTTTATTATCGACGGTAATTACCGGTAATAGCAATCCTAATAAACAAATTATATTTTAATTGCTTCTATCCACTCATTGCACGCCAGTTTATTGGTTCAGCGTATTAGAAAGTATTAAATGTGTGAAAGGCCGTAACCTTTGACCTCATTATAGAGCCTTTTTTTAAGTTTCTAAACGATATGTGGTGTATTTGTGCACTTCTATTTTTCCACGTAAATTATTCAATAAATTACTCTCAAACACGATATAATGAATAAGTTCAGTCTCAGCCTTATTTTTCCATAGAAACAGTCTAGAGCGAACACTTCAGGAGTGTCATCATCCTCATAGTCAACTTGTCACTCACTTCAGGAGGCTGAATAACTATCTTGTCTGACAGGTCAAATCTCGTAAAAACTTGGTGGGAAAACGCGAAGATGTCGAGTGAAATAGTGGTAACATGACCTTGATAATGTGACTCAGGATGACTCACCGACTTTGGGGGCTCGCACTGCCTTGGTCTGTCCGGTCGGTGTGCGCCCCAGGGTGCCACTATGTGCAGGAGCGCGCTCAGGAAGACCCAGCTGAATCCCTGCAGACAGACCATCGTGTAGAGGTGGCGGGACACTTCTGATAGTCAGCTCTCAGTGACTTTTATTTCTCTCCAGTTGGATCTCTTCTCACTGCGTTGTCCCCGTCTCCTTTTTTAAAAAATAAAAACAAACGTTACCGGTGGCCTCTTGGCTCACATGTGCCGCTCGGCTGGAGGACCATTCCGCCCCTTTGCCATTCCCAACGCTCCCTGCGGCTCACTTCACTTCTTTCCTATGAAACTTTTCCCTTGTCTCTTTTAACTCGATGCAGTCCCGCAGCAGTAGCCGAAAACTCTTTGGAGAGTTTCCGCGGTGCGCTCCGAACGTTTGGAGAGTCTTGACTGGGAGAGAGAGAGGTGGGACGGTTTGAGTAGCCCCCCTACCCTAACCCAATACACACAACACACACGCTCACACGCCCCTGTTTCTTTTAAGAGGAGGGAGCGCAGGTTCAGAGAGGGATGACAGGTTTGCGTGAGAAAAGCCCCACAAGACAGATCCAAAAGAGTGCGGAGTGGTGAATGAATGTTCTTATAATGCTTTTATAACGTCCTGCAGTTTGGACTTTACTGTAAAGCAGTTTTTCGCTCAGTAGCCTGCTAGAATGCCTGTCGTGCTAAAGACTGAGTTCGCAGGGTTGTTTAGTTATTTTTAATTTCTCCTAATATGTTTATTATTATAATTATGCAGTCCATTGATTCATGCAGAACTTAGTTGATTTTACATATTTTATGCTCTATCGTTGCAGGGATGTTAGTTGTTTAAGTCTTGCAGCTTGAAGATATAAAAAAGGTTTTAAGTTATACATAAAATAAAAAATAAAATAAGATAAAATAAAAAAGACCCAAAGTCCTAATTTTTTCTGGCCTCATATCACTATCTTCCTCATCAGATGAAAGACCTGATGTCTTCTCTAAAATAATATTTTCTTGCATCCATTTCACCCATTTGCTGTGATATTTGGGTGGTATTTGTTCTAAATCGTGCAATAGCTGGCTTTCTGTGGCTGTTTGAAGAAAACTGCAGAGTGAGGAAATCAGGTGGCTTACACAGGGTTTTGTTTGGTTTGCTTTTCAGCGCACTCATTCCACAGAAGTAAATGAACAATATTTCATATGTTGGCATGTGCTTCTTCTTCAGGAGGATTACATTTATCTCTGTCCTTTTCTGTTTGACAGCCCTACGGCACTACATTTGTATGACGGTCTTGTTGCAGCAGAGAGCTTCAGAACTTATATCTGTGATTAATGGTCACAAATAAACAGACCAAGTAAAGACAACTGTGAGGAGTGTTTTATTTATTTTCGGTCTAGCACTCCTCTTAAGATGTATTAGTCCTCATGCGGGGCAGGCCGATCTAAAATGAACACTCGCATTGAGCGAAAGTGGCCCCTCATTGCTTCTCTGTGTAGGCCACCATGTCAACGCTTCACTACTCTACCATGACCTCAGATATTGTCCGAGTGGCAGACAGTGTGACAGAGTCAAGTAGTGGGAAATTTATCATGGAGACCCCTCAAACAAGTGGCACCGGGCCCCTCCCTGCAGGCCAGTGGCAGACAGACCTCATACAAGCAACTCTTTGTCCTCAACCATGTTCTCCCCTCCTCTCCACTCCTCTTCTCACCACTCCGGGCTCACTTGTGTTACTGGGCAGCTTTGTTAGTGACCGACTGTCCCTGTACGTCCCCCTGTATTTTCCATTCAGATGAGGCAGATTGGACGTTTCTGCTGAGTGTCTTTGATCAGCTTGTCTTTTAACACAGTCTCACGTTGTAAAACTGTGACACTTCTGCCCTTTGACCTTTTGGTTTCTTTTATTGAACACCATTCATCAAGTTCTTAGAATCTGAAGGGCTGGAGAGTCAATATTTCTTGGTTTTATACAGCTGCACAGTTGCCTGCTTGAACACAGGTGGTTTTAGATTCATGAAGGCATATAAAGGAATAACGCAATAGAACCATGTTGATCTGATCTAATCTTTTCATCTTTGCCACTCTGTCTCTCCCCTTTGCTCTGAGACAGGTGTGGGATTTCAGTTTGTGGTTTCATCTGCTCTAATATGTCCACCTGTGGACTCAGGTACTTGCTTTAACCACACCTTGCAGAGGGCTACTCTTTGAAGGAGCCTTTCACATTCTTGGCAGGTTAGAAGAGGACTTATGAGCGGCTGGCTGCAGGAGATTCCTGGACGGGGGCCAGTGCTTACAGCATAGCGCACATATAGCTGGGGACAAAAGAAGATTTTAAAGTTAATGATCTGTTAGCAGACCGCAGATACGCTCACTTTACAGAACCCTCATCTGGAGAGGCGTTACAGACAGAGGTAAGCCGGTTTTTAAACCTTAACAAAAGTATATCTACATTGGCATACTGATAGTTTCACCCACATTGACTTTGCTTATTTTTCTTGAATGCATACCTCATACACAGTATTTAGTCCACCTTGGATAAATAAAGAACTCTGAGGGAGGTAGCCAGAGAGAAAAGAAAGAGTGAGGAGACCTTGTTAATGTCCGTGGCCCTGCAGCTCTAAGGATCCTGTGTCTACTTGTCCTTGTGGCTCCACAGCTGCCTGTCGTCCTGATGTTGAACAGAGTCCTGCCACAAAACCCCAACATTAACTCACTCCCTCTGCCTCAGTATCATTACTTGTCTATTGGTATGTAATGATAGAGACACTACTTCTATTACAACTTCTACCACTGTTCCTGCACCACATGAAAGGGAAACATGAACTATTACAGAAAAGCAGTAACTGAAGCTGGATGTCCAGATGGCTTTTGTTTATAATGCACACATTGACCCCTAGTGGTGTAAAAAAGAACTAAAATGATGCACAGTGTGAACAAAGGTAAGAGATGGTTGATCCAAGGGCAGAAAGATAGTGCTTCAAAGCCAATGTGAGTGTGATGGATATGAAGGAGTGGCTCATGGCTTAAGGCAGCCATACTTCAGAGGCTGACTGGCAGACTGGCTGCAAAGGCCACACTCAACACTCTGTCTGTTGTTTCAGCTCTCAGCTGGACTACACACACTCACACACGCAGATGCACACACACACACTCTCCCTGACTATCTCCACCCGTCTCTTGCTCAGGCTCCAATATCCTCTGTCCCCCTTTGAAGATACTGAGGAATAATATTGACTGAGTCTCTGGTGAAATGTTATTGTAGTTTTCCTTTCTGGACGTCCTGGGGAAAAGTGGGGTAAAAGGATGGGACAGGAGGTGGTAGAGGTAGAGGAGGGCAGTGTTAGGGTGTCAGTTATGTCAAAGAATGATATCAATAGGGATATCAAAATGAAGCTAAAATGACCAAAATCATAAATCTCTTGAGTACACGTTTTGGTTTGCGTCACTCAGTAATTGTAAGCATGCTGTTCTAAATTGTTTTTAGTGACAACAGTTCAGTATTAATCTGTTTCTGCATATTCTCTGCGCTGAGTCCCCTGTTGCTTATCGACACATGCAGTTGATGGCTATCTGTCCATCTTCATCGTGCAGAATGAGCAAAAGCAGGAAAGGAAAGATAAGAGGAAGAGATAAAGAGACAGGGGTCACGGTCAGGGTGGGTATTCTGTTGTTTTTTTTTTAATTTTACTCGTTGTTTTGAGGTGGAGTAAGGAAAGAGGAACCAGACTCAGAGCTATATTTATTATCATTGACAGTAAGCGATGAAAGTAATACAGTTTACTCAATGCAAAGGCATTTTTAATAAAATGATTTTAAATAACACTTTTTCATTACAGATTGTGAAATGTAAGCACAGCTTTATCTCCATATGTAGCAGCATCTGTGAGACTTTAATTAATAACAAATCAAACAGAAGCAAGTCGTTTTTTTGAAGAATTTTCATTTCAGCTAAAATATATTCCTAGATATCTCCATCAGCTCCTTTACTGTGGACCAGTGACCCACATGTGACAGAATCAGTAAGCATAAAAATTATCATTTCCTGTGACGGCAGAATGCATTCAGAAAATTTTGTAGTGTTCGTTTAAATGTATCATAAATGATTTATACACTGGAAAGCTGGAGATATACAAGCAGGTGACAAGTGAAAGGAGCAGTTCAACAGTTTCAGAAATACCCTCATTCACCCTCTGTCAAAGAGTTAGATGAGCAGATACCATTCTCACATCTGCCTGAAAGGCTTCAACCAGCAGTCAGCTCGCTTACATCAGCACAAAGACAGTAAACAGAGAGACAGCTAGCCTGGCTCATTTTGACACTTTGGTTTTTGTACAGATTAAATAAACAAGATATTTCATTGAGCTTTAGAGCATGTTCACACCTATAATCCTTTCTTCTGCTCCGAGTCAGTTAATGTAGTGAACTTGGTGCTTTTGCCTCTGCTTTCTTTTCACACACAGAACAATCCAACCAATAAGCAGCCCTGCAAGCCACGTGGGAGTGTCCTCTCCATTCATTTATAGTTGATTGGATTGATTGGATTGATGATGATCACGCTCCCACCACAAATATACTGCTCCAGAGTTCATTTGTAACTGAACTCAAGACAGCCTCCTCTAAAGGGTCTCAGCATAGTTGTTTTTAATAGTGGGATTTGCACTTGAACATATAAAATGCAATAAGAGGGAAGGATTTTTTTATAATTTTGGACATTTCCACTTGTTTCTAGCATTTGTGCAAAGCTAATCTAACTGGCTACTGACTGTATATCCATCTTCTCATCTTACGCAACACAACAGCAACTGTAAATCTTTAAAACATAAAAGATTTGATGGTCTGAAATGATTTGTATCATTATTTTAACTCAATTCAAAAGCTGCAGTTGGTCTGGAACAGATGTGTTTAGATGGAGCTCTAAACCACCATCATCAAAACACAGTGAATATCCAGACAGCAGAAAATCCTTACAAAAAAAGTATAAAAAATGCTCAAGAAACTCATGGTGACAATTTGAACACCTGTGTTGAGGTTCACCCTAATTTGTTATCCTCCTTAATACTTTCCATTAAAAGGTAAAGGAGATCTATTTTGTTAGTCTCAAGTCAAATTGTTGATAAGATTTTTGTCAATCACCAATTTTGATAAAAGTTTTCCTCTTCTAGCACAAATAAAAAACACATACTTACTGACAAAGATCCAAATCCTGCACTTGTTTCTTAGAGCTTATGATGCTCCCACATCAAAGGCTTGGCTGGCAAAGTCACACCATGATGCTCTGTGTTCTCTCCCATTGATCACTGGCATTGTGAGCAACTGTATTATCCGTACCACAAAGCCACCTGCTGTCTTCTCTCTCATTCTGTCCCGTTTACCCCTGAGAGCCAAAGCAGGGGAGGTGGAGGAGTAAAAAGGCCCTTCCTGCTGTTAAGTAGATCTAGCTTTTGGCTATTGGAATGGTACAAGAATAAGATATGGGGGAATAATGATATTTCCCCTCTTGTCATTTCAGCAACCACAGTGACACTGCTGAAAATCTCTGCACAGGACAATAGATGTATTCATACCATAATATTATGGAAATGTGATATATATATTTATATATATAATGTTAGTCTGAATAATGCCTTTGGCATTCATTGTCAAGGGGTTCAACAGTGGCTGCCAGGGCTAAATAAGGTCTTTTGCATTGACTGGGGATCACAGTATAAACAGCATGTGTTATGATACCATTAAATCAAAGCCTCTGGTCTTCACTGGTGTGCAGGAACCACACATGAATTCCAGCCTGAAGGATCAGATGAGCTCTTCTTTACGTTGACAAAAATCTGGATTTGGACTTGACCTTCTTTTGAAGATGGTCATCTGCTCCTAATGAGGCTCTTTGAAGATGTATATATATGTATTTCTGTCACATGTATAGTAAATTCATAGCATCAAAGCTTGCCTCTGTAAAAAGATATCATGCTTAAGATCAACAGAGATGGGGAAGCAATGCTTTAACCGCTGTCTGGCCGCATTGTTGTCACACATTGTGCTCTTTCTTGCTTGTGTAACATGAGTGTAGGACTTACAAGAGAATGCAAAGCATTCTCTGCCTGCGTGGATGTAGAAAGTTTGGTTTGGTGGCCATGTTTATCCTGAATTATTCAAGGCTTATTTTGGTGCATGTCTAGCACATCTCTGCCTGAGGAGGTATTTTATCCCGTCTGCTGTGGCCTATTTGGGATGAGACTTTGTTTATAAGGGATAGTATTAGTCACAGGCTGTCTTGAGCCTTGTTTACCCACATCTGTGAAGCTAGCTGTCCATAATACCGAACAGTATGCTCCCACATTTCAGCAGATATGCAGCACAAAATGACCTTCTCCAGATTTAAATCAGCAGCTGTTTTTGATGGACATGTGGCTTTAGCATAAAGACTTTTCAGTCTCTGTGATTAATAAAACCGGACTCCAGCAGTGAGGCCAGAACCAGTGTAATGCTGTTGGAGAGAGCAGCTGACTAATGTTAAAATGTCTTTTATTTTCCTCCCACTATGTATGTAATGTTGTTTTGGTAACAGAATATGACATTTCATGCTTCCTCCCCATCATCTGATCTGGTCCGAGTCTCTGTGTCTTTTTTCCCCCCACATCTCCTTTGGTTTTCAGCTCTGTTTATTTTCAAGATCAATGCATGGTTCTCCATCATTTGGCAAGTCCGCTCTCTCATGTGTGAGTGTGGATATGCATTTGTCTAAATATGAAACTTGAAGGGAGTGAAGAGAAAAAGAAAGAGGGAGATATGAACCAGGGAAAAAAGGATATGTAAAGAAAAATAAACAAAAGGAAAATGTGGTGATGGAAAGCAATTGTTGTAAAAAGATGCAGGAATACCAGAGATGGTGATGATTAGCTCTGATTAATGACTGTATTGATACAATGCAGACATAATTTATTGCTGTAAAGGGCATATTTCAAGTGTCTAGAATTAATGGTTTGCAGAAAGAGGGCAGAGGAGAAGGATGTGAGAGCTTTCAAGATCTATCTCCATAATAACAACCTGGCTGTGGAGTCTTATAAACACACAGACACACACATAGACGGTGACACAGGTACGCACACATGTACACACACACCCCAGACTTCTTTCTGCTCTCTGGGCATCGCTCCTGCAGCTACTCTTCACTCACACATAGAGCTGTTCTCATGCTTGACAGGAAGCAGAGAAGCTGTCAACAGGCCCGGAGCCTGTCAAGAAGCCGGCTGAGCTACCTCGCTACACTGCTGCACACACCCACACACACATACAGACTGATGTAAACACATATTCATACATGCATACACAGTTAAAACTTGACAAACAGCATGGCTTCTATGACAAATACACAAACACATGCATACTAGGTCAAGAGACACAGATTAAACAGCATGTCTGAACAGACTTAACTGTAGCACACCCATACACATAAAGAACAAAAACACACACTAAATAGCATGACCTTTATGACTGAAAACACAAACACACACACAGAGACAAATACGCATACAGTCCACCAGGCAAAGGTCCACAGAGGTGATTTTCTGCTTCTTCAGCTGATCCTGAACATGTGTCAAGGTTTAAACTGTAATCTACTGTAGAGACTGGGAAAAGAAAATACACCAACTTCGTCTCCATTCATTGCTAGATTTATTTATGGTCTAGCCTGGAGCTCTGTTTAGGCGGCCAGAGGACATGTGTGTGGTGCTGCCATGACAATATCATTAACCACTTAATGAGACTTACCTTGGTATTAACTACTTCACAACATCAGGCAGACAAACACACATTATCTTGGATGGCTTCTCAAAATATTATCATCTTATGAGCGAAGGTTTCTGTGATGTAAACATGCTATTTTTTAGCACGCCAGGCTGTGAGTGTGAGCTCAGTTCCTTGCAGCCCAGCATGATGACAGTCTCCAGTCTCCATCTGGCCTCATAGAAGATGAATTACAGCCTGAACCTGACAAAGCTGTGATGCTCAGGTCCAGGTGGAGGTCAGACAGGGAGCCTTAATGTGTCACCAGGGAGGTCAGTAATACAGTAGGAACAATAGTGATGCATTTACAAACTTTATCATTGGACACAAATATACTGTTGCCTGCCAGCATTTGAACTTTTTCTGTATATAAATATAGATAGGATATAGTAGTATGAATTCAGGATTCAGTTACTTTGCTGCAGTTTTTCATCTATCATCAGGACTAAAGGCCAAAACAGTAACGCATGAAAAAAATGGTTAACTTGCTGGTGCTGATGTGAAATTCAGCGAATCTCTAAATTTATTAGGATTCATCATCTTAGAAACATGAATGCCTTCAGAATGATCTGCACAAATCCATTGAGCTGTTATTGAAGTATTTTACAGTAGAGGTCAAAACTATGTGATAACGATGATGATGGCACTAGAAATAAACTTAGTGATTTAGAGTCTTTTGGATTTATCTTCCAGGTGCCTTGAATGTTTGTAGAAAATTTTGTACCAGCCAACAGCTGTTGAGATATTTCAGTCTTGACCAAAATGGCAAACTCACCAATTATTCTTGCCATCCCAAGAGAAATTTTAAAAATTCCTCCCATTTTCACAGGCGTTTCTGGGCAGGCTCCAGTTGTTGTATTAGCACCGGACTTAACCCTTTAATTTAGTTAATTTTACAGTGTGTACACTCTGAAAGCTCCCACTTAGTAACTTTTTCTAGTTTGAGTTAAAGGGCCTGTTATCAATAGGTAATAAGCTCAGTAAAGTTTCCATATTTATTGATTACCCAACCATTTTTTTTACTTTTGTAAATGTAATAAAAATATATTTTTTAAGATCTATCATTTGTGAAAACTAAACTGTAAAGCAGAATAATTAATGTTAAACATCTGTCCTTTACCAGCTGATAAACAACATGTTGTAAAATACACCCATTAGCTGAATTTCACAGTGAGACCCCGCCAGTGACCCTGCTGACCACTGCAGCTATAGAGAGGCCTGAGGAGAGCAGCCTGATCTGACTGCAGAGGGTTAAAACATACATTACTCTCCTGGGAGTTCAGAACTCTGCAGCCGACTGAGTGAGACAGTCGGTTGATTTATGAGCCGGAGCTGAGCCCAGTGCAGTCTACTGGGTCGAGGCACGGCATCATGATTGAAAGTCACATCCAAGCCAATGTCTTGGCCACTCACTCAGCACGCTGCACCCGCCCAGATATTGATATCGCACAGTCTCAAGTGAAGTTGACAGAGTAGCATTTATAAAGTAACTTGAGCACACAGGATACAGAGTCTAGTATTCTTGTGAAGTGGTGTTTGAATTTAGTCCCATGTAAGTTTCTCTTTCCCTTGCTTTTCTCTATTAGCTGCCATTTTATTTTTGCCTTTCTACTCCGCATTATTCTCTCTCTGAATTCATGCAATTAAATATACAAAATCTGCTGTATTTCAGCAATTGTTAGCAAGCCTAATGCCAAATTCACATCATATCAGAGTTATCAGAATAAGGAGTTTCAGACATATACACAATGTCACATTATCCTCCAGGTTGCAATTTCGACCAAGAACTCCAACTTTGAACTAAAAAATATGGCAGTGATCAAACACAGAAGCCTCATATAAGCCAAAGCTATTCAAAGCTATTTAAGCTAAATTTCATAGATTTGGTGTTATTAATCAATTGGGAGTATTTTAATTCTTGTATAATCAGCTCTGTTATCACACTCTCTGGTATAAGTTTAGTTGATGCAATGATGGATGGGGATTATTGCTGCTTAGTTACTGTAGGTCATGTTGACATTAAAAACTACTTTAATGTTCTTTTTTTTGTATGTCCTTGCTTGTGTTTGGCGTGAGAGGGAGGGCCCAAGAAAAATATTTGCACAGGGGGCAATCAGATTTAAGTTACACTGCTGATTATACTACAACAGTATTGATGACATGAGCACTTGAAAGTTGTTTGCATGGGAATCTTTTCCATTTCTACCAACCATCCTATGTGACATGCACACAGGGCTGCTAGCATGGCTGTGGACCCTCTTTTTACACTGCTACTGAAACTGCTAGCACTAACTTCTTATTCAATTTATATACATGATAAAATACCGTATAAATTCAATAACATTCTGGATGCTCTACCTCCTCTTGTGTGAGCTCAGTGTCATAACTGGAGTGAGCCAACAGTGTCTTTGCCAACCGTCCAGCAGCAAACAGTGTCAGTATCTGAAATGATGGTTAATTAGTAGCGCCGGGACTTTAACGCGTTAATTTCGATCAATTAATTATAAAGATTTTAACGCGATAAAAATTTTAACGCGATTAAT
>JAQMCX010000046.1:3079546-3089855 GCA_029814765.1 Acanthurus leucopareius
TTCTCTGTCTGCCTGCGCTTTTGTCTGATCCCCACACAGCTGCCAGTACTCATGTCCATCAAACTTTGACCTGGTCATTAAGGACATCCTGGGCCTTTCAAAATAAGAGCACCAAACTCTTTCAAAATAAAAGCTCTTGATTTTTGAAAATTGACCAAAAATACATTTGAAATGGGAAAAATTGATAAAATAGAATACTTTTCTACACTTTAACGCAACGGACACATACCCCGACGGGCCAGAGTGCGAGGGCTCGACCAACGCTGCTTGCAGCTTTAATGTCTTTTGTGTATGATTATCGCCATCATACATTTTAAAACTCTTTCATTCAATAATCTGCAGGAAGAATGAAAACCAAATGCTGCCTGGCTGTTAGCTTTAACAATGTTGCACTTCCTGCAAAATGCTCAGCTGTTATACAAAGTACAAAATCTGTACAATCACTAAAATGGATCGTTAATATATAATGATGAGAGCGCTTAAAATGTTACAGCTTCTGTCAACAGCATGTACTGTAGTTGAGATACATGATCACATCAGGATGCTAATAAATTATTATGCATGCTGATCTTCAATAATCATAACTTCTATTATTTTAATCACAACGGTTAGCAATAAAGCAACATTTTAAACTCACAGTACAGCTCAGGCCATTAGAAATTATTTGAATTTTGTAGGGGTTTGGTCATAGAGCAAAGTATTGGACAAACATTTCATTTTGACCAAAGGTTGGCCTCTATGTGACTATTCAGGAGGTCAAAATTAATACAACACATCCTCTAAGAACAATTAGTATGTGCACCAAATTTCTAAGCAAACAGTCCAAGAGTTATGATAATTCAATGTAAATGTCATCTTCATTGTGATGCTAAAGGACATGTCATAAGATCACCAAAGACAGTAAGATTAATGTCTTGGGGATCTTTAATGTCCATACAAAAAGTCAGCACAATTCGTCTAATTGTTGTAGTTTTAAACCGAATACACTGAATGACTGACCAACATTACATTGCCAGACAAATGTCACAAACATGGTTCAAAACGGTTTTCCTTTGCATCATGTTGTTCCTAGCCTCCATATCATCCATTAGATGAATGAAATATACAGTTTGTCAGGTCTTATCCTGTACTTTAAACAAATTTAATTGGTTTGTACAGGAAGGAAGCTGAATATGGTCCAGACATTTGCAGACATTTTGACTTGTCATGGCAGTAAAAGAACAGGTGTAACTTTTATTAATATTAGTGATGGCGCTGCTCCATCAGAATATGCCAGTAAATCATGACAGGGCGCCAACATGCACAACACCAGGACTTTGGCACAGGAACATCTGAATGAATTAATGACATTAAAAACACCTGTGTTTAACCAGTCAAGGTGTCACTGTGGGGAAAGTCTTTTTCTCCAGTGTTTGTCACAAGTGTTTCATAAAACTTAATGTACCTAAACCTATGGCTATATGTAATGATTTAGGAAAATTCTCATACAATCACATCATAATACTTTAATGTCAAAATTCTCCAGCTTTTGATGATGATAATCTGATATCTGCAATCACAGCTCAGAAATGGGGGTTTGAGGGGTTTGTAGTTTTGTTTGAACATTTCATGGTGTGGAAATCTCTCTACTAACTCACAGAGGACAGAAATATTAAAGGAAATACATTTAACTGATTATTTATCTTTAGTAAGAGCTTGATTAAAAAGGCTTGGCCACTTTTGAGTGTCTGTGTCATCCTCAAAAGGGTATTGGACCTTCTTTTCCTGTGGAGTTAAATTTAGGTTACCAAAGGCCAGGTAATCTAATCTTTATCACTCACACTGAACCTTAAAGAGAAATGGAATTTGTGTATTTTATGTTCAGGTTTATGTACACTGTATTTCACGTCAAATGTAATATTCTTCAGGGACCATAAAATATGAAAAGTGGAATCTGCTACCTTATGTCAGAAGCTTAACTGAGAGGATTTTATGTTTAACAACTGCTCATAACTGAGTAAAACAGAGGTAGAGCTACACACTGAACAGTTTTTGACCAGATGCCGCTTACAGAAGTAGGTCTGAAGAGAATGTAAAAGATCCCCACACAGAGGAATATGGTTTCCTTGATTTATTTGCATCCTTTCAACCGCAACATACTAATCAGGCATAAGGTTTTCATCAGCCTTGCGGTCAAAATGTTGCAAATAAAGCAAATGTGCGGCTATCTTTCTCATTTATTCCCCGAGTTTGTGTGTGAGCTAAAGCCGTGTGTGTGGTCTGAAGTAAAAGGCTCACTGAGCAGACGAAGCACTCTGGATGCCAGGTGCCATTGGCTGCAGTCAGGTAGTTCTCCCTCACTGACTCCCCACAGCCTGAACACTTGGGAGCAAATAGGTGGTAGAAGTCCTTGCAGCAATAAGGCTTTCCATCCTTTTCTAGGAAGCCTGGGACAAGAATAAGACATATAAGATTAATTCTGAGTGATAGTTTTTAAAATTAATTCCAACTGTTTGTTGAAGTTGTGGTTTCTAGTGAAAAGGAATGAGTGGACTGGTCTCTCACCTTCAGGTCCAAACAGACCTCCACAGTGGGTGCAGAAGAAGTGCTCTGGGTGCCAGGTCTGGTCCAGAGCTGTCAGGATATTCTGGTAAACCAATCAGGCATAGAAATATTACATCTTTGCTTTTACTTCTCTTAAGGATGAGTAAGATCCGTCTCATCTCACATTTTTAGTTTTCAGGAAGCACAAAAATGAGGATTGTGAGCCATATACAGTGAATCAGAGGGAGAGTTGCTTTTTGTTTCTGATAAATGACTTCAGTCTGCAGCTGAAGCCCAGACTGAGAATAGTTTTGTGCTTTATTTATTTAGATGACATGCAAGATAGGTCTAAAAATATTAACTTCACACTACTGTATGTCATCATTTAACCATCAAATGATTATTGTTTAAAAAAACAGATGTGATATATGATAAAACAGAGACAAGTGTGTATTTTTTTAACCTCATCAACACCCAATAAACAAAAAAAGTTTTCTCACCTGCACAATTGGCCCCTTGCAGTAGCCACAACGAGGAGAGAAGAGCTCGTGATAGTCCTTATCGCAGTACGGCCATCCATCTCTCTCAAAGAAGCCTGTGGTGCCCAGCTCTATTTTACACGCCACACACACAAAGTGTTCAGGGTGCCACACCTCACCCAATGCTGTGATCATCTAGAGACCAGAAATAAAATATAAGTGCATACAGATCTGTTTTCATTTACAAGCTGACTTTGCAACTTCTATGACACAATGATTTCTGTGCCTGCTTATTTGTTTATGTGACTTATTTTACCTTTCCAACAATGCATTTGTTGCAGGAAGCACAGTGGCCCTTGGCCACAGTACGTACACCAATCTTCTCCAAGTCAGAGCGCAGCCCCCCTAGTAGGGCATCTATGGTATCTGTTTTGGCTTTTCCATCTGAATCTGCTGAGCTGCTGCTCTCTTTGTTGTCCTGTTGCCCATCTTCTGTTTTCTTTTTCACAGACTGTTTCTTTGCAAGAGGCGGTGGGGTTGATGAAGGCGCTGGGTCCTAAATGGTGATACAAATAACACAAAAGTCATTTTTCCAGGTCTGTATTTAAATGGATATATTTTTTAAATGTCAGTGGTTGCAATGCTACTAAAGTAAAATTTTATTGCTTTAGGCTGTGCAGTGTTGACATTAGTACAATGCTGCCCTCTGCTGTTGAGGTCAGTTAATGTTGCTTATGTTTGGAAAGTTTCTTTACTGCACATCCACTGCTCTCTCTCTCTCTGTTTTTATCACCAGATTGCTTTTATTGAATATGAAAACAAAAAAAGAGTTTACTATGAACTTTTTTTTAACCTACAAATGCAGATTAGTATTTGTAATTTGTATTCTGAGGTATACATTCGCAGACGCTGTACTGACCTCTTGTCCCAGTCCCATCAGATCCTCCAAGATGGAGTCCAGTTCTTTGGTGGGTGAAATGGAGTTTGGGGAAGCTGCCACAGGAGCCGGCAGATCACTAAAAGCCGAAAAGATGCAATTTAGAGAGCATAATGTCTTGAATAAATCTCTAAGTACATTAGCTAACCCATAATTACTGTACAAATTGGTATTGAAGAGAAGTGTATCTCTGAACAGTCTGAGGTCCTGCATTATGTTAGACAATCATGTAAGGAGGAGTTACAAACTGGAGTAAAGGCTAAAAGCTTTACTAATAATAGGGACTTAGACATAGCTACAAAGATTTAAAAAGGGCAGTAATCGTGAGCTGATGTAAATTCTAATATGTCTTGGGTGAGACCCAAAAATTTAGAAATTAATTAATTTGAAATCATGTTTTTTATTAACTAAGTCTTTTGGAGTGTTGTGTTTAAAAGTAAAAGGAGCTTATCAGTCTAACTAATGCTATGAATATTAAACCACTTCCTGTTCCTCCCCACAGTTATTATTATGATGGTGTGAAAAAGGGGTTAACAGAAGCCGTTGTGCTTCACCTGTAGACATTTGAGCAGTTTGAGCCTTTTCCTTTCTTGCTAAGTCCAGCGTAAGCTTCACCTGGCACCTGTGGACACACAACCAAAATATAACGAGAGCTTCTATGACTGAAATACCAAGGTTAAAAAGTGAATCTAAAAAAATCTCAACCGAAATAGGTGGTGATTTAGAAAGTTATGGTACAGTGAAATTTTGTAATTTTTTGTCATTTTCACCTCTCCATCAGCTGAATTACTGCTCCTGTTCTCTTCAACACTTTGTGAACCTGCTGAGTTCAAGGCCAGCTCTTCCAACAGTAAATCTGTGGTAGGATACAGAGCATAAACCTCCAATCCACCTCCAGACATGCAGACATATTCAGTGTTCACAAAATGCAACCACTGAAACGCATTAGGTTGTTTGGGTGGTTAATGCTAAACAAGAATAGCCTAGGATTTCATTTGTAATTTTGAAATATTTCCTGTTAAATTAGATAGATTGCACCTCAATGTATAGATCAAGGTGTTGGTAGATAAGTTTGAGGTTTGCAAGTCAGCTTCCTCAGGAAGTGACGGCGGACATGTTGCAGAAGCGAAACTTGTAACACTGTGGCGCAACGCTGGTGAAAAAAATTACAAAGTCGACTTTCTCCTCACACCGTGTATTATTAGATGTAACATCGAAGGAAAAAAATGTTCAGATTTTAGCACTATAGTCTTTGTAAATTGACCAGTTTGTCACCTTGTGTTTTCACATGTCAAAAAAGTCAAACCCTGTCACTTATTTTTGGACATGGTAAAATTAAGTCAATCAGTTTGAGGTTTGCAAGACAAAGATTGCAAGTTTTAGTGAACAGTAAAGCCCAATCTTTTCACTGCATTTATTTATTTAAGCTTTATTTTGCCATTATACTTTGTTGGGATAATAATAACTTTTTGGGAGAATCCTAGCTAAAATGACAGCAATTATGGCACAACAAACAATAATAAAAGTACAGCATTAAAAACAGTATATATGGGATTCCATAAATAACTTGCTGAATGGCTATAGTATTTAGTATTCAATATACAGTGTACTTGTAAACTATACTTTGTGTGACTAGCAGAATATGTACTGTAAAACACAATCATTTTAAGATAAATTCCATTAAGTTGACTTATCTTAATTACTTTTATATAATAGCAACTTGCCCTGAATAAAAATTATTATTACATCTCTAACAATTTGAGAATGATCGGCAGTGTCTGTCAGACAGTTGTCTTACCGAGCTCTTCCATGTTGTCTCCTGCTCTCACTTCATGAGTGTAAGTGTGTGTTTCTAGCAGCTGGTTAGTTACTAAGGTAACCAACCCAATTTGTCATCTGAAAAAAACTGTTACTTCCTCTGAGGAGGGTTTTTTTTTTCGTTTTATACTGAATCAAAACCTGTCCAAAGTTAGTATGAGATGTTTCTTTTTCCTGGTTAAGAGGAAACCAAGAACAGTTGCTGAGCAATATATGAGATACCAACTGAGATAACAACTGACTTTTATGCTCAGTTAAGAACATTTAAGTCTGATGGTAAGTAGTGTGTAACGGGATGTTAGTTTAAGTATTGGAAAAATGATCTCCACTTCAGAGTATGCCAAGTATTTTAAATAATGTGTTTATTTGCATATTTCCAGAAACAATGTCAAGTCACAGTGCTTTGCATAAGCCAGAGGAATGCACTTCATATCATATGAAAGTAGAAAAAAACGATTCAAGATAGAGATTTATAAGTATTTATTGAAAACTTTTTAAATACCTTGATCTATACACATAGTGTTCACATATGGGGCTGGGTGTGATTTATTGCCACAGTTGCAACCAGAGGTATAATAAAGCAGAGTAAGTGCAAGAACTGTCCCTTTAATTAAAACCACTGATCACCACGTGAAGTTCATGACACCTGTTTTGTTGTCTGACTTTGGCTTTTTATTTCAAGGTTCCTGAATAGCCTCCAAACTTCATCAGATTGTTGACCTCAACAAAATCACACAGTAAACCACAAATCGTAATTTCCTAGGACCAAGTTTGCAATGATTTTTGCATTTCAGACTACTTATAATAGTGTCTGCATTCACTCTAGTCACCATATGGAAGTG
Source organism: Acanthurus leucopareius (assembly GCA_029814765.1). Classification (NCBI taxonomy): domain Eukaryota; kingdom Metazoa; phylum Chordata; class Actinopteri; order Acanthuriformes; family Acanthuridae; genus Acanthurus; species Acanthurus leucopareius. Next base: position 3,086,146 of record JAQMCX010000046.1, read on the forward strand.
TCCTACATCGCCTCACACCATTTTGGTTGCAACCATTAGCTTTTACATTAAGGGAGACAGTAATTTTGTGTGATTTTTTTAAAACTTCTAATTAAGCGATTAATGTAGCATTTTGATGCTTAGATGATAAAATTCAAATATGTAACGACACTCAATTTTAGGTCGTAAGCTAACAAACTTAAGTGATTCGTTTTAAAAGTTACATCGTCCCCTGCGTGTGGTTTCGTCGCTTACCGGAAGAGTCCGTGTTTACAGCGCAGCTTTCGCTCCACATTAGCATCTTTGAATTGACCAGCAGTGAACGGGGCCAGGAATTTCTTTATCGTCTCCATACGAAGGGTTTGATAATTTCACAAAACCGTTTGATAATTTTGGCAGCACGATGAACATGATTGTTTGCAGGCGGAAGTGCTGCCGACGAGCATAGCAATGACAAGCTGGCTAACGCAGTGTCGAGGTTAGCCAGCTAGGCGACTAACAACACTAACGTTAGCTAACTTCTCGTACAGCTGCGGTCCATCCAGTCTAGTGAAACAGGTACCATTATGCCATCGTCACACTGTGAAAGGCGTTTATTTTGCACCTTTAACGGCTGACATTTTATTGTTTCACATTGCGCTAGACCTGCATGTTTTACTCCCTGCGTGCCCCTCGTTTTCCTCAGGTTTAGGAGCACGCACGACCATGGGTGCGGAGAGCAGCACGGTGCGGGGCTGCACCCTGGAGGAGCAGCTCTTGACCCTGCCGTCCGGACTCACCATGTATTCAGCGATGCTCCAGGATGGAAAGGCCGCTTCCGTGTTTGTTCACAAGCGGGGCAATGAAGACAAAGTCAATAAAGCTGCCAAGGTAGTTTTTTAAAGCATCGTCCTTACATCATATCACACAGTCCGCCATATAGTATCTTTAGATGCAGGCTGTAATAGTATACCTTAATACCTGCTGTTTGGTGTCTCGCACATACAAGTTACCACTGCACTTATAAGACATAAATGCTTGTCTTAACATTATATTATTAATGAAACACTTAATCTCATCGTTCATTTTCCTAACTCATATATTAATCTGTATATTGTGTATAAAGGATGTACTTCTCAGTGGCAAATGTTGGATACTTATCTTCGTGCTCGGGAGACTCATCACTAGATTCACTTGCATCATCACTAGGTCGATAATTATGTCTTCATACTAGCTAAGTTCTCGAGACTTGCATAGAACCACAACCATTAAAAAAATGTCGGTATGCTTTCCAGTGACCACAGTCTGTATTGGATTGAAAGTGCTAATTTGTATTTTTTTTTTGCTCCAAGGCTGTATAATCAGTTCCTGCTCATGGATTTTCCATCACCTGCATGACATTCACTTTTTATTTGAGAGAAAGAAATTCATTCATTTCCTGCAGCACCTGAAGACCTTGAGGCATCCATGTCTGCTGCGCTTCCTGTCCTGCTCGGTCCAGGATGGTGGCATCCACCTGGTGACAGAACGTGTTCAGCCCCTGGAGCTGCTGCTGGACAGCCTCTCTCCAGAGGAAATCTGTGCAGGCATCTATGACCTCCTGCAGGCACTTGTCTTTCTGCATGAGAGGGTGAGCGAAAGGAAGCATGAAGGAATTTCTCTAGATGCAACTTACTCCTACGCAGTTGTTTTAATGAATAAAAAGAGGAAAAATAAGATGTCCTGTCAATTTGTCCATATCAAACAGGAATGTATAAGTTTCTGACATTTCTTCTTTAACTACCAGGGCAAATCAAGCCACAACAACGTCTGCATTTCATCTGTATTTGTCAGTGAAGACGGTCACTGGAAACTTGGAGGAATGGAGACTGTTTGCAAGTTCTCTGAAGCAACACCTGAGGTAATAGATTGAATAACAGGTTTCTGCATATTTTTCTTACTAAAACCAATGAATTCAGACGATTGAAGACTCCCTTTGTTTATCAGTTTTATGTTTTGATTTGAAATATTCCTTCTCAGTTTCTCACAAGCATTCAAAATGTGAGAGAGGCCAGCTGTGTTCCTCCAGAAGAGCAGGTAAGCAGATCAGAGATTGTTGGGGAAAAAAGGAAGAACTTCCTCCTTTGATTACATTTCCTTACAAAACATGTTATTGACAGGTTGAAGGCTTTAAAATGCTTCCAGAGAAAAATGCTCACTCTCGAGACTGTTACTCTTTTGGTATGATGATGGAATCCCTCATCTCTCTCCTGAATGGCTATGGTGAGTAGAGTCTTGTTTTCATAATGTTCACATCTGTTTACCTCAACCATAATGTCACAGATTTTGTCAGTGTTAAAATGATACCTTTTTTCACACTTGTTCATCCTTTTCTCCTCTGTTGTTTCCAGTGTCTCAGGAACTGTCTGACAGTCTGATGAAGACCCTGCAGGCAGGCCTGCTAACCCCTGATCCTTTGTCCCGACCTCCTCTCAGCTCCCTGCTGACTCATGACTTTTTCAGGTGAGTGTGGTGAGCTTTGTTTTTACTGTCATCAGTTTATATTGAAAACAATTTATTCTTAAACACATTATGAACTTTTCCTATGAATAGGAATGATTTTCTGGAAGTGATGAATTTTCTGAAGAGCTTGACCTTGAAGACTGAAGAGGAGAAGAATGAATTCTTTAAGTGAGGCATACTATGTTTTTATTTATTTATTGTGCTCTATTGTAAGTAGTAGAGTGTGTTCATGGAAAACAAGTATCCTAAATATATTGTTTTGCAAGACAGTCCACATTTATAAAAGTTAAGTTATATATAGTTCTGTAAATAAGGCTGTTTTTGTTTGCATTTTTGTGTGTATTATAATCATGTTATACTGCCAGTAGATGATAACCATGACTCTGTAAAGTTGTGCGTCTTATACATTCACTCAGTTATATGTAAAATCTTAACTGCACTATGCTTTGCCAAGGATCTTCTTCACATACTCATTGTTTGTTTGTGTAGGTTTCTTCTAGACCGGGTCCAGAGTCTCCCTGAGGAGCTGATAGCTACACGCCTTGTCCCCAAACTGCTTAATTCTCTGGTTTTTGCAGAACCCATGGCTGTCAAAAGCTTTCTGCCTCATCTTCTGAGGCCAAAGAAAGGTAAAATGGATCCCTTGCTGCTAATAATAACTTAGATATTTTAATCTCCTTTCAAAGGGACAGAAGTGTTATTAAGCTGTCAGGCAAAGCTGTTGTGTGAAACTGTACATAAACGCTTGTCCTCTTTTTTTTTTATCTGTGTTGACAGATTCCAGTAGCGGTGGTAGCAGTGAAGAATGCCTGCTATCTGTTTCCTTTTACCGTAAACATGTGATCCCTCAGCTTTTCAAGCTCTTCAGGGTCAACGAGGAACACGTCCGGATCGTGTTGCTGGCTCACATCCACATCTATGCTGAGTTCTTCTCCAGAGAAGAACTTAAAAACCAAATCCTACCTCAGGTGGAGTGTTAACATACTGTAATGCCCAGTTTTTGTAACTTTAAAGAAATAGTTTGACCATTTAGGGATATATATATATGTATATATTAGGGCTGTCGAAGTTAATGTGTTATTAACGCGTCAACTCAAACTCCTTTTAACAGCACTCATTTTTTTAACGCACGTACGGTCTGTGCCTTGCCAGCTCCCGTAGTTTCAGGAAGTAGCGCTAAAATAACATTGCAAATGGTTACAAAGCAGAAATGGATACAGAAAAGGGACTTTTAAACGGAAAGTTTAGCT
>JAQMCX010000046.1:3089955-3124876 GCA_029814765.1 Acanthurus leucopareius
ATTATTATTGTCCTCTCCAATTTTTCCTAGAGTATAAGAAACGCAATAAATATCTTGTTAAGTTACATATAGAGTAGAGTAAAACATTTGCTATTAATTTGCAATTAATCGTGATTAATCGCACGTTAACTCAGGACACTAATGCGATTAATCGTGATTAAAAATTTGAATCGACTGACAGCCCTGGTATATATATATATATATATATATATATATATATATATGTATACTTATTCAGTTTTTGTTAGTTTTTGTTTTTTCGACTGAGAGTCATCAGAAGATTGAGATTGATGCCATTCCCATGTTTCAGCTTTGCCTATAAAGCTTTAGCCTATATGATAAGTTTAGCCTAAAGACTGGAAGCAGGATTAAACAGCTGTCAATTTTTAATGTATAAGATGTGTGTTTTTTATTTGGAAATTACATTTGAAATGAAAATTATACTCTTTAACTAGAGGGTAGAAATTAAATCCCTTATGCTGTCGTCTCTTAGTTATGTAATATTGTTTTGTTTGTTCAAATCTGCAGGTTTTGTTAGGAATGAGAGACACCAATGATTCTCTGGTTGCCATGACGCTGCAGAGTCTGGCGGTGTTGGTGCCCTTGCTGGGGGCTCAAGTGGTGGTTGGTGGAGAGAGAACTAAGGTCTTTAAACGCACCACACCCAACTTCACCAAGTCAACAGAAGTCACCCCTGAAAGTAAGCAACACTGACCTAATGGGTCCTAAAAGCTTCAATATCAGTTTTGTACATGTTCAGTAATGTGTTAGAGCTCATTTTTAGAGTGTGTAATGTGGGACAGATCGGAGATTTTTATTCCAAATCTTGAATTCAAGTAGAAACTGTCAGTTAAGGAAGTGTGAAACTGATAGTATTATTTTACTTCAGCAGGAGCCTTTGCAGCATTATTTGAGATAAACTGAAGGCATGAAAAAACCTTGGTTTAAAACATACTTTCCGTCCTCTTTAGCTTCACCTGTCCATATTGTTGGAGGCTCCCACCCTCAGATGGCTCAGCCTTCGAAGGTCTTGAATTTTTTCCCCAGGCCGTCAGGACCTGAAGGCCTCGTCCTGGGTCACACAGAGAGTAATGAGACTCCAAGAAGTTATCCTCTGGCATCCAAATCAGGTATAAACCCTAACCCAACCCCAAGCCATTCATTTAAAATTCACAGTTTGATGTTTTTGTGTCTGCAGCTGTCTGTGTCATGTTTCAGAAGCCAGCAGGCAGATGTCTCTACCCTTAAATGGCTTTCGTCAGGAGCGTGAGATGGAGCCACTATCATACAACCCAGAGCAGGCTGACAGACTGGAAGGCCTAGTGGAAGACTGGCCTGACTGGAGCGATCCTGAAGAGAGTGTAAGCAGAGATGGACAGTCAGTCCAGATCCACATTCAGGCCTCAGAGAGAGAAGATTCAGTCAGCAGCAGGCTGCCACTTGCACATCCGAACATGGAAGAGGAGCCATGGGACGACTTTGAGGACACTGAACAAACCTCAGATCTCTCCCCCACGGCTACTTTATGTGACCCAGTTATACTTACACCACCTAGAGGGGGCACCATTTCACCTGTAAAAAGTGCTCCTGAACCACTGAGACTGGGCTCCTCCAAACCCCTCAAACTGACATCAAAACTGCAGCAGTCCTCACAGGATAAGACCGTCTCCTCATGGGACGATGGCTGGGCTCAAGATGAGAGAGACTCAGAGAAATCACGCAGCCCATTAAACCCTACGCCTAAACCTACAGTGCCACAAAAGAATGGTGGGATAGAGGGTCTAGGGGAGGAGTTCACCATTAAGGTGAAGAAAAAGGTGGAGCAAGACCCAGAGCTGGACTTGTTCGCTGACATGGTGCCGGACATCAAACTGTCCTCTTCAACCCTGCTGCCATTGGATGAAAGCCGAGTGAGTGATACTGGACTGTCTGCAGCCTCTTCACAAAACACTAAAACTCTGCAGGTTGACTCATCCATCGATACTGTGACACTCACTGCCAAGTTTGCTGCTGTCGACCTGACTGAGGTGAGTGTGTGTGAGTGTGTGTTATACACCATTATATAACCATAGAACTGAACCTAAATTAATGGAGACTGTTGGCCATTAAGAGTGTGGCTTCTGAACTTTTTTACTTAGTGACCAATCAGCATTCAGCTATGCCTGCCAGCAGCCCCCTAGCACTGTGTTTTCTTCTCAGAAAGTTTCAGTAGCTTTCAGGCTTTGAAGAAATAATACCTTTTAGTATTTACAAAGATGAACACCAGTGACTCATTAGAACCTACAATTGAATAACAAGAATGGAAGCAGTTTTAATGTCTTATGTAGAAAAGTAAACAAAATAAATGTGAGAAAGCTGAGTAGATGAACCATATTTCACTCCGTATAGCTTTATTATCCATGTCTAAAAAGTCACCTTTTTGTCTCATTGATGGGTGCACAGGCATATGTCAGAGTTTCTCTATTTGCAAACTAAACCTCTCGATGTGATTTTGCTTAGTTTTTAATTTATATTAATTCTCTTTCTCTTGAAGACTGAAGCAGAAGGCTGGGGAGATGAAGATGACTTGAATTGGGAGGATGTGAATGCCTGGTGATGTTTGATCCACAGTCTTTGTTTGGAGCAAAGACTTGACCACTAGAAAACTCAAATCTTCAGCATGATGCAGTAGAATGATAATGATTGGATGAGCATTTTTATGTTATTTTCTGTTTGGTCCCAGACCCTTTTTTTTTTATCAATCTGTGCATTAAGATGAGTTGCTTTTGAAACAGAGGGTTTGGAAAGCCATCAGATGGTACTGGACTGAATCAAAAGAAGCCAATTTTAATTTTTTGCCAACTGATACTGGTCACCTCAAGCCGAATAAGGATCATAATAAGAGGTGAATGTTATCCTGTTTTTATTTGCTTCTCTATTTTTTTTTCTAATGTGCCAACTGCCCCACTGGCATGAAGATCAAGGTACACTCTCTGGCAGGACAGCTTGTCTGAAATGTGTTGGGTTTGATTTACAGAAGGCTTGCACTTTGAATGAATGTGAAATAGAAATTACATAATTTATTAGTAGCTTTTTGGTTGCTGGTGAAGTAAAGATTTTACTGTATCAAATACGACCCTGTTCTTTTTTGTGTAAAACTTTGTTAGATTTGCCTTTTTGTAAAATTACTGCACTTTAGGGCAGCATGAAAGTTTGGTAAAATGACAAAAAAAGAGAAAAGCCTCAGTCCAATATTGGTTCTCCATATAAAAATAATTTTTTTTTACAGCGTATTTGATACTTAAATTAGTGAAGAATCTTGTGCGTCATACAAATGAGCAACACTTAGTATTCAAAAAAGTTTAATGAACAACAAACAGTGACCACAGAAAGGTTTAAAAACGTGAAGAGAAACTCTTAAGCAGCAGCAAAGTGAGTACAGCATCCACAGGCCCAGACTGTTGAAGTTTTTCTGTACATAAAACAAATATCTGGGTAGCTAACTGGAGCAGCTAGGTTTTTTGTCTGGCTGTACTGATGTGTGTTATGAGGGTCTGTAGCTCATGCAGTCTGGATTCCAGCCACTGTGGAGGTGGTGCAGTAGTGTTGGCTTTACCCTCTGTGAGAGCCTGAAGGGCTTTTAAAGCACTCTCAGCTGTCTGGATGTAGCAGCTGTACTCCTCCTCTGCACTGGTTTCCTGACGAGCTCTCTTTGGGCATGGCTGAGAGGATGGGATAATCACAGGAAAAATATCTTTTAATGAATTGAATTCTCACTCATGCAGCATGAGTCAGCAGATGAGACTGAAGGCTCGCTCATACAAATAAAATTATGACTTGCTGAGCAGAAAATTATATAATACTGTGAAGTATTTTGCTAAATAAACACACCTTTTTACAGTGTTCGTGTTATTGCAAAGGGAAGTTAAGGCTGAGTTACTAGAATTAGAACTGCAAACACTTAAAAATTGAAATTTATAAAAAATAAGTAAAGCTGGGCCATGAAAACCAACTACACTAAAAACAGTGATGTTCATTTCTAGCCCAGGACTTTTAACAAGTGACTCCCCTGCATTTTTCCAAGTGTTTTATGTCGCAATTGAATAATGCATTTAAAAAATAATAACAGCTTGTATCAGGCGACATACACCAGGAGGTAGTGTTGTACAAGCCATCTGCCACTCAGAGTGGGTTGACATACAAATGTGAAGAAACTCCGCATTATCATATTTATGATGTTTACGAATAAAGTTTTAACATTACAATATCACTGACCTCTGAATCTGAAACAGCATCAGCAGCCAGTTTGTCAGAAGTATTTTCTCTGCTGTTCTCCAGCCTCTCATTGTGTTGTTCAACAGCTGCTGTCTCCACTTTGAGCCTCTGTAGCCGTGACTCCACATCTTCCTGTGCGTTTACAGTCTGCATCAAAGCACACAGGTGTTATATCCAGTTTTTTATCTATGGTTGCTTTTCATCACAATGTATTGGCATCCTTTACCTTGCTAAGAAAGTTGACCACCTTCATCTTGGTATTTTCTTCACACAAACTCTGGGAAATGACTTCTTCATGGTTTGTAATCTTAAAAACCAAAAGGACAGACTATGTTTATGGCATAAAAGTACATAGGATTACATCTAAAATAATCATGAGACATACTGAGTTTCTGCCGTACCTCTGCAAAGTGAGAAAAGGCCTCCAGGGCATGCTGATGTAGCAGCCAGGATTTGTTAGACAACAGGACTCCAAACAGGCTGCTCAGCCTCGGCAGAATTTGACTCTGAGGGGCAAAATAAAAAATAAAAATAAAAAAGTTGTGAGAGAGTAACACAAGGATGTATTTACATTTTATAGGTGAGAAATGAGCAAGATCAGAATTTTAATCTCCTCCCACAGTTTCAAACAATTATTATAACTGGTCTTTTTCATAATAAGTTGAAACTTCAATCTATGAAATGTTGTAAATGACAAATGTAGGTAACCAGAAACCTATGCGATTTCTCCAACTGCATACTTACATACATGCTACTTATGAATATATAACTTCATAAATAAATAGTATTAAAGAAAATATCCACTTCATATCCCCTGTAAGACCCTAAAGATGTTGAGAGCGATGAGAACAGCAGCACACTTGTCTTTGACCTTTTCATGCATGATTTTTCTTTTGTTTGTTTGGTTATTTTTTGGGGGGGTGAGCAAGTTACAGTAATAATTGGGACACTACAGTTAGTGGCAGTGAATAGGGTGACTTACTGACATTCACTGGCTGATGTGCAAGCATACCAATAAAACATGCATGTACTAGAACACAGCTTTTAACAGCTGTCTGTTGTAGTGACCATTGTGTGTGAGGCAAACTTCAAGGTGTGTGAGGAACTTCGAGCTAATGTCTTCCTTTGTTATAGTCTGGTTTCATTACCTGGTTGTCAGGAGGAAAAAAGATTTTCCCCAGAGAAGAGAGGAACTCGAGAGCAGCCAGCAGTAGTGGATCTGCACACCCCTCAGACACCACAGTATCCACACATGACAGAGCCTGAGACACAAACACTCACAGTCATCACGAGTACTCTCCATTGTTCATCTGTTTCATTTTAAATGTGAGAACTAACAACATACCTTCAGAATGACTTGATGCTCAATGTTTTTCACTAAAATTGCTGATGTTTTCAAGAGCAGCTGCAGTGTGCTCTGAAGCACAGGGTGGGTCTTAACCTGTATGTATGACAGGTAACAGTAAAGATTGTTATTTATAATAGTATTTAAATTGTATCTAGATGTGTGTGTGTGCATGTGAGCATTTTGATCTAACCTGGTCTGGATTCATTCGTAACCAGAGTTGTGTGATGATCTTTAGGGCAGACAACACACACTGCTCCTCAGGAAATGACTGCCCCTGAAACACCATTAGGAGGGACAACAGCACCGAATTCTGCACACAGGAGCAACATAATAAATATCAAATTTGTGCTTTTTTTCCAACTCAAATTTCTCCACCCTACTTCCTTGCATTGTTTTCTTCCCTTGTTTTAATCATTTCTGGCAAGAACTTGACTGATAGCAGCTAAACAAAGTAACTAAACACCCTGGTGCAGATTATATGATTATATGTGAAAGTGGATGAAAGGACAGATCACTTTAGTCACACAGTGTTTGTCAGTTTACATTACGCACAAAGTGCAAGAAGGGTAGTAAGGTGAAACCATTTTCATCTGGTAATTTCTCTTTAAAAATAAATGCAGAATGACATTTAATAGTTATCAATTGTGACTGATCATCAAAATCATCTTTTGGGGTTAGAAAAACAAAGACAAAAATATCCAGGTAATGTCAAAAGGACAAAAAATGGTCTCATTCAATATTATCAGAGAAAAGATAAGCTCACTTTAACATACACAGGCTTCACAACACTTGTATTCATGTTCATCTATCTTCTCTCTTAAGGGCACAAGGACAACAAACTATGCTGCAGCCTTGCCCTTGATGCTTTTACTGCCAATGTATTCAATATCACAAGGCTGTCCTCGACTGACACTAAAAGAGGCACAGACTCTTAGAGATAACTTCAGTCAGACAGATGGTTACACCTCCCACTACAGCCCTTATCTGAGGTAGTCTGTCCTTACCACTCGGTCCACTTGTCCCAGTTTGTACCCTCCATTCTGCCAGTCAGTCACAGTTTTTTGAGTGAGGCCTACTATGTCTGTCTCTACATGGTGACGGGCATCTTGTGAAAGAGCTCTGAGGAGGACATGCTGCCACACTGGAAGGTTTTCCAACTCAGAGGGAGAGAAACGTACCCCTAGCTCCATCTAATTAAAAAAAAAATCCATAAATGCATTAATCACTTTTCTGATGGCCTAGCAGCTTATTTTCTATTTTCATATCACCTACATGTGTATGAAATTTAAAATAAATCTGTAAAATACACTGACCTGTTAAAAACTTGTGATAAAAGTGTGATGTCTCTAAATATTTAAAGCCATAACGAAAGAAGTTGAGTTCTTAGAAACCTTTATTTTTGAAACTCGTTAAATTAAATTTTAATGAAACAGTTATGTTCTCAGACCTCAGTTCTAAATCTCTCGATTTGTGTGAAAGGGCGGCCACTTTTGTTGCAATGGACAGCACACAGAGTGGCATTCAAAATGAATGAACTATTTTTTTTTTTTTACCAGTCCTGAGTACTCTATTTTTGAGTAAATGTCAATACAAAATACAAAAAAAAAAAAAAAAGATTTTTTAGATACTCTTGGGTCAAGTTTTGATTTCAGTTACCAGGGTTTCTAACCTGGTGGTTTGGTGTCATGAGGAAAACCATGCGTTTGAGCAGCAGGCCCAGGTGGAACGACTGGTAACACTCAGCGGTGCCAGTTTTCACCTAAAGGAGAAGAGGGAGAAGCAGGGAGGAGGTGAGGAACAGTGTGAGTGTCAGTGTGAAAGCTCAGGAGGAGTAAAATCACCAGGACATCAGAGTCAAAGGAAGGGGGACATGTATGGAAATGAGTGGGATCCAGCTCAATCTGATGACGTAATGACGTAACAGGATATGAAAAGGAGGCCCTAAGGTCCAACAATACCAATTGTCACCTCTGTTGGGGTGCCATAGAAAACAGGGAGGACCCCATACTAATAAATAACCCTACAGAGAGAGATTAAGGGGATTTAGAGTTATTTTAGAGAGCTCCCAGGAGGAGATCACAGACATGGAGACACATCCGTGACCTTGTGGTGTCTATCAACGATGGTAAGAGCCAAGATTTTAGAAGCTTGGATCAGATTCTGTAAACTACGTCTGCAAAGAAAGACAAGTAAGCATTAAGATGGTCTGATGAGCAGCTTTATAATTCGGGTCCATTTGCTGTGACCACTCGATGCTTCAAATCCAAATAAACCAAGATCACAAAATAATATTCTTTTAACTGTATTGCATTTTTTGCTCTCTACTCACAAGATGAGCAATGAGGAGGACATGATGCAGGCAGAGTTCTGCTGTTCCATATCTGTAAGCAGAGAAGACAATATCAGCTGTGGATTCAATAATCAACGGGAAGAAATTGATTGAAAAGATAGCACAGCATGACAAATAGTCTGAGAGGTTTTCCCCACATCAAAGTACAGTGTGTACTTTTTTATTTATGAAAATGATGTATATGTTCAACGCTCTCACCGTGCCATAAAGCACCACACATCTGTTGCAAGCAGAGCTGTCTGAATATCAGCCTGCAGTACAGCATCCATCAAACAACATTCCTGAAACAGTGAGATAAAGGAGAGGGAAAGTCAGAGAGAGGAGGAGGGAGAAGACATAAGGGGCCAAACAAAACGTTTCAAGAAATTTAACAGAACCAGAGAAAAAGAAAGTGAAAGAATAACTTGCATTAAATGTTGGGAAATCCTGGATCAAAACACAGCTGAGGACCAGGCCAGGATTCAATATCCATAAATAAATCAAACTACTTTTCCATTTTTCATGCCAATGTTTATTTCATTTTTTTTTCTAACACTGAAGGACTAGCAGGGTTGAGACCAGCGTGTATTCTGACACTGAAAAAAACTTTTCCATTTTTTTATGCCAATGTTTATTTCAGTGGTGGAATAAAAATGCAGCCACAGGTTGTTCATGTGCTGCAATGTCTTTTGTATTTTTTCCAGTACAGATATAGGTTATCTGTGATTAACCAGTATTGGCAAAATATGGTCCACATTTTTTCTTTTTTTTACCAAGACGACATCAGTTATTTTTCTTGATAAGGAACAAAGGCAGTGATAAGGTCAAGCCATCATGACAAGCAATTTCTAGAAGGTTTTGAGTTAAAGGCAAGTTTAAGTAAGATTAGAGACAAAGTGATGGAAATAAGTATTGCCAAGTTTTATCACAAATCTGACGTGAGGAGGTTCAGCCCACTGTCTCAAGGCACCACACCCTCAACTGAAACAAATCCTGTTTTCAACAAACATTCTTGAATTTTGGCCAAAAAGATACAAGCAGGTTCTTCAGTGCCACTGGTTGAGTGTTGCTGTGTTATATCTCTCACTATTACTGATACTTTTTTTGAAAGAAGATGCACAAAATTCTGTCAGTTCACTTTAGGTCATAAGAGACTTAAAAAACTCAACACCACAAAATAACAACCAACCAAAGTGGAGTTTAAGAGTTTGTTCAGTTTCCCTGTTTCACTCCCAATTCTCATTGTTGGTAAGATGATTGAAATGATGCCTGAACAAAAACATACATGATGGAATATACTCTAAACATTATTACTATTTCTACTTATGCTGCTAATTATATAGAGGAAATGGTTGATTATGTAAAGCTCACCAGCACTGGGAAATAGACTGGGGAAAGTGCAGCCACACTGGCACAGAGTTGCACACAAATGTATTGGTGCAGAGTGACATGGACCTGGGCCTGACCCTTCATCATCACCCCCGGCAACAGCACCGGTACCTGACGCTCAGTATAGCACTGCCTGAAACAAGTGAATATGGCCTGGTAGAGAGGAAGCCTGGAGACAAAGAGGATGAGGGAAAAAAGCTTGAGAAGCATTTTAAAGATATTTACAGATTACCTGAAAACATACCAGAATAGTATTATCTTATTTGCGACTGCTGACTGAAGATAAATATTCAAATACTCACTGAGTGCATATTCAATACTCAACATTATAAATCCCTAAAGTTCTAAACCACTGGTATCTATGATATTTCTTTCACAAAGCTGCAGTGTCCCTGAATTCTGTTACTGTTGATACCAATACAAGATACCAGTGTTCAACAGCAAAAATTTGGTCTTGTACAGGATCTAGGGAGGTTTTGAGAGGCAAGTGAGAAAAAGTCTGATCTGCGCAATTTTCCCTTCTGTGTTTCTGACTTAGAAACAGTTAAAAAAAAAAAAAGGATTTGGTTGAATGATTTTCCAAAATTTCAATCCCTACTTCTGTGAAAATAAACTTTCATAAGTTTCTATGAGACAATGGTTGATTCATAATAATGATAAAACTAAATGTTGACATGTATATATTGTATATATTATTCTTTCTAATTACTCTAATACTTTTTAGGAGTGCAATCTAAAAACCTAACTAAAACTTCTATTTGATCAGCTATGTTTGGGCTAATTTTAATGACATCATAAATAATCCATCAAGATTGATTGCAAATATCGCTGTTGCTTTAATAACCAAAACATTTAAGCCAGTAGTCAACCTGATGACCAGTTCTTAAAGGGATAGTTGGGATGTTTTGATGTGGGGTTATATGAGACACTTACACCCAGTAAGTCAGGAACACAAAGGTTGTGTGGTTGTGGAATGTAGTCCACAAAAGAAATGGCTGTCTTATGGGAACACAGAGTGCAAAAAGTGTAGCAGGCAGGTGGGGGACATTTACACATTACTCTCAAAGATGTGTTGCTGTTGGTATCGTTTACATTAATGCTATGCTTTATTTACTGTCGGCGCACTGCACTGCTTCTCCAGGCAGAGGGCAAGCTGACCATTATCTATGGCGGGTTAGACACCGACAGGGCATAAGTGTCTTAAACAATCCCACATCAAAATATCCGAACTATCCCTTTAAGTGGACTGTTTGCCCCTGTAATAAACAACCAAATGTTTAAAACTATCCCTTTAAGTGGACTGTTTGCCCCTGTAATAAACAACCAAATGTTTAAAACAAATAAACTGATGACCATGACATAACTTCTGTTCATTACCTGGGTGTCTCCTCTGAGAACTTGCTGCCCGTGTACCAAAGCTGCAGCACTTCCTCAGGTTGGGAGGTGAGCTGACTCAGGACATTCACCAGCAAAAGACACTGAGGAAGCTCATGTTCAGGATTTACTCCTGCAGACAAACAGGACAAGGGTCTTTCTCAGACTGAGTGGTGAATATTTAAGTGTCAGTCAGTAGCAAGAAGCATGAGGCCAACGGGAAGAACAGTCAGCATTATTTACTGTCATTTACTTTATTTACTAAACAAACAAATTGTCAGAGATGTCAGTCTTTAACTGATCAGAGGTTTTGAAATGAAAAGAATGGACAGTTGCCAAATGATATAGAACTGATCACTGAAAGGTAACAGATTATTTTTTTCACTGTTAACACAAGAGAGCACATCTGTTCTTCCTGTCACAGTGTCTGGTAAATAGAGGAAGCTTCAAACTCACTCAGGTTCTTCTGGAGGACAACTTCAGCAAAAGGCCTTAAAGGTACCAGCTGGAGCAGGAGGGCCTCCATGGGAACCAGAGCCACTGCCCTCAGCTCCTCGGACAAAGCCAAGGGCAGTTTTGGAGCACACATGCTGGGAGGGAACTTACTAAAAAACAACAGAATGTATGTTTCTGCACTGCTCAGTAAGGACAAATTGCACTCTAAGTCTGCTCCAATGAAGGACAAACCAAACATACCTGATGAGTTGGAGGTAGAGTTGGTGAAAACCACTACAACACTTTGTCAGAAAAAATTTGAATTCCTGTTCAATGGATAAAAAATGCAGGGATGTCAGTTCTTCTGCTTTTGCTTTATCTTCTTAAGTAGAAAATAAAAATGACAAATTACATAAAAATGACACAAAGTTTTTTAAGGGTCTAAAAAAGGGCCTCAGCAGATCATAATTCTTAGTACCTTTATGTAATGAACCAGTGTGTTTGCAAAAAATCTGCACATCTTTGCAGTTTTCTGGAACAGTTTGTATTCTGGGCTCTGAGTTGCCTCCTTTCAAAAGGACAAAAGGGCATTAAAACAAAAGGGAAACAAAGATCAAACTACTGTTGAACTTACAATAATAAACACACTTCCTGTGAACAAAGAGCTATAAAACACAAAAATCCATCATTCCTCATAAACAGCATCAGATCAGCATCAGCGCACAGTAAATACTAACTAGCACATCTATATCCATTTTTGTAGTGACTTTAGTTGATACCAGAGAAGTAAGGACAAAATAAATTGTACTTTAGTAGAGATCACATGAATTCTGTAAAAACTAAGAACAACATTTTTATTCTAAAGCATCTCACAGCAATGTACAAGCTTCAAAGAAAAGTTAAATAGGAGACGTAATAAATACTCATTCAAAAAAGTAGCAAAAAAGCTTTTAATAGTACTTGCCTTTTTTTCCTACCCATCAGAGCTTTCTTACCTGCAGACCGGCATGTTTAATCTGTTCAGCCAGCTCCACACAGTTGAGGAAAGAGACCAACAGGTTGTCACACAAGCTGTTGCTGATGTCATTGTGATGCAGATGTTCTTCCACCAATGACTGGTGCCTCAGACTCTGCCTGAATAGAGCAAAGATTATTTAAATTAAGCAAATTAGTCACCAAATTAATTAATTTAGTCCAATTCCAACAACAAGGTGATATATTTAGCATGACAGACAATATATAACATGAAAAAAACATGAGTGTCTGCTGTACTGACTTGATGAGGAACTTCCATGTGTTTGCATTAAGTGCTATGTCCAGGTTGGAGATTATAGAGCACATATCTAGCAGGCTGTGGATCACTGAAGAATATGGAAAAATAACGAGTAAACTGAAGAGGTTATGAGAGTACACAAAAGAAACAATGGAAGCACTTTAGAACAAGCTGAAAACAGAGCTACGCATACACAAAAAAACACACACACACACACACACAAACACCTGTTACAATATCAGACACCTCCTCCTCTGAGGCGTTGCTGTCAAGAGAGATGCCATCCAGCAGCTCCAACAGAGCCTTATGCAGGGCGTAGGCCTCCTTGAAGAGTCCCTGCAGCAGGTCAGCCACCAGGGACAAATGGCCACAATAAACCACCTCACTCTCCTGTGGAAAAACGTGACAAGTACACTTAAACTCATGGCTTTATGTTTGAAAGACTTTCATTGCCTCCCTCAATTTTTTTTTTAAACACAAGAAGGTAGCTCAAACTAATTGTAATAGAAATTTATAATGTCATGCATTCATCCTTTAGTGGCTGTGTTTCCTACTGCAAGAGGATGCTCAGTGTTATACAGTTGATGAGGTCCTCTTAAGCTGTTGACACCTCAGATTATAAAAAAATTGGTAACAAGACTGCAATAACAGACTATAACAATTGCATACTTGACAATGTAAAAAATGAAATAGAGATTAACAGTAACCTCTGCGTAGCATTAAAATGTACCCATTATAGCCACTGGGGAAAAAATGGACCAACCTTGCAGTGCTGAAAGGTTTCTCTCAGGATTTTCAGGATACAGGTTGGCAATGAGCGTATAGCATCTAGGTCAGGTGCTTCTTCAAATGTGCCGACGTGACGCACACAGGCAGTTAGTACATCAATTATCTGCATCATTGCCTGGAATAAACAGTAAGATCTTGTCAAAAATACTGGTTTGGTGAGAAATAAAAACAATTTTATATACAAGTCATACCATAAACCTGTATGGTACTATTTGCACTACTTAAAATACACAAAGATTACAGTACCTGCAGAATATTTCTTAGTAAGGAACACAGTTCGGTGCTTTTACTGGACAACCCTCCAACTTGGTCCAAGATTTCTTTCATCATACTGTTAAACATCGTCACTGCCTGCAGACATTTTTGACAAATGGGGACATAGGCATTCACACAGACAATTCCATACACTTTTAGGAAAGATGTAAAATAATTAGTAATCTGCAGAACAACAGTTCTATCAAAAATAGTTTCAGTTTAGGTATTTTCTCAGGTCCTGCAGTCACTCTGTGTTTATCAACAAATGCAGAGTAAGGTATTCACATAATACGTCCTGAAGAAAAGATGCAAATATTGTGTTGTTTACCTTTGGTAAGACCTTTGAGAAGCACTCTTCTTCCAGCTCTGACAAGCTAATATGAGGGAGGAACATTTCTGTAATAATCTTCAGGATACCTGCAGGGATGTTACGTATTAATACAAATTATATTTTGATCACAAAGTATACTCAAGGCACAAAGTAAGCAATTTGTGTTTACAAATTGTGTAATGAAGAGACTTACGTATATGATCATCCCAGCTCTCAGACTTAAAATGCAAAGAGTGCAAACAGTCAAGGACAACCACAGCAATAGAGCCAGTTAATTATCAGTGTATGAAACTGACAAGTGTGACAAGAGTGCAAAATAGTGCAAAAAAAGATAACAGATTGGCATGAGCAAAACACAAACTTGCACCAAGCTACATCAAGAAAACACTGAACAATTACCAACGATATCTTCTTGAGATTTTAAGATGTTTGTCTCTATAGAATTCCTAATAACGAGCAATCCATTTTATAGATATGTATTTAAAGCTATAGATCTAATGTCAAGGACTGCATTGTTTCTTTCCTGCTTTCCCGATCTTTTTGTGTGTGCATTTTGAAAGAACTTATAAAATCTGAATATCACTGAGCCCTCCTTAAAAAACCCACTGTAACCATGATTCGTCATGTAATTAAAAAAAAATTCAGCTACTTTTGAGAAGATATGGTGAGCTCTGGCAGGACAGACTTGAGATTCTTGCGGCAGGTTTCCTGACTCCACTGCACCACCTCGTCCAGAAGAGAGGTGTTGGTCTGGGACATGATGACATTAGTCACCGGCGGAGGTCGGCGGAATTCTCCCAGTTGACTTGACTTTAATTTAATGTACAACGTAACCGAAATGAGTCACTCAAATTGACTCAATTAAACACGATAGCTTTATCGGTGTTTTCTTGCATAGGCTGGTTTTATTTTTGAAGTCGTTTACTGAGTACATTAGAGAGAACTGAGACTAACTTTAGCTTAGCTTTCGTATTTTTAACGGTATGTTTGGCTAAACGTAACGTTTAGGGCTACCATGGTAAGTAAGTTAAGACGTATATTTCTTACCATTAGTGTTACACTGTGACTTCTGCTCAGAAGTATAACATTTGACAAATATTCCTATGAGTTTTTTTTTTCTCGAGGCGCCACCATAACATATATTTAACCACTAAAATTTAACGTTACACATCGAACACAATAGACAAAAAGCGCAGATTGTTAACTGTGGATAAACCGGACAGACATACCGCGCGCTGTTGACTGAGTCGGATGTGACGTTGAAAGTAAAGAAATTCATCTGCCCTCACTCTGATTGGTTGATCAAAAGTTTTCAACCAATGAGTAAACCAAATGACTGCAAAACGATGAAATGAACAACTTTCGCTCCCGGAGATAAACGAAAGGTAAAATAAATACATTTCATAGCTAGACCATACTAAATAATTTTATTTCTCTTCATACATACATACATAAATAAAGCTTAAAATACTACATTTCTGTGAACCACAAATAAATAAAAAGTAATTTAATTTTTTTTCTGTAAGTGAAAGGTGAGATTGCGATTGTGTTCCAATTTAATACAAATGGTGTAACTTTTAAGCCATTCAAAATTGAGGAATTTGTTTGATAAAATTAATGAAATACAATTAAATTCGGCAGTGGTGCCACAATATAAAGTATTGATTTCAGAAAATTAGTAGGTTGTATACATCTATAATAATACATTTCACTTCAGAGTTAATTTATCCTAGTTTTGAGTGCCATGGTAAAAGACAGGTAACGAGCCTTCACAAATCAGGGTTCGTAGAATTAAAAACCTTAGAATGTAATGATCATGTTATCGCCTTACAAAACTATAGATCCACAAAAAAGTCCACTTAAGGCTGAGGGTAGCTGTACAAAACAACTCATTCACAATATTCCTATTGGCCAGATTTTGAGACTGCATAGAAACTTCAGTACTGTAACAGATTTCCAGTCCAAAGCTGAAATGACAGAGCAGTTCCAGCAGAGGGGTTATATATTTCTCTTCAGCCCATCAGAGGGTCCTTCATGCAGAGAGGGAACCCCTGTTAGCCAAAGTAATTAAAGCCACTTTTACCATCTCAAGGATTAGCTGGAGAGTTAAGAGTATTATCCTTAAACACTGGAATGTCCTAAAAAGTGACCCAATCGCTGAATAATATCAGTTTATATCACTGCAACAATCTAGGGGACAGACTTGTTCATTCTAACACTAGAAAACCACCTCACCCTGCTTCCCAATTGCCTAGTCAACCTTACGTTTTTTTCTCTGCTGTGGACATTGTGCACAATGTTCTAGCTCTTTAGATACCAAATACTTACACATCCACACAGTGGTAAAAAATGTTTTGTCAAATCCTTCATCAACTGTAGAAGTAAACATGCTGTCTATATGTCTATATGTTTATATGTTCATGAAGTCTGGTTTTTGTTGGGCAGACTAAATGAAGACATCTGAATATTTGTATATGTGAGCATAAAACTGCTATACAGACACAAAATATGGACTATGCTTTTGCTTGACATTATGCGCATGTCAATCACAGCTCTGCAGCATCACAAAAGTTTTGGAAATCAAAAAATTTCACCCCGTCTTAGAGGTGGTGACATTTTAAAGTTACTGCTTGGCAGTAAGGCATTCTGATCCGCATCTAGTCCCATCTCTTGATTCAATCACCATTTTGTCCACCTGGTTTGGATTGATAAATTGTTAACTGCCTCATGTCTGTGTTCACTTTGACTCTGATGAAGACACAGTAGCATCGAAAAGTTGGTCTCTTTGCACCAGTAAAGCTACGAATCTATCAGCTGTGCTCCAACATTTTTCTGTCTTTTAGGACACATCTTTGTTTGAGGAATGCACTCCAGGCTTTTTCTACATGCTGAAGTGGTGAAAAACTTAGTGATAAAGTGCTATGCATATCTGGTTAATATTTTAAAAGTTTGTGACCTGATGCGACTGGCATATAAAATACACATTATTTTAAGAAACTTTTAGTTAAAAACCTGGGCTATTCCTGCTGAAACCAGGTAGCCAGGACATTATGGGGAATTTTTATATTGTATTTAGATCATTTATGGGAAGGACAGTATTTATCCTTTAGGAGTCTGGAATTTCTGTTGGCTCTGAAATGATTCACTTCATAATATCAGTGTCTATTGACACTGTTATTGTTCCATTGCTAAGATCTTGAACATTAAAGTAAACTGTCGCTTTTTTTGCCACACCCTCATTTCCCGACAGCCTGAGGTGTTAGCTGCATTCACTGCAGGAAGGGACTAACTTCTTGTTTAGGAAACACAACTCCACTTTGATGCTTATCTCTCATTGCATACACTTTATTGCAGCATTGCTTGCAGAGTACATACGCTTGGGGTAAATTATCATAATACATTTTTTTTCACTGAATTAAGTTTTTCATAATCGGGTCATTCATTTAGTTCATAGCTCTAGTCTCAATTTGAAAAACCCAAGTAATGGTAAAATTCCAGTAGAATACAATTGGCTAGCTATGCATGGATGATAGATGAGTTCAGATTTTTTGCTGATTCTCTTAAAAAATCTTTTCATTTGCTTTGTCTGCAAGGAGAGAAGAGAGGAGGTTCAGCATCTCTGCAACTTTTGTTTCAGCATCTTGACCAAATGCACTTAACACAGTCAGTTGGACTGCATCTGTTTCCTCCTACTGTTGAGTTATTTCCATAATTAAATGCAGATATTATTATTGGGTAAGAATAAAAAGACATTCCAGGTCAAAGTTAAATAAAAAAATCATTTTACAAAGTGTGTATCAAAGGAGCAATTCAAAAGCAACATGCAACATACTAAACATGATTCCTCGTGTTATGCTCTGTGTAGTTATAAAAGTTATGACAGAGGCATCCAACTAGATTTTATAAGTTTTACTTTTAACCATTTAACCATGAAATGACGACACAGGATAATCACAGCTTAGTCAGACACTGGTCCTCCATTTCTTGTGAAATCTCATTATGCCTTTACTTTAACATTTTCCGAGAAGAGGCTTGCGTTAAACACAGGCTCTGTCCCTCCAGTGCTGACCTCCCTGTCTGTAGATAATGAAAAGGTTAACAGCTTACAGGAACTGGCTCCAGATTGGGAAGGAAACTGGAAGGAAGAAGATGCATTTTGTTTTTTAATTTTTAAGGTCATAGGGTAATGAGCAGTAAGTATTAGTTTCTATGAGGGTCAAGGCAAATGGAAATCTCTTTGGTGTCAACAGAAGCTAATTCTGTTCATTAGTCTGCAGACTTATACGCCCCTCTTCCTTTTCTTTATCTGTTCTCTGTAAATCATCACTCACATGGTGAGTCACAAGACAAAGTAAAAAGAAAGAAAACGAAAGTAGGCCGTGTTCCAGTGTCTGAAAATGTGCCTTTAAAGACCCAGTCAACCTCATTCAGGAAAAGCCCAGATGAAGAGGATGTAGACTGTCTGTAGTATGGAATGCAGCAGAGTCTCGTGGTTTAAAAAAAGAATGTTTTGTGAATAGATTTGAAACAACAAATTAATTTTTAAAAAAACATAAAAATTATGGTAAGGTTTTTTTGCTCTCTAATCCATTAGGAACAACATATTGGGACCCATCGTAACTTTTTCTCCCCATGTTTTACAAACAGACGCTTAAAGAAGAAAACAATGTCGTCCAGACTTTCATGATTCCAACTCAAAAAATGACTTTGGTGATAAGAACTTTGCATTAGCACCACCAGAAGATGCACAGTGTCAATGTTTGCCAAGAAGTTTGGTTCAGACACTCATGCCCAAATGGATTGTAAAAGGCCTAACTTAAGTGATTCCTTCACTTTTTCCTATAGCTCTCGTCAACATACAGTAATAAAGATGGACAATGCATCTCCATTTCTTCCCACTGTACAAAAATGAGAGCAAAATCTCCCTGGTAGCGCTACCATCTTGCCCTGCTAATGCTGACCCATCTGCTAACATGGAGGAGCAAGAATTATGACCTATTGCAGCCAGACACCAGAGGGCAAGCAAGACATTTTGGTTTCACTTTTGAGAAGTTGTAATGTCCACTATCTTTATTTATGTTGATGCTGCTGACACCATCCAATCCAAATATTTTTCTTAGTCCAATACTTTGTTTTATTTACCAAATATTTGCAATCTGATGACATTCCCATCTTCTTCCTGCATGATTGGGAGGGGAGGGTGTACAGACTCACATGTGACAGTTCAGTCACATGTGAGTCTGTTTGCTACTGAACACTCTGCAAACTATGTCTCAATTTTGCAAACTGTAACCCAATTCCATACCATACACTTATTAGCACAGTATACCTATGGCCTATTTTTTTTTCAGTAAGCATAAATGATCTGAGTAAAACATGTGTATCATGGCAGTCTGCTCTATATCACTGCCAATTAAAATTGACACATCAAAATGTTTACTTAAAGATCAAGTGTGTTACTTTTGGAGGGATTTCTTGGCAGAACATGATTAAAAATGGCATATAATATTTATACGTACGTTTTCATGTATGTAAAAATAAGAATCATTGTATTTTCCTGCCATGATTTAATTTTAATTTTGCAGACCTCTTCAAAAAAATATGAGATCCTTATAAGTGTTTATTACGGGTGGGTCAAATTTGGAATAATTACAAAGAAAGAGGTTTGTGATATCAGATGAACCTTTACTGATAAGCCTAGCCAAAGAACAGAGAGAAAGTAATCAAGGCACTGCAAGTATGCCCCTAACTGTTGAAGTGCAACTCCACTCAGGCTGTTATCCCTCTCTCACTTTCTTTCTCTTAGCCTTTTTTCCTGGCTTTTTTTTTATTGATAGTATTATCTGTAAGAAACGCTACCGAATTCTGTGTAAGTCTTTCTTTATTTAGCATAACACTATAAAACCATGACGACAATTGAAAGCCCTTCTTTTCTTGTCCTGGACTCTCAACTACAAACTTTCCCCAAAGAGTAACAGGATATGTTTGTGATTCCAGCCAGTTCTCCTCTTCCTGTATGGACTTCACGCTTGGCACCTGGCCTTTGGTTCTGATGAGATCAATTAAACACCAGATGAGAGTAAAAACGAGTCACGCGATTCTATTTTTACTACGTCCTTCATATTTTGACTCAAAAATAATCAAAACTGCGATCAAAAAACACTCACAGAGCTTTATATAAATATTTTTCAGGAGTCTTTTTTTCTTTTTGAATCAGATACAACTGGTTGAATGCAGAATGGTGTATTTGATATGAATCAAGATTGTACAGAAAGTCAATGCATTATGTGGTTTTCACACTGGAAGTGATAAGTAAATGCAGACACATGGCATGAAATGCACGTTTACACTCTTATTTTTTGTCATCAGACCAGGTGATCTCATAGTCACTGAAGACACTCTTAAGTTTCTCTGCACACACAGAATGGTCTGCTTTACCAAACCCCTGAAAATGAAAGAGAAAGATAAGAAATATTACTAACTACTTGGTATTTGTCTCATCATTTATAGCCTCTTTTAAATCAAATGAACTTACGGTTGATTCTCCAAACACCCTCAGTTTTTTCTCTTGGCTGTTGTGCTCTATCTTCCCTCCTCCAAGGCATTTACACTCCATCCCCAAGGCCTCCATTGCTGGGTTAACTTTCTCAAGTATATGATCTGTAAGTAATCAAAATCACCTCGTTCGTCAAAACACAAAATTCGGTTTAAGATAATTGTATTTTTAGAAATGACAATTTATTATCATTAGTTTTGCATCTAATCTTGTAAAGCCTTTGCCTCTTATATTTGCAATAAACATATACTTGTTAGTAAGCGATGCATCTGTCTGGTTTGTGCAATATCTATATACCATGCACGTCTGCAGGCTGCACCAGAGGCACAGTGTAAGTGAGTCAAATCGGCCCGTGCTGCTGCAGCAATACAGTACATCTGCGCGTCGGTTTGCACGTTCTCTCGGGCTGAATTGACGCACTTAATCCCTCTGTAGCAAGCAGTAATCAACTTACTGTGATACTCTGCACTTTTTGTGCCTCGGACTATGTCTTTATTCACATCGCCATCTTTTACTTTCACTCTGATTAGTATGTACTTAAAGGTTCCATCTGGATCAATCTCAACATTGGGGATTTTAGCCAGAGTATCTGCCATTGCAACCGTGGATTTGGTCAACCCACCACCGACCCTCCTGCTTAGAATCCCACCGACGATAGTCAACATGGTGCTAACTCTAAAATGCCTTTATTTGGGCTGAGACGTCTGTTTCCGGTCTTAAAGACACAGCAGCCTTGAGCCGCGATAGTGTACAAGATAAAGCCGCACCAGCAAGCTCCCACGCTGGCGACCCTCTTTGGCAGCAGTGGGGAATTACCGTAAATTGGCGTTAGTGCGCTGGAGCTTATACTAACCAATCGCGTTTACAGTAAAAGCAAGAGATTAGCAACATGTTTAAATATTGGCCAAGTTTTAACCCAGGAGACCTTTTCTTTTATCTTTCTACTTGATATGTAATTTCCTTCGGCTAGAGAAGATTTTCCGCCGGTGTCTATCAGGCAGGTCAGAGTCAAATCGCAGTGTAACTTGGGTTCAAGAACACTGAGTGGATATCAGGATGGATGTTTTGCCACAGGTGCTTGACCCTTTGGTGGCCCGTTGATCTCTTTCACTGGTAATCCATCCTGTAGTCTTTAATCTGAAGCCAAAACAAAATGAAAATGAAAAACTGTAGTTGGTTACAAATCCCTCTTTGGGATGATATTTCCTGTATTATCATGCCAAATGAGATAGTAATTGATATATTCTGTTTTTGTGATTTATGGTGACTTACTGTTTTACTTTTTGTCCTGAAACATTGAATGCAAAATGCAATAAAGATACAGCAGGGATTTATTAGGCTTGTGTTATGCACTTGTAGAAGTCTGTCTGAATGCATGATAATAGATCTGCAGGTTGGCCTTACTATAAATGAGACCCCCAACCCACTCTGCAATAAAAGACCTAATCTCATAAGCATTTAGGATTTAGGATTTTCCCTGTCAAAGCTATAGTGGTGTTACTCTCTTGGGTCTTGTTCTGTAATCAGTGAGTTTATTTTATTTTTTGGAGGAAGGGATGAAGGTTAAGAGATGTCAAGAGCAATGGCTATGATCCAGTGTCTCTGGACAGAAAGGAAGGATATGAACTGTCACTTCTAGAAACACAGGCAGCCAGCAGGCGCCTCTGCTCCCACATCATACATTTCCTGTCCCTGGACATTCATTGACAATATCAGAAAAGTGTTTGTTAGCTGCCTTTGCATTGTGTTTTTTCCTCTTTTCTCCTTGATGAACACATCCTTTGATATTGCATGTCATTTCATGTTTCTGAACTATGAAAAGCATGTTCTAGTACATGGATGGTCTGTTGGCACACTTTATACTATTATTAATATGTGTCACTGGAATGAATGATCATGCACACTCATGACGCTTATTTGTAGACCAATCCAAATGTTTCAGTAGTTTCAGAAGGGTCTCATTAGTGTTGCTGAAGATAACATTGTTTGCTTTTATTTTGTTAAGTAAGATTTAAAAGGTCCCATTCTAAATAAGAGGAAACAGTAGGCATAGTTTTGGCACATTAAATCCCCTTTAGACACTTTTTCTTATCAGCTTACAGGATTTCACAGCTCTCAAGAAAGCACTTTCCTTCTCAATCTCCCTTCACTTTGATAAGTATCATCAGTGTGTGTGCTGTGCCATTGTGCTTTTCTTAAGGAAATTACACACCTTGTTGTTGCGCCCTATGTTTTGTCTTTGTTACTGTGGGCTGATTTGCACATTTTTAGGCAAATTAAGAGTTTTTAGTATTAATTAAGAATACAATCAATGTTAGGCAAGTGTTCTATAAAGAAAAAGTAATGATATGGCTATGTAAAATACTCTAATATAAGTAAAAGTCAACATTAAAAAATTGCACATAAAGAAAAGAGTAGACATGTTTACAATAAAATACTTAAGCATCAAAACTGAAAGTAGAATGACATATTTTTAATATGTGTAACAACAACATTATATATAATTATACAACTCAATTATTATTAATTTTAAATACCAGCACGTATAGTTTAGCAGATTGAACAGGATATGTTTTAAAAATATAAGAGTTCAAGTCTTAAATAGTAGTTTTTAGTTGTATTAATGAAGTTTAAGACAACAACATTTCCTCAGAAAATGTGGTGTAACAAAAGTATAAACTAGTGTAAAATAGAAAGTAAAAAAAAAGCACTTGAATGCACATCCAGCATAAATGAAGATGTCACTCTCTAGTGACATTAATCCTTTGAATTCTAATGTCACTAAGAGTGAGGTAAAAGAAAGGGAAAGTTACCAAGAACCCTGGTGGGCTTTGACAATAGCGCTAAGGGATGTGGGGGATTTCCAGTGAAAAACCCAATCGTAATGAGAGATTCCAGGAAACCTGGATCGGGACTGTATAAAAGCACCACCTCAGCAAGTAGAGCTCAGACTCATCCTCAGAGGCTCTGAGAATACAGACATACCAAGAATCTTCTATAGGTTATCACACATACCATTAAAAATGGTGAGTATGGAGACATCAGTTTAAATAAAGTTGTCTTATTGTTGTTTGCTAGTAGTAAGTAATGCATATATGGTATAACTTTATTTTAACTTATTGTTTAATTTCTATTTGTTTTTTATAGAAGTTCTGTTTTGGATTACTTCAGACCTGTGGAACTAAGACCTCTGCCTCATGGATCAGCTTGACCTTTCTTTGCTCATGTAAATCTATTGCAAAATAAATCATTTTATTATAGATAAAGCTTGTAAAAAATCTTCCTTATTACCCTTCCATCTAATGCACGTCTCTGTTTCCCTTCCTCAGTAATGTGCATGTGGACCAGTGTAGATTGCTGGTCTTATTACTACTCTAATACCACCATGAATTGGACAGAAGCTAGAGCTTGGTGTCAGGAGCACTACACAGACATGGTGGCCATCCAGAACCAGGACGAAATCAAGCACCTCAACAGCTGGCTGCCCAAGAAAGAAACCTACTACTGGATAGGGATCCGCAAGATCGGGGATGTCTGGACCTGGGTGGGAACAAACAAGGCTCTGACACCTGAAGCGACCAACTGGGCAAGGGGCGAACCAAACAATGGCAAGAGTGGGAGGAAAATGTCAGTGAATGAAGATTGTGTGGAAATGTACGTTAAAAGGACGAAGCATCCAGGCAAGTGGAACGATGAGAGGTGTGAAAAGCCGAAGACCGCTCTATGCTACACTGGTGAGCAAATCTCTTGATTTAGCTTCTTTAAACTACAAATTGATGATGTTTTGAAAATGAAACCTGAAACAAATTGTTGTGGTGTTTCATGCAAGCCATATAAAAATACGTCTTCTTTCCCTAGCTGCCTGTAAAAATGACTCATGTGTCTATGGAGAATGTGTGGAAACCATCAACAACCACAGATGTTCTTGTTATGAAGGCTTCTATGGAGAGAAGTGTGAGCAAGGTAAGAAAGTACACTGGTGTTGTGCTTGTTTAAAGTTTAAATTACTCCGAGTCACTCACAGTAAGGATCTTATATAACTGTCTAACTGTTTCTAGTTGTCTTTGTTGACAGTTGTTAAGTGTGACAAAGAAGAGGTGACCATCCCGTACAAGGGTAGTGTGGATTGCACTCATCAGTATGGACACTTTTCCTACAACTCCTCATGCCAGTATTCCTGTGAGGAAGGATACCACCTGAGCATGTCAAGACCCCTGACATGCACTGCCTCCAAAACGTGGTCAGATCAGCCTCCTACATGTGAATGTGAGTGGAGATGAAAAAAAATGGATAAATTAAATTATGCAATATTGACCAATATGACATTTATTTCAAGTAACTAAACTGTATCATTGCTATGACCCTTTAAAGTGTTGTCCTTTCATCCATAGTGGTTCAGTGTGAAAGGCTGTCTCCTCCAGAAAGAGGATCCATGAAGTGCACTGACCCTCTGGGACCCTCCAGCTACCAGTCCAGCTGTGTGTTCAGCTGCGATGAAGGCTATAAACTGGTTGGTTCCTCTTCTAACACTCTGCAATGTGAATCATCAGGATATTGGAGTTCATCGCAGCTGTTTTGTGTTCGTAAGTCCACATCTTAATGTTTATACCTGGAAAGAGTTTATACTGTAGATTTCATTAATGTTGTTTTATAATTAAGTCTGATATTATGATATTATTACAGAAAAGCTGCATGATTTTTAAAAAAAGGCTATTGTTTACCTCTTTTGTTCTCTCCACTGTTTTGCAGCTGTCCAGTGCCCAGCTGTTCATGAACTAGAGAACGGTGTCATCAACTGTAGAGACAATGCAGACATGAAGTTCAGCTATAAAAACACCTGCAGCTTCAGCTGTGCACCCGGCTATAAGCTGGTGGGGCCAAGCAGTGTTACATGCACATCAGCGGCTCAGTGGAGTGAGGAGATACCACATTGTGAAGGTGAGGATGCACTCTAAGTCCATTTCAACCACCTTCCACAGTGTATGATTAACAAGATCTTTGTTATCTTATGTACTAATTTTTTCCCTGACCTTATTTTTATTTGTTAGCCATTGTTTGTCAGAATCCAGAGGGAGAAGCTCACCTCATCACCCAGTGCAGCCAACCTTTGAATGACCTGCGGCCGAATGCTATCTGCAGCTTCAGCTGTGAATCAGGCTTTGAACTACAGGGTGAGCACTCCATTCAGTGCTCTGAGGACGGACAGTGGAATAAAGCCATATCCACCTGCAAAGGTATGGATACATAACTTTATTTAAATCTATGCTCAAAACAACATCTGCCACATTTTCAGTCTATTTGAACTCGATTTTTTTTCTTTTGAGCATTAGGATGTCCTGCCTTAGAGGCTCCAACAGGCGTCCAGATCAGCTGCAGCATCTCCCCATCGTCACCTGCTCCTACTGCAAACCTCCATTCATTTGGTATGGTCTGCACTTTTAGTTGTGATAAAGGTTATGAGCTGCAAGGTGCACTCAGCACAGAGTGTGCAAAGCAAGGCCAGTGGACCTCCACACCACCAACCTGCACAGGTATACACATATGCGCAATTTAACTGTACAGTCAATAATAACTTCTGTCTTTGCATGCTCAGAGAGGCAGCAATAGTTTGAAATTATCAGTATATGTGGTGAGTAACGTTAAAATTATTTCTTTTTTCCAACAGCAGTGAGATGCCCATTTCTTGAGGCTCCTGAAAACGGTCAAATCAACTGCTCCAATAGTGAGCCGGTGTACAACTCACAGTGCACCTTCACATGCAATAAAGATTTCTCATTAAATGGACACCAGTTACTTATCTGTGATTATCATGGCAAATGGACTGGAGAGACGCCCACCTGCCAAGGTAAACTATGTAAACAATTAAAAAAAAAGGATGAAATGTTTGAAGAAATCTAAAAAAAAATTCCATATAAAATACATATTTGAGTTTTAAAGTTCAAACACTGAACATTTGATAATGTTTCCACAGCTCTGCCGTCCAAAGTTGCTGCCATTTCCTCTGGTGTGGCAGCAGGGGGCACTCTGTTATTATCAGGTCTGTCTATTGCTATGTGGATCATGAAACGACTGAAGCAGAAAGCCAGCAAGTTTGAGTTGAACAGGTAAGATGAGCATTCATCCTTCTTAAATCATATATTCCTTTTTTCTGAGTATTTTGTTGAATCGCAGTTCTCATCTTCCTCTTCTGTCTTTTCTTACAGCAACTCCGACATAGAGGCTCCTCCACAGGTCTACAAAAACAGCATTGACAGCCTCATATAGAACACAGCTATACACTTCAGAGACAACTATGGACAACTGTATATATCTTTAGCATTACTGTATTTGAATTATCAGTCACAGTGACCAATATGAACATTTCCAGTAGCATAAAACCTTAACAGGAAAACTCAGTATGTCAGAGCTCTCAGCTTTAAGGTAAATGTTTTTCTTCAGACCTTTGCATTTGTTGGTTGTATCATGCTTTGCTGAACTATGCACTGAATGTCATGATTTTGCTCTGTAATGTCGTTCAGAGATGTATTTTCTCCCCAGGGGAGTTTTGTATCGAACATATTGTTCCACAGCTCTGTGAGCATGCTGGAAAGGTGTCTCTGTGTTCATGTTTTTGTAAATTTGACTTGTGGGTAGATTGCTGTGTCACAGCAGAACTGTGAAGAATTTCACTCAAGTGAAATCTGTATTTATGTACTATTTATTTCATGGATGTCAATGCATTAGAAATGTCCATTCATATTCATGTATGTTAAAAGCAGTATTTACTTTTATTCATAATAAAACTTCAAAATATCGCTTTCTCTTGGACTTTTTTTATGCATCTTGCAGTATCATGACTGATTTCTACTGTTTGTTCAAAACTAAAGCTAAAAATACCATCAGTCTTTTCACAGCACAGGTACACTAAGGGTCACAAACCTGTTCCCACAGTTTAAACAGGGCCATTTCTGTTGGTGCTGCAGGATTTCATGTTTTGTTTTTCTCAGAGGTCCAGGTATAACCTTTTCCCAAACACAATAAAGAGCTCTCATCTGTTTCTGTGACCCCCACTTCAATAGTCATAACAGAGATGAATATTTGAATAACACAGAGAGGCATGCAAAGGAGGAAAGTTTATAACGCTTGTCAATTAGTTAAAGTGCTCATAACTATTGTTTTTTTCATCAGAATATTCTTTGTCAGCACTTCAGCAGAACCAGTAATAAATCTAACATCTCACATGAGAGTGAAGGTGAAAGCGTCAGCACTCCTATAACATGTCACTATTAAAAAATTTGAATTCACAGCATGTCAGAAAGCAGAGAAATAGTGTCACTAAAACTGTCAACTACAGTAAAATGCATTTATTCTAGTAATAAGGG
Organism: Acanthurus leucopareius; assembly: GCA_029814765.1. Lineage (NCBI taxonomy): Eukaryota > Metazoa > Chordata > Actinopteri > Acanthuriformes > Acanthuridae > Acanthurus > Acanthurus leucopareius. The sequence continues at coordinate 3,117,650 of JAQMCX010000046.1, forward strand.
AAAGGGCTTTATTTCTTTGTGCTACAGTACGCTAACCATTTTTATACAAGTCTTTGTTTGCAAAGTGTGTAAAGGAAAATGTCACCTAAAATTGCAGCAGAAAGAAAGTGTTGTACGTAAATTTTAGCACCAGTTAAAGCGCAATACCTACATAGAGGTCAGAATAATATTGTGAGCCAATGCACAGGTTGATGTCTAGTTTAATCTGTGGATTCAAAGGAGTAAATTCCAAAATAAAAAGCATAGTAAAAGTTGACTGAACTACACAGACCAGGTTTGCTTGGGTAAAAACCAATATTTATGACAGTTTAATCATATCATATCTTGAATTATTAACACTGTACTTTACAGTGTGTGTAACTGATCCCTTTTTTCCCTTTTCATACATGCAGCAAGCTGTATGTTGGTTCAGTTTTTAGCCCTGCTCCCTTACAGAGAAAGGGTCAGATGAACTGGCAATCTGTCCAGGATATAACCAGTCTCTTACTCATGTCAGCTGGGATCAGCTTTTGCCCCCTGTGACCCCCCAAAGGATCAGTGATCATAGTCTATGGAGATAGAGACAATGGAGAAAAATGAAAAATCTGATTCTGACCCCACCTTTCCAGTAAATGGTGGTATTTCCCACAAAGTCTGTTCAAGTAAATTACAACATTAAGTCATTTGTTCAATCATCACATTCATTCAGTGTGTACAGTAAACATCCAGCTATTATATGATGGTGTTGGACTGAATAGGCAAAGAGAAATATAAAAGCCTGACACTGGCTGCTGCTTGCAGCAAACTGGTTCAGTCAGTGTAGTGCTGCAGTTTGATGTTTAATGTTTGATTCATTCAGAAAAACAAGGAATTGACTTGAGGATCGAGTTTGTTTTACAAATTAGAGAAAAAAAAACAATTCTTGGTAAGTATTAAAATTCATATTCAGTTATTTTTAATGATGACATTCTTCATTATTTTGTCTTATGTTTGCTGTTTTCTTTGCATAGAGGAGAGGTGTGTGTAGGTAACTCGTTAAAAATGAAGTGGGCATTAATTTTCCTCCTTGGTGAGTATTATTTTTATATCTGGTGCAAAAAATAAAATTGAGCAAGAACTCATTTGCATCTGATTATGAATTATTACATAAAAGTTGTCCTGTAATTTTTTTCTTTCAAAATACACACTAGGTAGTTCCTTGGCTGAGATTGCCTTTGGCTGGTCATTTCACTCAGGAGGACCCAAAATCATGAACTGGACCCAGGCCCGAAAGTGGTGTCAGAGTACATACACAGACATAGTGGTCATTCGAAACCAGACAGAGAACGACTATCTGGTCTCATTGCTGCCAAACAGATCAAGCACTCCATACTATTGGATTGGAATCACTAAAAGCCATGACAATGACACTTGGACCTGGGTTGGGGATAACAGCACCTGGATTGGTGAACATTCATGGGCAGCAAACGAGCCCAGTGAGAACAGCCTAGGTGCAGAATTTTGCGTAGAGATCTACGTGAACAATGGAGAAAACCGAGGGAAGTGGAACAATGATAAATGCACCAATCGAAAATTCCCTGTTTGTTACAAATGTACGTAGATACAATATGTTGGAAGGTTGTTAAAGTTTCAAAAGTCCAAGGTATCTTTAGCAATCCTCTTTTTCTTAACAGCACAGTGTAACTTAACGTCATGTAACAGAGGAAAATGCCGGGAGAGCATAGGAAACATAACCTGCCTCTGTGACCCAGGCTTTGAAGGAGACAGGTGTCAAACAGGTGAGGAGAGTGACATGAAGTTACCTACTATTACAGCATGTAATGTCTGTAATGTGTATCGAAAAACAAAGTCACGTTTGTATGAGCTAAATTTTCAGCTTTATTTTTGCAGTTTGCAATGATGAAGGTGCCAGAATTGTTGCTCAGAATTTTTAAGTATTAAGTTGCTTACCATAGGATAACATGTGCCTGCCATGACTTGCTGCAACCATTACAGGTAACGTTTGCTAAGCTATGAATGGACGAAACATTTTTGGGGGTTTGTCCATTATCTTCTATGGTCGTGAACTATTGTCACACTTTGTTTTAGCGCTGTGTCAGCACTGGAGAAAGGTCTTCAACCCTTTATCATCACCAGTACAACCTGAGAATGTCAGCCTCTTGTTCCCATATAAGCCTTTTGTTTTCCTGTCCCACACAGTTTCTGTGTGTTTGTGGAGGCATACCTGAAAATGCCAACATCAGCAGGGTCAGGTGTGACTCTGTCAAAGTTTTTATATCTCATTACAAACTTACATGCTGGGTTGTACAGACCTTTCATTGTCTCCATCCAAAAAATATCCTCTGCATAGTTCTCTGATACTGTACTTCTTTATAGAATTACATTAATTTTTTGACACAGTTTTCACAAGATCCTCGTGAGTCCTGCATCTGTTTCCTGTTTCCAGAGGTCAGGCTGAGGATCACAGTCAAAATACTGATGACAATACTTGCATCAGCATGCTGTGCTCAGGAAAAATGTCTTATTTTCACTAAAGAAAGCGTGTGAAAGATGTTACATAACTGTGTTCCTGTAAACTTTAACCTTTTCATTTTTTTTTGTCCCCAGTTGTGGAATGCCCCCCTCTGTCTCAGCCTCATAATGGGCAACTTAGCTGCACGGGAGGAAACCGAACATTCAACTCAACCTGTCAATTTAAATGCAACTTGGGCTTCCTGATGATAGGCTGGCCAGTTGTTACCTGTGGGGTCACAGGCCTATGGAGCGGCCCAAGACCTGTATGTGCAAGTAAGTGAGTGTCATAAAGATGGATTATTCTTTCTTTTTAAAGAAAGAATAACACACTGAAAAAGCTTGTCATTAACTGTTCGGGTTCTGCTGTTTTCCTGCAAAAGCGATCCTGCTTTTAGGAAGTAGTGGCTATTGTGATAATGTGTCAAGTATTGTATGACTATGTTTTTTTTTCAGGCTATAAACAGGCTCTGATGGCTGTGGCTGGGTGTGGGGCCTTATCTGCCTTCTGCTGCATCTGTTTTTGTTGGATGAAACGCAGAAAAAGTTAGTCTTACTCAATTACGCTTCATAGATACAGTGATGCAACACAATGTTAAGCCATAGACCTTAATAGTGATCTGTTTTCCGTTAATTTCTCACAGGAAAGAAACTTGCCCAAGTAAGGTCAGTGTTGAAATGTGCTTGTCAAAAGCAGCTCCACCCATTTGTGCAACTTTCAGTGTTTAAAAAATGAATTTACTAAAATGTTGCTCATTGTTGTTATGCAAGATGCTAAAATAATGTACTGTTTCTGTGATTCATGTCAGTAAAAAATTCAGTAAATTCTCCCTTTAATGTGAAACTGCTTGTCCTTCACAGGCAGCAGGAAGAAGCCTTATGTTCATCCAGTGAAACACAGGAATGAAGAGCAACTAGAACCTCATTTATGTCTTATTAAAATAGATTTTCAATGACCAAAATGTTACTTTAAATAAGTACAGTACATGAATAATAGTTTGTATGCCATGTTAATTAGTGTGTTATCTAATATACTGTATTTTAAAGCTTAATTAAGGCCTGTTGCAAAGACATAAAGTGTGTGTGTGATACTTTAATATCAGATCATGCATATAAATGCCTAAAATATTCACATAATAACATCAGAATTGTATTTCTGTGTTGTCATTACTGTGGGTAAATTCAATAAATAATATGAAAATTAGTGAGTTGTCCTACGTTTGTGTGTGTGCATTTATGTTTGAGTGGGTGTGTGAGTTCCCAGAGTGTTAAGGGTGGTAAAGTGGCACTTTTCCTGACAGGAAGTGAAGCAAAAGTGATATTTCAAAATTGGTCATTGACTCATGAAGGACAATTGACTCCCTCAAGGACAATCAATACTGATTTGCTATTATTTGCAAGCAAAGAGGAGTGAAAGCAACAAGAATTTTGACTGAAGACAGCTCAAATGGTAAGATCTGTGAATTATCAGTGCAAGTGATATGCACTAAAACATCCATGCATATATGTTAATACTGAAGATTAACACTCAAAAAATTCTCATCTTATTTCAGATGTTTCAAGAATCAGCTTGTACTGGACAAAGCCTTTACCACAAGGTTCTGGTAGCTGCATTATTTGTATTTGCTCGAGGTAGGTTTGCATTACCAGTCTCTTTCAAAATCTTTTCTTGACCTGCTTCACCACTTTGGTTTTGTTTCTTCTTCCATATACCTGATCTTAGACCTGAGCGGTGGAGGAGGAGTACAAGCGTGGACCTACAACTACAGCATCAGTCCGAACCGTAGATGGCTTGAGGCCAGCCAGTGGTGTCAGCAGCACTTCATCGACATGGTGACCATCCAGAACCAGGAGGAGTCTGACTTTCTTAACAATCTGCTGCCATTTCACCAAAAATATTATTGGATAGGCGTTCGCAAAGCAGGTGAAGATTGGATCTGGGATCCAACCAACATAAAGGTGCCCAAAGATGTTCAGAACTGGGCACCAGAGGAGCCGGATAACATAGCGGGTCAGGACTGTGTGGAGATTTACATTAAGAGGGAGGAATATACAGCCAAGTGGAACAATGAGAACTGCCGCAAGAGGAAGGGAACCATCTGTTACACTGGTAATTAACTCTTTATTTTATTCAACATTTACTGAATTTTGTGGATTTATTATAGCATGTGAGATCTTTCTTTGTTTGTGTGAAGAATCTTGTTCACGGGATTCCTGCAGCGCCCATGCAGACTGTGTGGAGACCATAGGGAACTACACCTGCAGCTGTCATCCAGGTTTCCTGGGGTCACGCTGTGAAGAGGGTGAGCAAATATTATCAAAATATATATTTAGACCAGCCATGACCTTTTTCTTTCAAGGGGCTATATATCTTTTTGTGTTGTTTTTTCTTCAGCAATCACATGCAAACCGTTGCTGAATCCAGAACAAGGTTCTCACTACTGTTTCAGTCCCTATGGGTCCAATCATTTCAACTCTTCCTGCCTTTTTAAATGTGAACTTGGCTTTCAGTTAGTAGGTGTGCCTCAACTTTTATGCCAAGCCAGTGGACATTGGAACCACCCTGTTCCTCTGTGTCAAGGTAAGACCACTGGATATCAACATTGTCCAGGTGATTGTTATTTCAGATGTCAAAGTAACAACAGAAATATTTTTCATTGCCTATCTCAGTTAAACAGTGTCCAGTTCTGAACCACACCAACATCGGTGCAGGTAGCATGAACTGCAGCCACCCTATTGCACCTTACAGCTACAACTCCACCTGTGAGTTCAGGTGTGATGAAGGCTTCGAGCACAGTGGACAGGAGCAGATTCGATGTGACCTCACTGGCCAGTGGACAGCCGATGTCCCAGTATGCACAGGTAAAGTGATTGTCATTTAAAAAATAAAACTACATGCAATTATGGTTTAAACTGAGTCATTAGCTCAACCTGATCAAACAAGTATTTCTATCTGAGTATCTGAGTATCACGAAATTCTCATTTTTCATATATTCCATTTTTTTGAATACTTGACCTATGTAAATAGATTGATTTTCACCTTTTACTAATACTTATCTGGCCTCAATGGGTAGTCACATCCTGTCCAGACAGTACAGCAGTACAGCAGTACAGCGTGAGGTCACAACTGTTATCACTCTCCTTCACACTCATTTATTCTTGCATTTGAAAAAACAACATTGACATTTAATGTGGGTTCGCACTGTTTCCTTTCACTGTAAGTTATGTCGTCATTCTTTTCATACTCTGACTCAGGTCTAAGCCATGTTTATGAAAGTGGAGTCATAAAAAGTATTTCTTCTGTTTCAGTGGTACAGTGCCACAGTTTAAAGGCCCCCGCCCATGCCTCCATGCAATGTCAGGACCCTCTTGGAGTGAACAGCTATGGTTCAATATGCACTGTACAATGTGAAGAGGGTTTTGATCTGATTGGGACAAATGAGACTAAATGTTCTTCAAGGGGCAACTGGAGTCAAGCACTTCCTGTTTGCCAAGGCATGACAACAGACGGCTAAGTGCTGAAATATGACATGTGATCAGAATGAATCTTGCACCGTCTATTCTGACTGCTAATTTCCCTCCATTTTAATATTGTGCATGTGTAACGTGTCTGTAATTCATCTCTCCTTTGTCTCTTACAGTGAGGAGGTGTAATCCAATAAATCCTCCTCATGGCTCCCTGTCTTGTTCTGACCCACATGGTTCCCTCAGTTTTGGTACTCAGTGTGTGATCACCTGTGATGAGGGCTTTCTGCTGAATGGGAATGCCAGCACTGAGTGCAACTCGCTGGGAACGTGGAGTGCAGATATACCATGTTGCTTGGGTAAAAATTAATATCTGTATTATAATCTGTTGTGGTAATTTCTTTCTGATATCACTTTACATTAAATGATGAATTATCAATCTGTTCTCTCCCCTTTTGTGTTCCCTTTTCAGCTAAGAGATGCACCACTCTGAACTCTCCTCCTCATGGCTCTTTGTCCTGCTCTGATCCTCATGAAGATTTCAGTTTTGGTTCTCAGTGCAACGTAACCTGTGATAAAGGTTTTGTCCTGAATGTGACAGCTGGCACAGAGTGTACCTCTCAGGGTTTGTGGAGCAAAGAAATCCCACATTGCCGGGGTAAAAAAACGTAGAGATGTCTAAATCAAAATTTATTAATTAAAATTAACATATAAGCTTGTAATTTTGGTTGTTTAAATAGTAGTCCAATATCAGTTTACTTTCTAAAGCTCTAACTTGTCTTGTTGGTCACTCCCTCTACCTGTTTGACTTCCAGCGAAGAGATGTCCCACTCTGAAATCTCCTCCTCATGGATCTTTATTCTGCTCTGATCCTCATGAAGAGTTCAGCTTTGGTTCTCAGTGCAACATAACATGTGAGGAGGGTTTTGTCCTGAACGGTACAGCAAACACAGAGTGCACCTCTCTGAGCACATGGAGCACAGACTTCCCACGATGCTCAGGTAAAGGGAACATCTTTGGACCATAATCCTTAGATGGAATCCTAATTTCATGGTTTATATACCTTGATTGTTATCTGTTACCATATAAACCTCTAAAGTATCTCAACCTCTCCCTATACCTGTGTGACTTCCAGCTCAGAGATGTCCCATTCTAAAATCTCCTCCTCATGGATCTTTTGTCTGCTCTGATCCTCGATTCAATTCAATTCAATTTTATTTATATAGCGTCAAATCACAACAAAGTTGTCTCAAGACACTTTACATATAGAGC
>JAQMCX010000046.1:3143414-3164602 GCA_029814765.1 Acanthurus leucopareius
TGTGTGTGTGTGTGTGTGTGTGTGTGTGTGTGTGTGTGTGTGTGTGTGTGTGTGTGTGTGTGTGTGTGTCTGTCTGTGTGAGTGTTTGTAAGGAGGCCAACGTGATCAGTGGAGGAAGCATAAATCGGCCCAGAGCGGCTCAGAGGGGCCTATCCTTGAATGACCCGCCCCAACCGGCTGTTCCATCTCCATTCTATGTAAATCACCTCTATACAAAGAAGCCTCTGGAATGTACAGGCCTCTCACATGTTGCACAACTGAGAAATACATTGCAAGCACTGGAAGGTTGCTCATTGACAGCCTGCAAAACCCCTGGTAAGAAACTCACCGAATTCACAGAGATTTAGTTCCAGTGCTCCTCCTGTCTGCATTTGTTGAAACATATACTGTACAGTGCTACAGCAACACAAGCATCTATTTGAGAGCAAACAAACAGACAGAGCGGTGAAGGGCACCTTTGACCGCTGGCGACACAAATCAAAGGTCGCCTGTTGCCAAACTCCTGAACCAAGTTCAAAAGAGTTCCTATCTGCAGCAGTCCACAGTTACACTGATCATTCCCAGAAGTAAGTGCACAGTGTGGACATAAAAACAAAGTGTATCATTAATATTATTCAAGCAGTCGACCATCAAAGTCTGATCAGAATTAGAGAAAGTAAATAAATAAAACTAACACTATTAAATACTTGTCATATTACATTCCCAATCACTTCAACAGAAATAAATGAAGTAAGGTTATTTTTTGGACATTTTAAAAATACAAATACAGTTAAAAATTCTGGACTGTGGGCTGATTGGTTTGTATGGTTTACTTTGAGTTCAAATACCTGAACCGATTTCAATACCAGAATGTTAAAAAAAGATGATAATGATAATGATGATGATGAGTCTGATTCCTATTCTTATTTAGGCAGCCATATACTACAATTCCTGTATGGAGGTGATCTGACAGATACCATTGTTGAATGGACTGACTCAGGTTAAATCCTTTGTAAAACATGAAAAAATAAATACTATGGAAAAAGAACTTGCTTATATTTTGTTAACTCTTGTGTTAAAGCAGTAAAAAAGAACAGACTACTAGGTCAAGAAAAAGGGCGTCTTACGTGGGAAAAACTTTAAAACAAACCCGACAGATTTCCTGTAATTCACTAATGTGCAAAGGACAAATGCAACTTTGCTTACATGTGTTTAAAGTTCCACAAGTTTCTCCTGTCTACCAACACTGGATGAAGTTATAGTAAAATATGTAAAGGGACCCTGTTACTTTACAGCAGTGTCTAGCAAAGGAGTCACAGATTATGTGAAATTGGATCAGTGCATAGCAGTTTGTACTCACTGATACCCAATCGAGCATTTCAGGGCTGGATTGGAAATATTTCTGATACTGGAGTCAGTATGGAAACAACCCTAATAATGGTGTGATAAGTTGTTTAAGTAATAACAGACTTCTAACATATGATTGATATAAGTTATTTGCTAAAAAATTCAGTTTACTGTTTGACCATAATATGAAAATAATGTTAGTATTATATGCACAAACAAGGAATTTTTCTAAGTGATATCAGTAAATAAAAAGTATTTATATCCAGAGTCTAACTGCCAACTATTTTAATTATTTAGTGATTATTGTTTCAAATACTAACAAGTCTCTTTCCAGCATCTCATATGAAAAAACAAAGTGACATTAGGATTCACTGCCTTTGATCAGACAAAAACAAACACTTACAACTTTGAAAACTGTGATAAGCATTTTCACCTCCTCCTGGCATTTTATGGAACAGGGCGTAAAACATTTGTCAAGACAACATTAGCACTGAAAACAGAGCATCATATGAAAGAAGTGCAGACCCTTAAACACGATTCATAAACATTTTTTTTTAAAGCAAATAATCAAGTAATCAGAAACTGCACTTGTGTAAACAATATCACATTCACCATCAACCAGATGCTTTAGATGATAATTTAAGCAGACCAAGGCCAATGCCATTTTACTTTAGAGCGATCAAGGCCACAAACACAGCCGAAGATGAGTCACAAAGATGTAATGATCAACAGGTTCAAAGAAACATTACAGACCACAAACCCCCTAAATCCCTCGCTGTTAATTACTGGGTAGTGGCTGGATGAAGCACTCCACTGTGTGGTAATTCAATAAGCTCATGGCCCACTAACTAATAATATCCCCTGTCTGGAGAACAGCACTAAGAGTGTATAGTTGGGGGAGTGGGTAATGGTAAGGATTTGTGATGAACTCCTGAACAACAACAACAACACAAGCCTCAGCATCTATCAGATTAGCCTCCATAAGTATGGATCCCCGGCGTGTGCATCGATCTGTTCAATACCTGCCTTTATTTGTCTGTGTCTTGTTTTGCGTGCGTTCATGCTCATATTTGCATCTGACGGTGCTGTGACCATATGACAGAGAGCAGAACAGCATCTTAAAGTAATCAGATGGAGGGCCCGTGGAGCTCATAAGATTCAGCAGACATGTAATTAAGAAATCTCTTCACAGCCAATCGACCTTATGAGCACCAGTCTGAAACCCTTGTGTGACATGCGCTCCTCGCGAGCTCACACACTCATCACATTTCACATCAAAAGAGGAAAAAACAGACAAATCTACCACGTACGCAATAAATCATCACGCTTTAAACATTCATTTCTTCGCTAAATGAGGTTGATGTCTGATCAATTGTGTCAGTAAATCCTCTTATCCCTGGGTAAGTATCTGCAGCTCAGTAGGCCAGCTGTCAAGAAGGTGGGAGGCGGAGGAGGAGGAGGGGACGGAGAGGGGGACCGAGCCAGATAGGAAGAAGGGATGGATGGATGAAAGGGGACGATGGATGGAAGAGGGGGAAGGGGGAGGGCACTGTCCCACTCTGGCAACGGCTTCCCTCCCCGACGCTCATATGATCCCACCACCATGAAGGCATAATCTCTCCGCCTGGCTGAGAATATTAGATCATCAGTTGAGAAAAGCCCCTGTGCTTTCCTGCACAGCTGTGATTTAGGAGATAGAAATGGTTATTGCAGAGATGAAAGTGAAATATTCTCTTCTGTTACATAAACAGTAAACTGTCCAAAGCTGTTTCAAGGACACCTGTTTCATTTTATGACTGCCCATTTTTAAAGTAAACAGCCAAAATAAACACAACCCATAACAGTTCAGCTCAGTGTGACTCAAAAAACAGATGCTATATCATTCCTCCCTTGTTGATGACATTAAGAAATAGGAAAATGTTTTCCCATAAAGACATACGGCTGTGACAACACAAGCACTTGAGCAAGTGAACTACTCTGACCTGAAAATCTGCCCTGTGGTAAACCCGCACGCAATTTCCCTAAAAAGACAAGAAAGTAACTCTGCTTCCTTTTCTTTATACATGCTGGTAGATTCTCCCTCGCATTGTTACAATCAAATAAAAAGGGTCAAGTCCGGCTAATAAACATAAAGTACTCTACCATTTTTAAGGTGTCATCTCTACAAAAAGCTACAGACATGTCAGTGGGATTCTTTTTACACGGAGGCAAAGGATCGATGGGGAGACCAGGGCTGAGACAGGAACCAGATAAAGATTGTTCTGTGAGTGATAAAAAAAGTTTGGAGCTTAAACAACAAGAGATAACACAAATCCGCTTTGCACAGACAGAACAGGCTGACCAAGCAGAAAACAAACAAACATGTGGACTGAAAGCCAAACCAAAGCATCATCTCTCGTCGCTCCGTCTGATGAGGTCACTCAAATTACTTCCTAGAAACATTCTTGCCCTGTTACAGAGAGCCACACAGAGATGGGTATCAACACACACAATACACACTAAGCCACTCAGCTCATGCTGTGACCCAGTGAGTGTGACCAAGGCGACCTGACCTCTGGACCTGTGACCAGATCCTCGAAAGGCAGCGAGACTACACAAACAGCTCAGCAGCTACAGTTAACTAGACGGTCAGTCTTGAGGTGTTATGGGATCAGAAAAAAAATGCAAGGGAGAAAGTGTGTTTTACACAGAGGAGGATTAAAAAATATTTCAATGTTTTAATGAGTGCATTTCAATCCACATTTTTTATGAAAATTTGAATAAAAGTTGAGTTAAAAGCAGATAATTGGATGAGTTTTAACTCCTGGCTGAGGTGGAAAACTTAGTGTATCAATAAAGAGACTATGTGACAAAGTTTAATGGGAACAAGCCAGTGGAAAAATTATGACATATGTGACCAAACATCCAGCGACACTGACAGAGAAAATTAGCTAATAGATAAAAACATCAGATTTGCATGGACTAATGATAGGACTGCCTTTCAAAGTTAGACATAAAACAAACATAAACTTAATATTTCCATTACAGAAATGATGTGAAAAGCACCGGGAGTCCTCTCCCCTCATTGTCTAATTCCTAGAACAACCCTGTATGTGACCTCCGACTCCGGTTCTGAATATTTCAGAACTTGCAGCAAGAATCTAATGAGGGTGATTAAAAAACCTGTTCTCATCCCTGCAAAAGCTCATGAGAATGTTTTGTGGTTATTTGGTAGTCCTGTTTAAAGTTTTGAACAATCCACTGTAGGAACAGCCAAGAGATCACCATCAGAATTCATGTGTTGTTATGATCAATTGATCTAATTCATCAGTCATTATTGTTCCTATGAATTATTCCTAAGATTCAATTCAGGCTCAATAGTACTCTTCCCATCTATTTCCCATCCACATTATGGCGGAGTAATTATGAGTATGATGGTTTTAATCATAATCGGAGGCTTGTAAAAGCTTTGTGAAGACTGTACACTCTATTATCTACTCGTATTTCAATCCAGACCTGCAGGATGAATAAACATCTTCATGTTTCAGAGTGAAGGACCTGCAGATGTAAACTGGAGTGTCACATGTCTCTCTCAAGGACACTAGAGAAAATAATCAGTGCTGTTCTATCTATACATTACAAATATACACATCACACATATACACACACAGCAGTGTGCCAGTTAACAGTCTTACAGCAATATGTGTGGACATGAGCTCAACATCAATACCTCCCACACCCTTTGCTAGCAAAGGAAGGAGGAAAAGAGAAAAAATTCTTCATCAGAGCGAGCGCTGATGGAGGGATTCAGGGTGACAAACAGCAGACATAAACAGAGAGAGAAAGCAGGATGGAGAAGACTTATAGGAAGGGACAAGTGTCGAGAGATAAACAGATAGCGAAGGACAAGGCAATGAGAGCTGGAAACATTCCTTTAAGTTGATTGACATCTCAGCCAACCACATCTGAGATCTCAGATGAGTCACAAGCTTTCGATTGTAACATGCAACAGCAAAGCCTTGTACCTGTCACAACTGGTTAAAATGATTCAATGATTTCAAAGGCAGGAACTAAGCTTTTGGGGGCAAATAAGGTTTTGAAATCTGAACTGACAGATACAATTTCCAGAAAAGTTTAGTCCTTTGAAAAATGTAAAACATTTTTCACAGTTAGGATCATAAATATTCCATATGGAAAACATCAAATGCAAAGAAGTTGCACAAATAAAGTTGCCCTGCTAGCTGCAGGGGAGAGACATTTGGAACAACTTGTTTAAAGAGTGCACAGGGATTACACCCATTACTTTACTGCATCTGTGCAGTGCTAGCTCTTAGCAAACAGAGGTGCACACGGGCGCCTTTTCCAAGCTTTTTCACTACATGCAAACATACAGCTGCTTCTGATCCGTGCATTTTCAACAGCAAACACACACACACTGGCAAGTCAAGTCCCAGCTACTTACAGTGGCCATAACCTATCTCCTTTCCAGCGCTTCCTCCAGTTGCAGGTGATGCCACAGGGTGCCACATGCTTTTAGGTGCAAGTGTGGCACCGGTCACACGGAGGGTAAATCTGACTCAACTGCTGGCTCGGTGACAAATTCAAAAACATGAGATACTTTGCCGCTTTTCAGGACAGAACAGGAACGGAAGGGTCGACGTAGAAAGAGGGGTGGGGGGTTATTGAAGAGCAAAAGAGGCGGAGTCCACCAGCACTGGTTATAGGATTACCCAGATTATCCTTCCCCAGAGATCAATCCCACAGGAACTGTTTGCTACCAGACTGCGGCACAAATCAGCTCTCCAACCGCCCACTCATCTCTTCTCTCTCTCTCTCTCTCTCTCTCTCGCTCTCTCAGTGTTGGTCAAAGTATTTGTACAGAGACACCTGTTGTAGTGGTAGAACAGCATGTCTGACATGTTGGGGGGGGGGGGGTCTTTGGAGTAAGGGTGGTCATGGTGGAAGGGGGTCAAACTTAAGAGTACAGTACAACCAGAAGTTTCCAATTACTCCCTCTTTAAAAAGGATCAAGACTGGAGAGCCTGGGAAGACAGCAGGACGCTGATGTTTTGCTGAAGCCAACAGAGATTTTTTTTAAGTGTCAATGAAATTTTATTTCCAGAGAAAACCTCAACATGTTGTCTTCTGCTGAATATTAGTCACAGACTTTTTGCCTAATATGTAAGTTCTATAAATGGGATGTGGGAACTGCAAAAGGAAGTGACAAGAAGTTGCTGGAGGCCAAAGTATTCTGTCTTCTATCTCTCTCAAAACATATGGAAGTGCCGAGAAATAACTGTGTCAGCATGGACACTTTATAGTACCACTGTAGCATGTGGAGTTGCCTGTGTGCACATTGTTAGTATGTTTGTGTGTTTAAAAAGTGTTATAGCATTCCAGGAAGTCAGGGGATTGTCTTTTTCATTGCTCTAGGATGGTCAAGCAAACACAAGCTAAAGCGAAAAAACAGATGCAAACCAGGCCAAAAATATACCTTAAAGGCAATGAGAAACAATACACGGCGAACACTAAAGGAAGCTAAATAAACTACAAAACCAGGATTCAATCTTTGCTCTGACCCTTTCAAGACTTCATCTATCAGAACAGGCTTTTAAAAATAGTTTCAGAGGAAAAAAAAAGCAGCAAAAACAGCCAAAAAAGTCTTCTTCTTTTTTTCAACGATGACAGAAGCAGCATGCAGCCTTGGCCATGGAAGTATGTCATATCATTACAACCAGAAAATAGACCAAGCCAATAAATGTGAAATTGGCACCGATTTTGCTTTGCAGCTGCTCCATTTAATTTATCCCAACACACTATCAAATGTTCACCTGGTTCTGCCCTTCAAGCTCCCGAAAGACATCTGCATTGAAAGATAGCACAAAAAAAAAAACTCAAGAAGTCCTTCCCAGCATATGTGCATGTATTTTACTTACATGACTCAACAGAGTTTTCTTGTGCAGTGCACCTGCATGAGGCTGGATCAAATGTCCATATAGTGCTAGAAGGATAGCCACCAGTAACCAGATCCCCTGACAGTAACCTGGCAAGAGACTGTGCAACCAGACACAAGAAGAAGGGAAGACTGAGGAGGAAAAGACACACTTGCCTTTCTTTCAGACTCAATAAATCCCACAAGGAGAAGCAAAAATAATACAGTCCTTCTTAAATGCATGCTGTGTTATAATAGTGTGTCATGGCCCACATGAAACATGCCAAATTAAATCTGAGAGCAATAATTAGCATTCATAGATGTATCATGGATGATGAAGCGTGGGAGGAGGATAATTGACTTCCCTAAATTTAGGCTACGCATCTGAACTTCTAATAATCTAAATGCCATTTTGTCATCGACTAAACTTCTGTCTAAATTCTAAATCTGCTACAGGCTCGACAGGAAAACAGAGAAGCGTCAAATCAGCAAGTTTGCACCACTAAACTGATCTCAACGAGGAGACAGTCTTCTCTTTACTTTCTCGTCTCCTTGCCAGCATTGATTTTTGACAACAGGAAGGGCGCTATCATGTGGAAATTTGTAGGGAGTAAGGAAGAAATGAGGAAACAGCAAAAAAACCCATAAAAATAAAATTTTCCCCTAATGTGTGCAGACTTACAGTTATGAGTGTGAGACAGCAGTGGCGCCCTAAAATAGCCAAGTGCAGTTTTTATGTTCTCCATGTCTCTCAATGGAGAGTTTTAATGAATCTACTTTACTCAGCTGTTACCTGTTGATACCACCTGTACAGCATCAGGTGGGGCAGAGAGAACAGCAGCTCGATCCTGGCAAATATCATGACTGCAGTCTTTCTAGTCAATATTTACACTATGATTAATTCATACAGTTACTCACTGACTTTGGACATATGATGGATTTATTGAGTGGACTGTTGACTTCATATTTAAATATTCACCATTACAGATGAAAATCTGCCTGACTGACTGACTGACTTAGGCAGAAAAATTCTTAAACAAGGTAATTTATTTGTGTCATTTATGCCATATTAACTCATATATGACAAAAAGTAACTATTTTTAGACATTTTGATACAGAAATGTTAAATATTACACTTTAAAAAAAACATTTTGAGGTTACTG
The DNA here is from genome assembly GCA_029814765.1 of Acanthurus leucopareius. Taxonomy (NCBI): domain Eukaryota; kingdom Metazoa; phylum Chordata; class Actinopteri; order Acanthuriformes; family Acanthuridae; genus Acanthurus; species Acanthurus leucopareius. Next base: position 3,151,815 of record JAQMCX010000046.1, read on the forward strand.
CTATTTCACTTCGCTTGACTCATTCTAATAATTTACACTTCAACTCCACTACAGTTCTCTAGTAAGTAGTTTTTCATATGGCAATTCAATAAATAAAATCTAGAATCAGTTTTTAAATATGAGCTATTATTTATTAAACTTCCCAACCTTGTAAAATAAACTGAAACAGCGGCAATAAATTACTGCATATATGTTACTGCACCAACAATAACAATACAATAGCCTAATAACTAAAACCCCACTTGCAGTTTACATATTGAATATTTTGCATTGTTTGCTGTTGCAGTACTTCTGTATGTTTTATGAATCTTTTTGAAGTAGACTGTTTTTTCAGTTTTCAATAAAACTATCTGAACACTTTGAAAAACGCAATCAGCAGACTTTTCCCTAAAAAATTCTGGTGATGATAATTGGGGATAATTTTGATGTTCCTAGGACACAATATTATTGTCTTGCATCCCAGAATAAGCAGATTTATCTGGTTCCTATGCTAACATATTGCTCCGTATGTATACATGTTAAAATTGCAGCTTTTATTCTGCTTGGAGATAAACTGTTAGTAGATGGTAGTTTATTTAACATTTATTTGAAAAAGGAGCCACTTGTGAAGCTGTTATGCCTTGCAATTTGCAAATTATTAGAAACAAACACTGAAATGGATAAATGCTTATGATTAGAGGGACGTGTAATACGTAAGTTAATAAGTTAATGTGTGCATCCATGTGTGGCGTGTATGTTATTACAGCATAATGAGAAAAGAAATACAGCTATATAGCTACATCTCACAACCTAACACGGCTGCAGCCTGTGGGCTTTTCAACGTTCTCTGCTTGATTAAAGCTGGAATTAAATAAAGGCTTTGACCTTCTTCACTAATGACTAATTACTGGCAATTAGCCCAGAGAATGGCCTCCTTACACCCCCTTCTTTTCCTTCATCCTGTTCTCACAATTAGCACCCACTCACACACAGTACAAGCAGACTCTTTATTTTCCACTGACATATAAATACACGCACTAAATCAAAAGTGCCTGAAAATAGACCTATTGTATGTGTTGTCTGCTATTACATGTGTCTGTGTTGGGGCATTGCAGGTCTCAAGCTTCAGGATTCTTGAGTAAATACCTGCAGAGAGCCACACCCTCTACCTGTGTGGTTTATTTAGCTCTGTAGGAGTGGGTGGGGGAATGCTCTGTGCAGGGAACGGCCTTTTTCTGAGCAGGTTTAATACTGCCAGGACTTCACAGTCAAATAGTACCACCCGCATTCTTTCAGTCACATGATATCACAGTCACACTTTACCCTTACAAGAAGCTATGCATATAGGAAGTCTGCATATTTGCAGCTGTGAAGTTCAGGCATGAGTGTGAGAGTGCACAAGAGTGTGTGTGCGTGAGTGAGTGAGTGAGTGAGTGAGTGAGTGAGTGAGTGAGTGAGTGAGTGAGTGAGTGAGTGTCTGCTGGGAGGTGAATCACTGACCCCTGGCAAAGTGATGAGAGCTCATATCAACTAGGATGACCCCCTCCACATACTCATACACGCACCCACCCCCTTCCACTTCCCCTTTTATTTTGTTCCCTTCACTCTCCCATCCTGTTCTTCTTTCTGCCTTGCCTTCCTTGAACTGCGATCTAAATACGTTCTCACTGTCAGAAGCAGTGAGTGGGTGCCTGTCAGCGCGTCTAGATTCACTTCCACTGACGGAAAATTTAAAAAAAGCTGAAGTGCTGAAGGCAGAAAAAAATGCTGATTCTAGTTTTAGCCACTGTGGCAGGCCTGCATCAAACCTGCTGAAACACAACATGTCTGAGAAAAGCTGAGTGGATCAAAGAAAAAGTCCTCATATATTCACCAGACTGTTTTTTGACTTCACACACCACCATCAAACACTGATGACTGATTCCACTGACAGAAAACTTATTTGAGAGTGATTGCCTCTAACTCGAGATATGAGTATTTGTGGCCCCATTCGTGTTTTGGTGCGTGGGCTGCTGATGTTAAAATAAATCTTAAATCATAGCTGTGGCCCAACACGTAGACAAAATAAGTACAGTCCTTCCTTTAAATGATCTTTCGGCGAACATGTCTTTCAACTCAGTGGCTTTACTAAGAACTTTTATGATGTAAATAGACTGAAAGATAAGAACTGCCCTCATCTAGGGTTCAACTGATTCTGTTAACAGTCGGCACTTTTAGCCTATGACGACTGATATTTTCTTATGTTTTTTTATCATTAAAATTACAAATATTCAGCATTTAACGGGCTGGAACAGATGCAACAAATATTACAGCAAAAGAAGAACAAAACGCCATCGACATCAAGTGTGATCAAAGTGTTTAAGATAAGCAGTTTTTAGTTGGTAAACTCTCCATAAAACCTGAAACACACTGAAAAAAGGTTGCAATTACAAAGTTCACAAATGAGGCATGTAAGTGAAAAAACAATCAAATTATATGGACTGTTTGATAGAGCTGTTAACAGAGAGTATCATGAGGCAAACAGCAGGCCTATTAGCAGTGATTTCTCATACTTAACAATGACAGATCAATATCAGCTGAACAATCTGCACACTGGTCCTGATCTGCCAACATCTTAGGATGCCACAACTGTCCAATCTATTAATCTTATAAAAGAAACATGAAAGATTCTGTGGCCCAGGGGGACCGCTCTTTTACTTCTGTACACTCCGGGCTTCCCTCCGCATCCTCTCACATCCAGATGTCTCTCACATTCCCTTGGGAGCCACATTCATTATGGAAACAATTTTCAGCCCCTCCAAATGGGGCTGAGATATCTACCATAACATAAAGGAGCTTCAAAGACTGGTTTTATTCGTTTCCTTTTTAATGCCACAAGATTATCTCCCATTCCTTCCTCCACATAAGAAAGTGATTTATAAGCACATGGCTTGTTTCTACCACAGCAAATTGACAAAGAGTCTATCTTTCTGGGGAGAGAGAGAATATATCACATGATAAATGATGCATATAGTGTGTGTGACCCAGTGAAACTGGAAAAGCCTCTCACTACAGCTTGTTTAATTTAATAAAAGGTTTAGCTCACAAAAACTGACACTTAGTCCCAACTGTCAGTACAGTGTGAATTCCACATGTTGCAAACTCTACAGTGGGAACAGAAGCCATTTCTTTGTCTCTGTGAATTCGACACTGTCACAGAAATCAGATAATAGCAAAAAGCCACCAGCTGCTTCAAGGGCAAAGTCAACGAGTCAGAGCAGAGTTCAGCTTTACTGCGTAAAATCACATCGTGCTGTCATTCAGCTGAATATAGCCACAGCACTGACCAGGGAGGCTCTTACACTCTTTTACTACAGAGAGCAAGTTGGTTTATCAGTAGTAATCAGCCATTCCTAAAGCCTGTTTCATGCATGTCTCTCTGGATCTGACGGCAATCGTAGACCAATAAATTGTGTTTCTGTCTCGAACAATTTAGCAAGAGACGCGCGACAAGCGCCATAAATTACATAAGCCCAATTAAAGTGCCAACCTCTGACCTTGGCTGACCGGCACAACCACGATCACCTGACTTTTGCATTGGCCACAGCTTTGGTTTGAATTTGCACAGTCGCGAAAGGTCTATTCGGAAAGGGAGAGGCAAAACAACCGGATCGACCGGCAGGAGTCGGTTGTTAAAAGTCCGCGGACGCTTTCGCGCACGGCTCGCAGGCTGGAGAGAAGACGCCATGAAACAAACGCACTCTCCTGTAAGTCAAAACAAAACAAAGCGGCTTCGCGATGAGCACAACAGGCAGACAGGGCGATAGATTAATCGTTCGTGCGTACTTACTGAGGTGTAAATACGGATCATTATTGTCCATACTGCCCGAGTTGTGGCGTCGATTTCCTACAGTCGCTGCTGCTCCGCATCCCAGCGCATTCCTCTCCCAACCAGACTCAACTCTGCAAGGCGGCTTTCTGCGCGAGTGCCAGCTAGGGAGGGGTGGGGGGGCAAAACAGGGCTTCTCCCAATGACAACAGTGGTCGATATCAAGCTCCAACACGATCGTGACGAAACATCTCCCCTGCAATGACACCGTGTTGCGATATTTTCACAAAAAACGCTTGGCTACGTTCCGAAATGACGAGAAAAAGAAGAAAAAAAACATGGTGTTCTACTGAACAGCCTGTCTTTTGTCTTCAATCGCTTTTTTTTTTTTTTTTTTGAATAATCTGGTAAATATCTTAATAGATCTACTGAAAAACCGCTGGAGCCGGTCAGTCTATAAAGATACGTAAACATATAGCCATGCCAAGAGGAACGATAACTTATGGCAACCAATTAAGATAAGATTAAATACCTCGACATTAGCATTTTATGCGGTTATGGTTATTTTTAGATGCTTATACATGAGCCGCAAGTATCAAACACCGATTATGATGACCCATTTTTAATGTCTACAACAGCTTAAACATTAACTAAACATTTCTTTGCAGTTAAAATTGTAAAAAGACTATTTTTTAATCCTTCCGCAGCCGTGTGTATATATGTGCCTAGTATGCTTCCATAGCCTATCTAATTAGACATTGCTCAAACGTCTATTATACATACAGCTTAATTTGCCTGTAAAGCTTGAAAACGTAAAGTGTTTTTAATTCCCTGTCGTCTTTCTCTGAGGGGATCTCTCCAGTGTTTACCTATTGCTAAGCGTGAGTCCTGGTCTGGGTACCCCCCGGAGTCCCCCCACGCCCCTCTTCAGAGTGTGGGGTCATGTAGGGGTGAAGCTCCCGATACCTCAGAAGGTTATTCAGGAGTCAAGCCGCACTGAGGCATTCACAGTCTTGAACCGCGAAGCGGGCAGACGCTCCGTCAACGCTGGGCCGATGACCACTCAGCGGGCCATTGGGCCTCCCCGCTAATGGGACAAGCACCCCCGGCTCCACCGTCCTTGTAACAGCGACCCATAAAGGAGCACAGGAGGATGCTAACCAAGATGAATGGCATTTTTTCTCAGCTCATTCTACACTAATCAGAGCTTTTCATTTGTTATGGCCTCGCGCCAGCCCCTTCACCACAGCCTCCATTAGAGCCAGATAACGTATAAATTCATTAAAGTCAAAGAGGGACATTAAAATGGCCATTTGTCAGATCTCTCTTTGTGTGTTCCTAATGGTGGCACATGGTTCAAGGCATTGAGATGATTTCGATGGGGCTTTTTTTTCCTCTTCAGTGCATTAGGAGAGGAACGTGGGAACTGGGGGGGGGCATGTGTGTTTTTCTCTTTTTCATGAATGGTGGCTACTTTAATTTTTTAAAGTGAAATTGTAACTGTTTATTCGTTTACATTTTAATTCTTTTTCTGAAATTAAAAAAATATCAATATCAAAAATCTTTGCACAAGTGATCTGTTAAATGTATTTAATTTTATTTTCACTCATTCGTTTACATTTCTTTCTTTTTCTTTTGTTTTTGCCTAATGAGAGCAAAATGTTTTGGGGTTTTTTTCTGGGTGGCTATCTGATCTATCCATCAACTTCAGATACCCCCCTCCCCTTCCCCTACACACACACACACACATACAAACTCATACTCAGTGAAGCAACCCTTTGCACTAATCCCTTTGTATTCACACCACCATTCCCACCAAACAATGCCCTGAAGCCTAATCCCAAACCAAGCTCAACAAACCAGGACCACCTGCTTGCAAGTCCCAGGGCAGCTAAAAGGCCAATACAAACCTGAGGAGTGAACCGTCTGTTTAACCTTAGAACAACACTTCACATGCATCCATACAGAGAGCACAAACACATCAGTATGGGCTGAAACACACACACCACGGTTATTGTAGGCTAGTTCACTAATACCTTACTAAAGACAAAAACAGTGCAGTATGAACTATAAAAACAAACAACTGCTATTGATCAGACAATAAACAAAACTAAAATAAGAAATAAAAAAACAAAAAATGTCTTTACTTTTTTTTTTAATTTAGCCAAATTTGTCGAAAAAACAAACGTGGAAGTTTAGTGCATGTTTATTTAGACTTCGATGTTTTGCTACACGTGTGTGCACTGCCCTCACAAAGTGTTGTTAATACCTATTCTGTACTTCTTAAATCTTGCCCCTGACAAATACCACTAATATTTTGATTTAATAAAATAAAACTAAGGAAAAAAAACATGTGGCTTACATTTTAAAAAAATTAAAAATGAACAAAAATGACCAAAACCCATCTGGAAACAAAAAATGAAATAAATATAAATCTAATAAACAATACAATACAAAAATAACCCTGACACACCAAATCCTTTTCACTTTCTCTCTCTCTTTTTGGCCCAGTTCCCTCTTTCCTTTCTGTATCCGTCCTTTTTCTGGCTTCAGGATGGAGCTTCTGGCTGCGTCGTCATGGGAGATGGCTCTCTCCATCTGCCTCTGCTGTCGTTAGCCCATCTCCATCACGCTTTATCGGAGGGACCCCCGCCACCCCCTACCCTCCTGGATCCCCTTCACCATCCTGACAACCCCTGCCCCCTGCTCCATACATAAGCCTGAGATGATAAGTGGTCTCCCTCATTGTGTAGGCCAGGATAAGACAATGCCACACAGCACTACAGAACATCATCCATCTCATAGGTCATCAATCTGGGACACAAAAGATGAAATGTAGCTCGAACTCCTCTCTCTCTCTCACTCCTTTTCACTGCTAGGTTTGTGGTTTGCCCTGTGTGGCCAAATGAGAGGAAATAATGCAACTATTTAGACCATTTCTCAAAAACATGAGGGCAAAATTGCAATGGTATGAAAATAAATCTAGACTATATTTCACCATCTACAGAGACAGATGAACTCTGTTTCAGTTCCTCTGTAGAAAAAAATATCTAGATGAACGCCTGATTTAAAACAGGCTGTCGATCCACTAAATTGTCTTTACACATTTACATTGACACACTCAAAGGCCCCTGACAAATCTACATGAATTTGTTGGGCACTAAATACTAATTACAAGCCTTGTGTCACTAAAATAAAGCTTTTAACTTTTGTTTCTTGTCTTTTTTGTCTAATTAGGTTCACATTGTTCGGGCACCAGCATGTGGCTTTTTGATTCATAGGTCACGGTCCATGACAGGAGTGTATTGATTCGAGGTCTTGATTTTATTGACACTTTCTCTGAATAGGTCAGAAACGAAAGCAATGCACAAAAAAAAAGTAAATTTCCACAGATATGGAATCAAAATAACAGAAAGTGTCAGTAATATGATGCATGACAGTTTTATAACAGTTTATCTTTGGTGTAATCTGCCAGGATGTGTTTGCTTCTCATTAGTGTTGCCATCTCACTAATGCTCCTAATGCAGTTTCAGGTCTATATCCTGTCTTTCGTTTTTTCAGCAGCCTTGCAGACGTGCAGAATTTGTATGTATGATAAGACGGCAGTGTGTCATTTTATCTAATTTGATCTTTTCTTTTATATATTGCAAAACTTTTTCAGCCATTACAAGTGCAGAAAACAAGAAGCAAATAGCATAACTGCCCAAACTCTATTAAGATGCTTAAAATAGGGTTAAAACTAGACCCTCTTGCTATTTTCTTATGAGATTAATGGCTGAACAATGAACAAACATCTCATGAGTGTGTAGAGATAAACTTGCTTAGGATTCTGTTCAAAGTGAATCACTTAAACGATGCAACTTTTTGACTTTTGTCTAAATTAGGAAAGGATGGTCATCTTCTTTCACATTATAGCATTGTTCCCAGCTGTTAAACTGTATATATATATCAGATTAAAACTTAAATATTTATCTAAAAATACTGCATGATCAATATTGAGTTACTAAAAGGGACAGTGATTACTTTTATCATTATTACTTATTTTTAAGTGTCATGCAACAGTTTTATTAAGTGCTCTTATTTCATTTGTATTGATCTAAATATTCTGATATTTTATGAAATTGTTTATTGTAACAGAATAAATGGCAACACTGTTGCAAACAAAGTCCTCTACTTTATTTTATGCAAATGTTCTGTTAAATCCTTCCGCTCATATTATCAGGATAACCCGATAAGCTGCTGTCCATGTCAGAGTCTGAGAAGCTTTACACACAATCAATATGATGAGCCTTGAACTGTCAACTGACTAAAGACACTGTCCATGCCATTACCACACCACTCCAATCAGACATGGTTTCGTTATCATTACCATCAGGACATGTGATAAAGGTGGACACATGGCTTATACTTTTAAGATTGAGTGGTTTTACACTTTGACTTTGAGGTTTAAGGTAACCTTTGATTCCAACGAGGAGCCCTCTCACACTTACATGTTAGCAATAAATACCAAATAAACAGTTTACCAGAGTCTCCAATGATTCGTAAAATAAGATTGCTCACATTAGTTGATTAGGTTTTATGTTGCGGGCGGAGCACAGACTCAGAGGCAGATGGTTGACTTCTGCGTTAGACTTTACCTTGCTATAATAAGTTAAGGCAGACTGGGGGCTTGTTCTTTTAGAGCGGAGTTGAACTGATCCAGCAGGGAATCAACCAGACCACCTGAGGTTAATCTCAGTACGACCTGAAATGCCCATGAGGGATTACTGAATTTTAGCACACCGTGTCATTTAACCCATTTGAAAATCACTAAGTCTATGAATGCTTCTTGTGAAGGAAGATTTATTCTGTTACAGAGTTAACATGCATGTTTTTTCTGATGAAATGACATCTGTTTACAGGTTGATTTGGTAAGAGGCAGCTTTTTGGATAGCTTTTTGTCCATATATGTACATGTATGTCATGTCTTTACCATGTGTACAGTGTGTGTACACAGCATGCTAAAGCTATATATGTCACCCTTCAAAAACAATTTGGTCCATGAGCACAGGCACACAGAGAACTAGATCAAATTAAAGGTGCTGTCTGCAACATTTAAACATGATACAGTTTTCTGCATCAAGACAACACAGATTCTTTTTAGGCTGTTTTGAAGACTAAATTTAAAGGAAACTCAAACATTTTTTCCATAAAGTTAAGAGTCTTGCAAGAGACAGATTTGGTAAGAATGAGATGGAACTGATGCAACAGAGATATTTTTATGTTTAAAAACAAAGCTGACCCCACATTTCCCAAAGTGAAACTCTGTATATTGTTAAACAAACCCTCCTGGCCTGGTAAACACCCATGTCTTTCAAACTAAGCACCTTTGCGGTGCAGGATTTCTGCTAAAAAAAGCTCTTTCAGATTTATAGACAACAATTATCTGATTTATGTCCTTTCATTACTGTTGTCTATCTTTTTTTGGCTCTTCTTTATCTATCTCTATCTGCTTTTTGTAATACTGCTGTATAAATGCATTTTACCCATGTCTTCATAGAAATAGGGTTATGAAGGATAACCTTATTTGTATTTCACACATGCTTTGTCATCAAACAAGCTCTATACAGGCTAATAGGGGTTTAAATTCAGATGCTCACACTCCCAGTCATGCTCTAAAGAGTAATTCAGTAATTCAGACCAGAACTGACATGCCAGTGTATGAGCCAGATTAAAGCATTCACTATGACTCTGATCTCTGTTGTGGCCCTCACTGTCATCACATCTCTTCAGCTTCTTTGAGACTGCTGTATTTTAAGGACTCCAGACAGCTAAACTTTTTTCTCACTGGCTCACTAGTCAGTTTATTAAAAAGGAAAATTACCCTTTTTAAGGAGAGCTGGATTGGCAATATGTAGAAGTTCACTCATTCATTTAAACTTTTTGACTCATAAAATTGAACAATCCTTGCATTTCACAAATTCACAACATAAAGGATGCATCTGTGGGTATTAGTGTTGTTTGAACAACAACTTATACGGCAAAGAGAGGTCACATTTAAGAGGTCATTCTGTTTTGGTGCTTTTATAGCTCAAATCATTTAGGCAATACAACACTTATTGCCACCTCAACTAACCATGCCAGGTGGTTAAATGTCAGTTCACCTTTATTTATGTGATGCTGTCGGCTCTCACATGACTGCCATTTGGCCTTCATGACATGTGACATTGGGATGAGAATGATCCAGAGAGGTTTAATAACTTGGTAAGTTAAATAGGCCAGAGAAAATGATGAAGCTTGTAAAGTGTGAGCGAAATCTTTACTGTCGCAGTTCAGTGGATTCATTCAATTTGACCTGGTATGCTAATGGGAAAATGAGAAGAACTGAAACATGGTGCTGCAGTACTGAGGAAGGCTGCATAGGAAATCCTTGATGAGTCACCTGTGCATGGTACACCTGGGGATGGTTAAATTACATTTGCCTCAAAGATGTTTTTAAATGTCCATGAAACAATCCTAACTCAGTGTCCTTTTATCATTATTTTTTTAAGCATTTTCTCTTGACTTTCTGGCTTTCTGCTTTAAAAAGCCCCTCTTTTAGTTTTTAATTAAGGTCATCATCAGTAGATGGAGCTTGAACTATTGAAAATAAATTAGCTCAGTAGTCGTTTACCCCTAGCACCTTTAGGACTTCTCATTCATATCAGCAACAAAGTTCATTCTCAAAATAGTAGTTTATAATCCCATATCAAGGTCCACTTGCTTTCACTTAGTTGAAAGAATATTGTCCGGCTGTAGGTTGTTTTACTCTCTGCCTCACTTGTATGATAACACTGCCCTTTATGCTCATTTGGACTTTAGTCCACAGCAATGTGTGTGAGCTGTTGACTAGATGTAGAATTATATTGAACTAGAATTATTTTAGCAAGAGGGTTTGAATTTTAAGTCTGAATTCAGTTTTAATCTCACAGATCAACAAAATGCTCAAAATAACAAACAAACATCAAATGTACCTACAAATTATATTAAAGCTTTATAAGATGTACTTATCAACATTACTGTCAAATATAAATCAAAGCATGCTGTATGTACTGTATATAGACAAGTATACATGCATATAATTACACTACCACCCACACAGTGCAAGTGACCTACTTTAATCATGTGATAAAATATGATTTTTGAAATGAATCATTTGAAATGATGGTATTTATTCTGGCACTCTTTGCACTTTGCACCCTTGCGCTAAGTAGGCTATTCATCTTTTCTATTTACAGGAACAATTTCACTTGGAAATAAACATTGTATGTTGTTGGTTAGTTTAATTTAAAAATATGTATGTAATACATATTAATATATTTTGAGATTTGTTAATATATTTCACTCTAATTTCAATGTACATAGCAACTCTATTTACTTTTATTTATTTTTAAAACTCGTCTGTTGTTGTTTAGCTGTATGTCTGTTTTTTTAAGTAGTTATTTGAGCAACTTAAACCTCAAATTCCTTGTATTTGGACACTTTTGCTACTTAAGAAAAAAAAGTTGATTACTTACAAAATGTGTGGATTGCACAATTAAATCCACACATTTTGAAAGAATTAATAATTGAATTAATATAACTACAATAGAACTTTGGTGTTAAATTACCTTAGCCGATTTAAATCATACGTTATTCTGTACAATTTATTTCTTCTTAGTGGTTCTTTCATGAACTCAGTGCCATTATAAACTTTTAAACTGAGAGATCAAATATATGGCGCAAACGAACGCACTTTCTTGATATACTATGGGGCCTGCAGTACTATTCTGCCACCTTGTGGTCACCTCAAGCAGCACCAGTTTACGGTGCATATACAAGCAGCATCCTCGCGTTTGCTGTTTTCACTCATATGTCCCTCTGCAGCACCCGTAGATTGACGGTAAAGTCAGACGTGTATTTGCGTGTTGAACGGGAAGTTTCATGTTCAAGACCAGTAACAGTGCTATGAGGCATCGCTAGGTTGTTACCCGTTCATCTGTGAAAATTTACTAATGAATTCAAAGGAGAATGTCGTCCGACTTAACGTTAGATTTCGAGAATCATCGACATTATCCTGTGATGGACAGTGAGACAGGCATCATCTCTATCGATCAGGGGGGGGAGTGGGGTAAGCGTCCTTTAGTTACACCTTCTCGAAAGTCTCATACCGATGAAGCATAGCAACAGCTAGCAGTGTTAGCTCTTTTTTTGGTTTAAGATCAAACTGACAATGGGTAAATACAATTTGTGAGAAGTTTGCTGTCTCGAAAACACTGGTAATGTTTCATATTTCTGAGGTCGGTGTGGTTTTGTGTTTCCATTGGTTTCAGGCTAATGTAGTTAGCATTAGCATTGACAAGTGATGTGATGATGTAACCTGCTGAACCGAGATGTATTGTAAATGATACTCAGCATTGTGGTTAGAAATGCTGCATTTTCTACATCTGTCTAGTCTTACCGGTCTGGTAAGACACATCACTTAAATGCTCTCAATACACGTATTGAGCTAAAGCAATTAGCATTAGCTAATAATGTGATGATGTAATCTGCTACATCGAGATGTATTGTCAATAATATTCAGCAACATGTTTAGAGACATCACCCAATATACACTTCTCTTGTCTAACCAGTAAGACAGATTCACTTAATGCTTTCACCACATGAATCACTCAAGGTGCATTGTGCTCAATAGATATTTTGCTGCGCCTGTTGTGAAAGAAGATGAAGTCTCAGTTCTCTATTTCTTCCTTATGCTTATTTGTGTACCTAATAGGAATCAACAATATAAATAAAACGCTATATGTAGCCAATTTAGGGTTGCCAACCGTCCCTTAAAAAACAAAACGGAATCATCCTGTATTTGGAAACAAAAGTACGGGTCCCGTATTGAGCTGAAACTGGACGCACTACGTGCCGTATTATCATGGGAATCAACAGTAGTCTGTAAAATGTCAATGCAATTAATGAATTATGGGGCGCTTTGTATTAGATGTTACGGCAA